>RJWM01000012.1:310147-459151 GCA_004363535.1 Dasyprocta punctata
AAAAAAAAAAAAAAATAATATATAAAGAACTGGATTGGTGTGGTAATAAAACTCAATCGGAAAAAAAGGCTCAGGACTTAGCAGGCATTCCATAAAAGAAACATGAATGCTCAGTAAACATAAAAAAGACACTCAGTCTCCTAGTAATTAGGGAAATGATAATTAGAATGAGTGATTCTGTGGTGTACACAGCATATTCGACATCTGGAGGAATGAGTTTTAACACTCCTTCCTTTGTATAACAAAATCATTGTAAGTAACAATCATGAAACGATGTGATATTGAGGACATTTTATCTCTCAAAATAAATATGAACGTTGCTGTACCACTTATGGCCTATATCTAGCCGTCCCCCCAAAGCCTCATAGGTGACTCAGAGGTGGGGCTTTTCAGAGGTGACTGGATCTAGGGTGTGAGAACTAAACTAGTCCACTGATTGGTTTAACACAGTCAAGGGTATGGATGATGCAAAGACCCACCTGGGTGTGGATGGCACCAACCAGCAGGCTTTTAGTCTAAATGTAATAAAAATGGAAGGCTCATGGCTTCTGACCTACCGCTTGCTTTGCCATGAGATGGGCCCCTGCAGTGCCCCTCTGCCATGCCGCCTGCCTTGGAATCAGCTGACTATCAACTGAAAGCTCTAAAAATTGTGATCAAAAGTAAACCTTTTCTTGTTTAACTTGTAGGTGTCCGGTATTTTGTCCCAGAGAGACAAAGTAACTTAGGTCAATGCCATTGAATATTGGCTCTCCACCTCAAATTTCTATTTTTTTTTATTTAAGAGAGAAAAGACATATATAAGAAAGACAAAAAGCAAAAGAGACAAACAAACAACAGCAAATCCACAACAGTGACATTATAGGTTTACCAAACAAGATGATAGGAACTTGACAATGGTTGCAATATTGCCTATCATTACCTTCAACATGGTTGTTTATATTAACAGATATAGACATGTAAAATTGATCTAATCATATGAGTATCAACCAATCTTGCTCAATAACTAATATATTCAGCAGTATACTCATTTTAGTTATCTTACATATACATATATACAGATTTGGTTTGAATTTTTTTTAGTAACAGGAATTGAACTCAGGATTTTGCACTTGCCGGGCAGGCGCTCATGCCACTGAACTATATCCCTGGCCCCAAAAAAGCATTTCTTTCATTGATGATTTTGAGTTTTCATTATTGTGCTATTGCTAATAAATATATATATATATATATATATATATATATATATTCGGTGCCAGGATTTGAACTCATGATCTCACACTTGCCAGGCAGGTACTGTGCTGCTGAGCTATATCCCCAGTCCTTTCACTTCAAATTTCTTTACAAAATTGAGAATAATTATAAATGAAGGCAGTCATAAGTTTCTTCATGTTTCTGTTAGAATTAAAACAACAACAAAAACGCTAAATTCTACTTTTCTATGTCTGCTTAATAGTTTCAACTTTGTTTCTTTGACAGGAATCTAACATAATAATATTTCAAGTACATGACTGCCTAATAATGAATACATTTTCATAAAACTCCATTTTTCTCTTACTTCATATTAGTTCAGAAATGAACAATTAAAATGAATAAATTTTAATTGGAGAGTTATTTTTCAAATTCAGCAAGACATTTCATGTGTGAACTAAAATTTGTACTGACTCAAAAAATTGGACTTCACAGTTTACACTCTGATTTATTGTTTTAAATATTAAACACAAATAAATACTCAAGTGGTCACACAGGATGACAAAACTGAAATAGCTCAGATTCTCTCTTTGCTTTTTCAGTCAGTATTCTATCCTCGTTTATTTCAAATCCACTGTGTAAACACAGGAGTAGGCAGTGAGCAGGGGCTGGAGGGATGGTCATGCAGGAGCCGGAGCAAACATTCAGGCCACTGTAAACTCACTTTTCAAATGAAGGTGGGAACGGGAACCCATCTGTATTTAAGGTTGACTCCATAACTGGGAGTTGTTCCATTTAACTTTCATGTAAGATACAATTTTTTTAAAGGACAAAAAATAAATCTGTATTTATCTGCAGTTTCCACAATATATTGTATAATTATGTAATTTCCATAATATATTATTAATTCAGCAATCATTATCAGGGTACATCTTCTCACTGGAGAACAGGGCAGGCATAGGTAGTGCAGTAGGAAGGAGCCAAAGCTGATGCCTTGAAGGTCTGTGAAGACCAGGAGTCAGGTGAATGGCTCCTTGGACAAAGGCAGATCACTAACCAAAGGGAAGAAGCATAGCTGGGCCATTGGGCCAGCGAGGCAAGCATGTAAGCGTGCCAGGGGCTGGGACGAGGGAGGAAGGGGCAGCTTTGCCTGAGAGAGCTGCAAAGTAATTAGTGCATCTGAAAATCCACTTAGGCGGTTAGTGAAATGACATCTCCAGACAGGGGAGACCAGCATTCTGTCTCTGAAGGACATGTATTTTAAGTGGATTAAGAAAAGAAATTATTTTAAATGGAGGGAGGTATATAATTAACCTGGGAACCCTGGCTGTAGTAAGATATTGTGGAGGGGAAGGACTAGGAAACCCGGAGCACATCAAGCATACAGTTAAATAAAGAGGGCAGTCCTGTTTCCATGGAAGTATTGTTCTGTGAATAAATTTCAATTTTGGGAGCAACAAAGAATTATGGGGTCTACGCCCAAGGCAGGCTTGGGTTCTTTCAGATGAGAAAGAACATCTTAAGAAAGCACCACGTATAAGCGCAATGGACAGGGAATAGTATTTCTTTGCTTGAAGATATTTAAAGATAATCTTTTATTTTCCATTTAGATGCTGGAGACCGAAGACAGAGCAAGCTTCACTTAAGCACCAATCTGTGAATGCAGGTAGGATTCCAAAAGCTGGGGTGTGGGAAAAGCAGAGCAAAGGGAAACTCTTGCCTGGAGAATCTGGAGACTGTCAAGTACAGCAGATGGACTTGTGGCAAGAAGGAGAAGACTGAGACCAAACATTTGGAAATCAGAAATGTTTGCATATGGCCATGCAAGAAGGTTCAGGAAATGGAGCAGAGTAAGTGGAATGCATGTAGGACAAGGAAAAGAACTGGGGGCAGCTGGACACCTGAGTCCAGAAGTACAGACGCAGCTGGGTTTAGTGAATCCGTAGCAAAAAGGAGGCTCTCTGGGGTTGAGATGCAGCTGGTGGAGGCAAAGAGGCCTCTGGAAGAGACAGTGGCTGCTGCTGCTGCTGAGGAGGAGGAGGAGGATGAGGACAAGGATGAGGACGAGGAGGAGCAGCAATAGACTGACAGAAGATGGACTAGGTCCACAAAGGGAGTTTCTTTTCCTACCGACCGTTGCTGTGAGTCTTCCCTCGCCTCCTTCCTTTCGTCATTATGCCAACTATTACCTGATACACTTTGTTTATCTCTTTATGTTTATAATAAAGCAGGCATGAATTTTTGTTGATTTTGTTCACTTTCGTAACCCTAAAATAGAGTGGAATAGTGCCTGGCATTCACGTGAGTGAGTAACTACTCCATTGGTTGTAAATGCTCCACCATTGTGCAGTTTGGATGGCTGCTTATCTGTTAGTGGGTCAGGAGTCAGAGCAGAGGTCCTTGCTAATCTAATTGAATGCATGAGTAATACAGATTTTGTTGATTTCTTTACAATATAAGGTGTAAAATGAGTAGAGTCAAGTTTGGGGGCTGAGCCAACCTACTTGTATTTCTCATTTTTCCTCTTAGAAATATCTCTAGAATGAAAACATGGTTTAATTCCAAGAAATGCCAAAGAATTTCTTTTAGGTTTTCTCATGTGTAAGGGACACCTGGAGATGGGTTATGTGAGAAGACAAATCATTATATAATCAGAGAACACCAACAAGAAAATATCAGATCAAAAATCTTATCCTGTTTGTTGGTCTGTAATTCATTGCATTAACAGGGACTCTGTTCTCAAAAACAAAGTTTTGGAAGAGATAGAAATCTCCCCTTCAATATACACAGTCCTACTCGCTCTCCTTCTTACCCTTAAGGAATAGCAGACATGGCTAGAGCATAAAATGCCATTTCTGAGGTCACCCTACTCTTCCTTTGAAATGAATAACAGGACCAGGTTACTTGAGATACCATGAGACTTTGCCACAAGTTACAGGAGTCATATTTCATAGAAACCTAAGAAACCCCAAAGAAAAACTTAGAGGTATTCCAATTCTGCTTGGCATTTGTAAGTACTTTTCTGTTTTGTTTTCTTTCCCATATTCATAAAAAGATGTGAAATTAGAGTACAAATAAATCAAAGACAGTTTCACAAGTGGTGGAAAAGCCGGGCGTGGTGGTGCACGCCTTTAATCCCAGCACTCAGGAGGCTGAGGTAGGTGGAGCGTTGTGAGTTCGAGGCCGGCTTGGGCTGCAATGTGAGCCTAAGGCCGGCCTGAGCTACATAGTGCGACCCTGCCTCAAAAAAAATCAGGGCTGGGAGTTTGGCTCAGTGCCTTAAGCGCCTGCCCTGGCAGGCGCGAGGTTGTGAGTTCAATCCCCGGTGCCACAAAAAAAAAAAAAAAAAAAAAAAAAAAAAAAAAAAGTGGTGGAAAGGCCACACTATGGGCATGAGATGCATTAGGATCTGGAAGATCCACATCCGTACCATGGCAGCAGCTTCCCCTGTGTAAGAGTGGTGTGGGTTTGGTTTTATTCCTTTTACTGTGAAGCTTATTCTCTTCAGCTCTGCGAGTGGGCAGGCATCCAGACAGGAGCAACGCAAGCTTAGTGCAATACTTAGAATCAGCAGGAAGCTAATCTAAGCCCCAGCTATGCCCACCCAGTAGCTGTATAACCTTCAGTAAATCACATAGCCCCTCACACTCAAGCTTTTCATTTGATCATTTAAAATTGTGTACCTGTCAGCCTGAAAGTTCGTCTCTTTCCCCAGCAATAGGAACTTTGTCCTGCGTATCACTACTGTCTCTCTGGAAAGAAATTTTGTGGTAATATATGGGCAGTAATACAGAGTTATAATGACAAACTTTGGAGTCATTAAACCTACATTCAGATTCTGACTCTATTGCTTAGTAGCCGGGTCATCTGTGTACCCAAAATGGGGTTGTGATCGTATCCGCCATATAAGGGTTGTAAGAACCAACTGAGATCAAATTTACTGCCCCATGTCGATGCCTAGTAACAGGGCTTGACACAAGGCAGGTGCTTAATGAATAGCCAAAGCCAGGCTGTCCAGGACATGAGGGTGCTTCTGCCCTGGCCCCATGGTATGGTGGCCACATGATGTCGATCCCAGGTCTGGGATGGACTGAATCTAGCCTGCTCAGAACACCATTTGCCAGGACCGCAGAGTGACTTTTGAGACCTCCAGCCCGGCACCGAACCTGAGTTAATGAGACACAACTCTCCAGAGCATTGAGCTTCAGATGTGATCTTCAAACATCTCGGCAGTGTGTAAGAAAACACTCCATGGGTGGGGAGGAGTATTGCTGGGGAGAGGAGGTAGAAGAGAAAAAAAAAAAATAGAGCTAGGAAAAGCATCATGAGATCATATTGAAAAAACAGAAATGGAATTCAAAGAAGCAAATTTCTATCCGGATCCACCTGAGAAACATGATGTGAATTGACTGTGTCTTGTTTTGTTTCTTGTTCAATCGAAAAGTTGATCAGATCACTGCTTCTGCCTGATCAAAAACAAGATGTACACCTGAGAAAAATGAACAGCCCGCTGGTGAGTGAAATGCTTTAAAATGGGGTGTTGATTGTCATTAGTTTGCTTGCTGAGCTTGGGGGAAGCTTCTTCTTTCTCTCTACAATAGCCACGGCCCCCTCAGCTCCTCAGGCATGATTAATATTTGAGGTCAGCGTCTGGCCTGCAGAAATCTAACCTAACTGCACATTAGCATTTTAAGACTTCCAGGCAAATGAATACTCATGTGCACGCAGGGGTTAGATATGCACGTAAGTGCCCCAGGAATGAAGGTAAAGCAATGTGGAAGGATTGATGTTTGCAGCCTCAAAGTCAAGGGAATTCAAAGCTAAGCCCCAAAGAGCTGTAGTGAGTCACCAGGGTTACACAGGATTAAGATAAACAAGATAGCCCCTCACCCAGGAGGACAAAATAGCACTTGCAGCCTAGGCAACCTGGGAAAAATTTATGCTGGAAACATCACCCCAGCTGAGTCTCTCCAAGCATCCCGACAAACAGGAGACACATTCACCCCATGCAAGCAAAACTTGCTCAGAAAGTGGCAGATAACTGAACACAGAGACTTGCCAGTGAAGACTGGTTTGTAGCCTCATACTTCAGGATACTGGCAAAAGGAGACACCAGTCTCCCCACTTTGCTTTCAGAAAAGCTTTCCCTTTTAAACAAAGACTCTATTAATCAGAACTTTCAGATCACACATAGCAATCAATTGAGGTTGTTTAGGATATTTACAGTAATTGATCTGCCACAAGTTCTTCACAAGTGGATTGCACTATACATACACATACACTTTTCAAAGAATTCAAAAGCCATTAGGATATTCTCAACTGCGATCTGATAGTCTGAGGGCCATTGACTGGATATGATCATCAGAAATGAGCAGCGCCAGCAGCAGGAGGCATTTTGATTAGACAGAATAAGGAGGTTTCTCTGAAGGGGAGTTGTGAATCCTGGAAATAAGGATTGAGGAAGACTGGGCAAACTGAGCCATCATAATCATGCAAGTTGCTACAATGTAGCAGATATTCCACAGATACTTATTATATCATCAGATGGTCACAGAACCCAGTAAAGATTTCAATATTATTTTCTCTGAGATTGGGAAATCAAGGTTAAGTGGTGAAGCACTTTGCTCAAAGTACTACAATAAGTAAATGTCAGAATTGTGATTTGAACCCAAGATTGAGTTCAAAGTCAGTGTGGGCCTGCCTCTGCACCTGATGCCTCATTGCCTTTTAAATTTTTGTGTATGTGTTTCCCAGGCGATTTTAGCATAGACCTGCTGCATCAGGCAGTTTTTCCACTGCTGGGCATAAAACCTGACAGCCATGTTTTAGGATATTCATTACAGAGTGGGCTGCTCCAAAGTGGGAGTGTGTGGAGGAGCAGAATTGCTCAGTTCATGGCACACAGGAAGCAGAGCTAGGAGGCGGCACCTGAGAAGATGGGTTAGGAATGACATGGAGTACTGAAGCCACCCAGGGTCATTGTTTCCTCATCTACTAGGCCTTTCTTACTCCAGTAAAGTTGACATAATAGGATTAATGATCACAACTGCACAGAAGACAAATGTCTTGGATCCTATCTAGTGAATTTGGAAGTCTTCCCTCCTGGACTAGAGCAGGGAATGTCTCTGCTGGAAGAAAGTCAAGAAAAAAATTGGTAGGTTCTCTATGAAAACAAAAGACTGAAAGCTGGAGAGCATGGAAAGTAGAAGAGCAGGGGTAGCGATGGTACTGCTGAGTAGTGAGAAGGCCCCAAGGAAACATGCAGCCCATTTGAATTCAGGTCCAAGGAAAGCAGACAGAGGCCAGGCTGGAAACTCCTCCACATGCAGAGTCGGGTACGGTTGACTTGACCTTATGGCTCTGCTGGGTATTCCAGCATGGAGAGCTAAACCACTATCTTTGGATAGATTAGGCTGGGCTCCCCACCTAAGAGTTCTTTTCTGCCTCACTCAGCACCAGGCACAGACATTGTACCTTGTTAAAAAGCCCAATGACATAATCCTAATCTTCAATGCTGTGTCTTGATGTCCTCCCAAAACCTCATGTGCTCATTTGGGGGACTTTTCAGACGTGGCTGGAGCTAGAGTGTGTGAATGTGGATTTAGGGTGTGTGGATATGTTGTATGAATGTGAAAGAGTTGTATTAGTTCACTCATTAGTTTAGCATTGTTCTGGGTATGGGTGATGGGTGGCACCAACCAATAGACTTCTTGCCTGACTTGCTGTGGAGCGCCTTGGTATGGACTACTTTTCCTCTGCTCTGCCTCTCTGCCATGACGCCATGCCTGGGAGCCAGGCAGCTGTGGACTGAAAACTCTACAAACTCTGAGATGAAATAAACCTTTCTTCCTTAACCTGTGGAGTTGAGTATTTTGTCCCAGCAACAAGAAAAGTAACCAAGACATGGCACTACCTTTAACTTTGCTGATAACCACTCATTTATGTGAACATATAAGTAATCAACCTGTGCTACAATCTGGGACTTGGAAAACAGATTCAGGTCCAGGCATTCTGCTCCGGAGCCTGAATTTCAATACAGTGTCATATGCCCTCCATCGAGGTGGTGAGTTGCTATGACGAAACAAACTCCTTTAAGGCATTCAGTCGAATTTTTCTTCTACTTCTGACTCTCTGTCCTTCAAAGCTCACCAACAGAAGAAAAAAGGAATGAAACTCAAAAGAGACCATAGACTAAAATAACAAAATTTAAGACAAAAAATTCTTCTAGCAAAAACAGAAATAAAATCTTTGTGACCTTCGGCTAAGCAAAGATTCCTTAGATATAACATCAAAAGCATTATCTATAAAAGAAAACATTGATAAGCTGGGCTTAAAAAACTGAAAACTTCTGTTCTTCAAGAGACACTGTTAAAAGGATGAAAAGACAAGTCACAGAAGAGGAAAAATACTAATAAAACACAAAGGATTTATTTCTAGAATGTATAAAAGCTCTCCAAATTCAATAAAACAAAAAACAAACTACCCTGTAAAAAATAAGCAAAGTACTTTACAAAATATTAGAGAAAGACATTAGAGAAAATACAAGAGAAACCAAGATGGTTTTATAACAACAGAATTACAAAAATAATTGAAATTTAAAAAGAGAACAAACAAACCTAAAACCAGCTGACATTACAAGTGCTAGGAGAGGGGCAGAGCACCTAGAAGTCTCATGCATTGGTACCAACAATGAAGATCGGTAGAACTATTATAGAAAACTGTTATGAAATGTCTTATAACTCTAAACAAACATTTGCCATATGATTCAGGAATCCAATTATTGGGTATACACCTAAGATAAAGGAAAGCTTATGGTAACAGAAAAACTTGTATAGTAAAAATTTTCATAGCAAAAATTTTAATGCATAATCACTGAAAACTTGAAACATTACAAATGTTATGCAACTGGTAAATTGATGGGTCATGGTATATGTGGGAGACAACTTGAGTGGGTCCCCTTGAACGCAGAACAGTTGCTGCAACTTTGATTATATCGAGACTTATTTCCTTATGTTGATATATACAGAGCTGACTATGATGTATCCTTCTCTCTTCAATTGGCCCTAAGCATTGCAAATAAGGCTAGCCGAGGTACTGATATGTAATCTCTAAAGCCATCCGATCTGTTGCCTCCCATAGTGATCTCTATAAAATATACAGGCACAGCGGGATGGCAGAGCCAGTGAGCTCCAGGAATGTCAACTGGGTATGAGGCTCGAGAAAGAGGCTATGAGTCCCCAGGGCATAAAAGTTTACATATCAGAAGCAGGTATTGGTATGTAGTCTTTAAAGCCATCAGACAGTGTCCTGTTTCCTCCCAAAGTGACCTTTGTAAAATGTATAAAGCACAGCGGGATGGCAGAGCCAGTGAGCTCCAGGAATGTCAACTGGGGATGAGCCTCGAGAAAGAGGCCATGAGTTCCCAGGGCATAAAGTTTGCATGTCAGAAACTGAAGCAGCAGCCTCCTAAAACAATACACTTGCTATCTTGATTGGGTTGTGCAAATTGATCCCCCTGCATATCTTTATCTGCATTTTGCAGAGATACCTTTCTCACTACTTTGATAGCCAGCTCAAGTTACTCATGTAGTTCCCGCCATCCTCACTGTCACTCATCCTCAACCCACCCCCTTGCTTCACTAATTAATAAATTCTGGGAGATGCCTAGGATCAGGGCCTTTGTCTGCATGCCCTCACGAGGATTGGACTTAGGACCCTTTGGCTGCCCTTAACCTTGGGTGTGTCTCAGAATCTTTACTCTCGCCATGGGTTGCATTGGAGGTGGTAGATTGGAATTAACTTACTTGGATTCCAATAACATCTCAGTGGATTTATAAATGTAACTTCTTGGATTGTGAGGAAAACTAGAGAAAAGATTTCAGTACTTGGATTACCATACTCATTATTTGGGAATACAATAGGTATATCCATATAATTGACCATTATTTAGCAATAAGGAACACACCACTGCCGGGCATTTAGCTCAGTGGTTTAAGCACCTGTCTGGTAGGCTCAAGGTTATGAGTTTGATCCCTGGTACAAACAAAACAAAACAAAACAAAACAACAACAACAACAAAAAACTACCACTGACACTTGCAATGACACTAATGAGTTTCAACTCATCATGTTATTGTGTTGTGAGTTCTGGAGACATTTTCTAGAAATTCCTTTTAGATTATTCTTGTCCTGAACAAAGAATTGGACAAAAGAAGCATAAAAGGTAGCAAGGTTTTACATTTATTAATGATAGGAAAGGAAACATGCTCTACAGAGTGAATGTGGGCAAATTAAAAGTAGCAAAAGGAGCACAATCTGTAAGGTGAGAGACAGTCACTGTAAAAGAGAGAACACAGTGGCCAGGAGCTTAATGGCACCTGTCTTTTGTCGCCACTTCTCAGGGTGACATCTGGTCTAGATTGTCCTATCAAAACTCTGATCAAGGACCCGCCCACATCCAGGAGCCATAGGTGAGGCTCCTGGAGACTGGAAAGCTGCGCCCAGCAATCCACTCACACATGGGAACCATCTCTGAGGCCTGCAGGGACTGGGAGTTTGCACCCAGAGCCCCGCAGCCATCCAGGAACCCACAGTGAGGTCCACAGGGACTCGAAATCTGTGCCCAGTGACCCCTCCACACCCATGAACCATACATGAGGCTCCTGAGAACTGGGAAGCTTCACCCAGCCACCTGCAGTCATTCACAAACCCTCCCTGCAGCCCACAGGGTTTGGGAGTCTGTACCCAGTGACCCGCCCACACCCAGGAACTACCTCTGAGGCCCATGGACTAAGAGTCCACGCCCAGTGACCTGCAGTCATTTGGGAACGCTCAGTGAGGCCCACTGGGATTGGAAGTCTGCACCCAGTGACGCCCCACACCCAAGAACCAACTCTGAGGCCTGCGGGGACCAGGACTGACAGTCACCTGGGAACCCTCAGTAAGGCCCGCTGCTGGATGTGCTGCCAACACAGAATGCTACTAGGATTTGCTATCTGACTGAATTGGAGGAACACAGGAAAATGCCAAAATGAAAGAACAAAATGCAATCTCAAACTTCCAACTGATCCAGATCTAGTAGAGGAGACAGAGGTGGATGAATTTAGAAATCATATACTTGAAATTTCTGAACAGATAGCAGCAGAAGTAAAGAAATAACTCCAGGAAGCTGTAAAGGAAATCAGATCAGAAATAATCTGTTAGGTAAAAACAGGAATGATTGGCTGGGGGTTTAGCTCAGTGGCATAAGCTCTTACCTGGCAAGTGCAAGGTCATGAGTTTGATCCCTGGTACCCAAAAATAAACAAACAAATAAACAAACAAACCCAGGAATGATTAACATGGTGAAAGAATTGGTAAGTATATCCAAAGAAGACATAGTTAAAGAAATAGAGGAGCATAGAAAAATGATGGAAACCTTGAATGAACAACAGGAAACAATTAGAATACATGAAACAGATTCAAGGAGATATCCAGGAAATCAAAAATTCCATTGAAAGCTGGAAAAACCACATAAATGAAATTGAAGACAGACTTTCAGACCTGAAAGGCAAGATTGAAGCTAGTGATCATAAAGGAAGAGATCTCTTAAAAAATAACAAGGAATCAGGAAATAACAATTCAAATTCAACAGCTGCAAGATGATGCAAAGAGAAACAATATAAGTTTGATAAATGTCAATGAAAAAGGAGACAACATAAATGGCATAAAAAGAATATTTGCAGAAGTAATAACAGAAAATTTCCCAAAAGTAGGAAAACAACCAGACATAGAGTTCAGTGAGGCATATAGAACTCCATTTAGCCATAACCAAAATAAATCTACACCTTGATATATAATAATCAAGATCCCAGAAATTCAGCATAAGAACGAGAAAAAAAAAAAAAACAGATCACCTATAGTGGAAAGCCTATTAGAATCACAGCAGACTTCTCAACACAAACTGTCAAGTCAAGAACATCATGGAGTAAAGTATTTCAAGTAATGAAAGAAAACAACTTCCAACCCAGATTGACATATCCTGCAAAACTATCTTTCAAAATCGATGGAGAAATAAGATACTTCCATGACAAAGAACAACTGAAGAAATTCATGACCACCAAACCAACCCTATAAAGAACACTGAAAGATATTCTAGATGGACATAAAAATAACTATGATTTTTTTTCTCTTTAAAATAAAATTTAAAAAAAAATCCCTGCTTGAATTCTCATCAGGAGAATTGAAGATAACACTCTGTGGTTGGTCCAAGGTACAAGACTTGGGCACATGTCCTGGATCTCTGGCAGGTTGTACCTACTTTCCCAGCCAGTTTGCATGCCCTAATCTCCTGCCTCAATTATGTTAAGAGCAAAGAGTTAAAATTTTAAAGCTCTAATGGGTATGATTCTGATTATCGAACATTCCGAAAAAGGCAAACTTACAGAAAACGGATCAACTGATAGGCCTAAGGTGGGCACAACAGTTGACTACAAAGGAGAATAGGAAGATTTATTTGTTATTTTGAAAACTTTCTGTATTTTCATTGTATCACATGATTACACATGATTATGTGGTTATGCGTAGCTGCATGCATTTGTCAAACCATGAACAGTACACTAAAAAGGGAATCATCTCAATAGAAAGATCTAACTCCATGAGTGGTCATTGTAAAAAACCAAGCTGTGTCTCTAAGGAATGTACCTGAGATGGCACATGGATTTAGTAAGTATGAAGGTCACTATTATCTTGCCACAGTCAAGCTGAAAATGTCACCATAGATAGCTGGATATATTTCATTGTGAATATGATATTTTCTTTGTCTCTATGATTTTCACTAATAGGTTGCTCCAGTAATAAATATGTGAAAACTTTTGTTTAAAATAAATAAGGAGGGTAAAGAAGAAAGAAGGAGAGTAATAGGAGAAAAAGCAGAGTGGCAGATATTAGGACAATGGAGAATAGCTGTATATGCCCCCTTAGGAGCTGACTATTGCTGCAGGTTAGATTTGGTGACAATTTGGATGGTGGCTGAGCTGGTAATCCCACCAAATAGGAAGGAAGAGTCCTCATCCTTGCCAGGATTTTAATTTGTTCCACCCCAAAGTCTTAATACATTTAGACTGTTGATAAAAGAAATTTCTTAGAAACTTCCGAGGTGCCAACAACTAATTCAAAGCATTAGTGCTTCACTACCTGCATTAATGGCCAGGCATGGAAGGGAGAGCTACAGCTTGCCTGACATTTGCTTTATAGATAGAACTGGGGTTTCCAGGGCCTACATTGGCAAGAGAAAGAAATAAATGTCCATCAGCCTGGTCTAATAGATCCCCTGTAACTTAAAGAATGGCCTCTAAATTATCCATCCTCCATACTAAGCAAATGCCATTTCTTTTTCTTTTACAGCTTTTGACTTTTCTGTTTAAAGGACTCTTGGTATTCTGTCCTTGCCAGTTGCCATGTGAATTGGGCAGAGGCAGGAGGGGAACAAGAAAGGGAATGATTGTAAGTACTGCCAATGAATGAAGTGAATACAATGTGGAAAACACCTCTAGCTCCACAGGGCAGAGTGCAGGGTTATCAGATATGGAGGGACAGAGTGGGTGGTGAAAAAATCATGTCCATTTTCTTTGGAGCCAGGGGAAAGATGGGCTCAGATTGTAGCAAACTGGCTTGAGAATTATTGGTTTGTTGAGGGACTCTATGGTACCATTCTGGGTGTTCCTGCCAAGTAGGTCATTTGGGATCAATAGTAAGAAAAATTACTTTCAAAAAGACATCATGTGTTACTCAACTTTCCATCGCTATGACAAAATACCTAAGCAAATTAACTTAAAGGAGGAAAATTCATTTTGACTCCTGATAATAGAGGTTTCAGTCCATGGTCACTTGGCCTGTGGTGTTGTCTCTGGGCCTCTGGTGAGAACAGCATCATGGTGGAGAGGGTATGGAAGGGGACAGCTGCTCACCTCATGGTAGCCAGGAAACAGGGAGAGAAGGCACTCAAGAGGAAGTTGCTGGGGACAAAATATACCTGGTCATGCCACCCTTAGTGATCTGCTTCGTCCAGTGAGGCCACACTTCCGAATAACCCATTGAGTGACTCGTCAGTGGATTAATCCACTGGAAGAAGTCAGAGCTCTCATTACCTAATCACTTCCTCCAAGTATGCCAGCCCTGAACACCACTGCATTTGGTGACCAAGCCCCTGTTATGAACACTTTAGAGCAGAGTAAGGGACATGAATGGATCAGGAAACACATCCATATTATCCTTCAAACGCACACGTCAAATCCTTGCTTCATAAGACATACACCACTAGGGATAAGGTCTCAATCCCTGTCACTCATATGAACATGAGTCCAAATCAAGTCCAAGTCACTCACTGAGCACAGGTTTGGGTCCAACTCAAGGCAGCCTGGGAGAGCATGCCAGTCCCACAGAGGTCCCGCAGTCCTTGTGCCTTGAGGCTAGAGTAGGTGACTTGTGAGTGAAGCTCTGTTCTTCACTGGAGATAGTTGTATCTAACTTGTAGTTCGGCACTGTCTGTTTATTGGGTTCTTGTGCTAGTGCCCCTCTATCTTATCTGTCCCTCCAGCTGTGGTGGTCAGACCATCTCTTCTTGGGTTTAAGCAGTTTCTTTGGACATTGCTTTCTTAGAATTCCTTGCTTCGGCTGCCAGTACACCGTGATATCATTGTGTGCTTAGTATGACTGCAGCCTTGTTTCCTACAGCCCCCAGTGTATCAGTTGGGGGGAGGACATATCATATCCAAAATATGATATTATAAATGGCTAGACATTTTGTCTCCTGAATCAGAAAGATGTGGGTTGGGTCAAGTGCACAGTCAACTTGATTGGTTTACATCTCCTTTTATTTTCCTTTTTATCTGACCATGTTTAGGACTTTGTACACGTGTAGCCACACCATCAGGCAATTAGTCTGAATTGCCTAACTACAATGAAAAAAACGTACAAAGTTCTTCGAGTTCCTCAAGCCAGACTGTCTCTAGAAACTTGTTTAAATGCAGTAGTGGCTAGCAGTTTTAAATCTGAGAGGTCACAGGGGCTAAAATGTAATGAGGAGCTCACCGGGATACTCATGGGAGACTGAAGGGATCAGGAGGTTCCTATGAGTTTAGGAAATGGTACTGGACGGCAGGAGTTCCCAATCTCTATGCCAGGGTGCCTCGTGGTGCTACTGTAAAGTCACAGAGATGTCACGAGGTATCTTTAATTTCTTGTTTCAGGGGGGTGTTCTAGGAATTGAACTCAGGACTTTGCACTTGCCAGGCAGGCATTGTGCTGCTGAGCTATATCTCTGGTCCCAGTATCTTTAATTTTTAAGAATATACAGCAATAGTTGACATCTATCAGACACTGGGATAAACATTAGGCCCTCTTGCAACATTAGATCACACAACATTCCTTCCCGTCATGTCATAGTTTTACAAAGCTAGATTATTGATGACTGTAATAATAATAAAATAGTACCTCACAGAAATCCAAGTGGAACAAGAAATAGGGGAGGCAGTGTCTAACCTGATTCCACAGTTTAAGAAGCCACACAGGGCCCAACAAGCATCCTCCATCCTCCTAAAAAATAATTACTATTCAAGGATATTAATATGTCATTTTCTTCCAATTTGTGTGTATATTTTAAAATGACTATTGCATTGTTAGGCCATAAATACCGATTAAGTTCTTTGGACCTACATCCTTAATAAACAGAATTAGTAGGTATTTCTTTTTACCTATATGACTGTTTTAAAAAAACCTTACTAAAACATCAAGAATAGAGACAGTTTGGGAACCTCTGCTATAAAGTCTGCTAAAAATGCTGTAGAACGTATTGGTCAATTGATGCCACTGGCTCAGTTCCCAGAAACAGGTAAGTATGAGCGGGCCAGAGGACCACGGCATGTCAGAGATAGGAGAGGTGCTTGGGCTCACCTGGGTTAGCACGCTCACTGAATCCTTGAGCTGTCTTGCCCAATTGTTCTTTCCTTGTGTCTGGATGGCAAGGGAGGGAGTAGGAAGAGCAGTATCAAGGGGCAGCTGTGGTAAGGTGTGACTTCCAGGGAGCAAACAGTCGACTCATCAAAGGAAGGACGCATTGCTTCTTGAACATCACACATCTACTTCCTCCTCCACCCACCAGCTGGGAGAGGCAGCCTCAGCAGGTTAAAGGATGTCTTGGCGCAGCCCTCCTGGGTTTTTCCCTAGAGCTGGAGAAAGGCCGACCCAGGGTTCTGGCCTGTGGGAGGAGGCCGCCGTATCACAGCCTCTGACTCCCATGGCCTCTCACCTCGTGTGTTTCTTCCTCAAGGGAAAGCTGAGACAGTCATATCACCAGAAACCATCTTAATCTAAATTAAATCTCCCCCAGTCTCAAAAACGCAGGGCTGGGCTATGCTATGGGAGTGGTTTGGGCTTTGTGTTTTGCCTGCATTCAGTCACATCTGCCTCCAGATTGCAGTGCTGAGCACAAGTTCCCACAGCTGTCAGAAAGGAGCAGGTGGGCTAGGAGTGGCTGGGGGACTTGTGGCGAGAAAGGCAAAGCATTCAGCGGCATGGGGGCAGGTCAGGTGTAAAAGCTGTGCAATTTACCTAATCATCAGAGATGGGCCACCTGTCAGATAAAGCACACTCAATTATATCTAAAGGGATTCGGGAGGTCACCTGGGCTCAGGCTGGTTATCTGTTTGCAAGATACAAAGCAACATCCAGATAAACTGCTAATGAAAGGCAGTCACGCAGAGCCCTATGTGGCCACCTAGAGACTGGCCTTATGGAAGAGAAGCATTTAGAGAAGTCCAGGGCTTACAGCAGGCAGCCTGGTGTGGTGGAAATTGTACTGGACTAGAAGTTAGGTGTTCTGGGCTTTAGTCTTGCTCAGCCGCTAATTAGCTTAGTGGCCTCTGGAAACTCATTTTGATTTTCTAGACATCAGCTCCCCATCCACCCACACGCAGGGCACTGAGAGGCCAGGGTGACATACAAATGTGACCATTCATCAAGTGCTTTCTAAGTGTCAAATGCTGTTTTAAGCATAGCACCTACTTTAGCTTGTTTAACCCTTGCAGCTCCTGTCTGAGGTACAAATGAATGTGACCTATAATTAAAAGCCCAAATGAAGAGACGAAGGTCAAGTTGAAGGAACCATGTGCTCACTTCTCTCAGAGTGAGTTCGAAACACATCACAGTTAGGGGACTCAGTGTCCCTAAGATTGAGACTTAGTAGGTCTGGCTTGGGTCCAACCCACTTGCAGTTTTAGTAAATGCCCCGGTCATTTTGATGTAAGAGGCCCATGAATTCCTGTTTGAGAAGTTTTTTCCTAAATGCCATGGCCCTCTCCACTTGAGAAACCATAAAATGACTAGCTTTTCTAAGGCAATGTGTAGACAAGAGTGGGCCTTGGAGAACAGAGAGAGGCAAACGCAAGTTATGAGAAGAACATCAAAGTACGTTTTCCTGGGCTCCCAGATCCTGGGCAGAGTCCCAAACTCTCACCCTTGCAGCTCTTTGCAAAATACCAGTAGTGAGGTTATAGGCATCTTAGGAGTTGGGTAATTTTCTTGAGCAGAAAGGTCATGTCAGGTGAAGAGAGGCCCTTTAGACAACTCACTCTACATCACTAATTATATCATCTCACGGCATGCCAGAAGTTTTGCCTACAGTATCCTTTCCATTATGAAAGGCATATGATTTCCCTATTTATAAATAAGACTTCTGAAGTACAGAATGCTGCCGTGGCTTCGGTGCAGTTCATCTCCACCGTAACTCACGCTGAGGACTGATGCCCAAAGAACATCGTGGAGAGACATCTGGGCCTTGGTGAGGAATTAATCCTTTTCCTGAGGTAGCAGCTTCTCAGTCTTGCAGAACTAGATGGGTTACCTGGATGATGAGCTGTTATAAAGTAAGCCTAGCTTCTCCCCTCCATCTGTCTTGCCTGCACACTACACACACACACACACACATGCACGCACACACACACACACACACATGCTCTTCCCCTTTCTGCTTTTCTGCCATGGCCTGAACCATCATCTGAACCTTACCAGAAGCAAGGTGGATATGAGCATCTTCAAAACTGAGTAGAATGAACATCATTTCTTTATAAAGTACCAGGTATTTGTTAGAGCATGACTAAGATTCTGGAGTGCTCCCAGCTGGTAAGTGGTAGGACGAGGACCGGAATTTTGATCTCCTTATATTACACCTAATTCTCTTTCCAGGAGTTTATGCCTCAGTGCTAATGACCCAGCAACCTACAGGCACAATGGGGTTACAATAAGAACAAAAGATGGCCTCTGTTCCTTAAATAGTTTACAATTTAGTTGAATGAAAGAGAAAAACAATTGGAGACTAACACTACGTGGTCTGACTGACCTAAACAGAACTAAGAACAAACCTACTATGAGGAACCTTGCCCAGTGGAGAGTACATCTGTGTTTGTGATCCAGAAACAACACAAGCTGCTCATGTTCGAAAGCAGTGCTTCCCTCGGCTGGATGTGACTCAGAAATCCTCTGCTTGTGCTCCTTTCATGGCTCCCCTGCTCATAAGGTAAACTCGAGCCCACCTGCCTATGCAGCCTCTCCTATTGCTGGTTTCCCCTCCCTGGAGTACTTGTTCCTGCCATGCACCTCTTCCTTCCACACATCACTCTTAAATATCCTCTCCTTCCTCCTTCCTCTGACACCAGCTCCCACCCTGTGTATGCCCACACAGGGTCTTGTGCTTATTCTTTGAAGCACTTATTATAAATTGAATTGATATTTAATCTTTCTTTCCATACTAAATTAAGTTCCACGAGTCAGCTGCTGTGTCTGTTTCACTCACTATTATAACCCTGGTACCCAGTGAGGGGCTCATCATCAGGGTTCAAATATTAGTTGCAGAAATGAGTGAACTAATGAACACATGGATCCGTGGGTGGTTTAGATTGAATGAATTCTGGAACTGGATCTGTGTTTGGGGACCGTGAAGCTAGTTTACTCTGCTCATTTCAGTTCAGTGGATTTTTATTTTTTTCTTGCTGGGTAAAGCAGAATGAAGCTTGCTTATAAAAGGAAGAGGTATAAAGAAATGATGGCTTCATATGTGATTTCCTTCTGAAAGAGCTGATACATTTAGCTTCCCCAAAGGTTATAGTTATGGTTAAGAGTGTACAGTTAGGAGTTCTTCCAATAGCCTGTATTGAGCCCCTGCAGGATATAAGGGGAAAAGCTAGAGATGGTTGTATGAAAAGATATTTGGACAGCAGCAGGTCTCCAAAGCCAAAGAAAGTCCCATGATACCCAGCACCTAATAATCTCAGGCTAGCAGCGTCTGTGCCCCAGGAAAGTGTCAGAAGTGCAAATTCTCAGACTCACCATGGACCTGTCAATCAGAAACTCCGAGACTGTAACTCAGCAATGGCCCTGGAGTTGCTAGTACAGACCCTTGGGACGGATCATATGCATCTATTCTTAATGCCATGGCCAGTGAAGGCACATTGGTAGTTAGAGCCTGGCTAGTTTGAAAATATTTACACCACAGAAATTGGCAAATGCAAATCAGATAGTTTTTTCCTTGAGATGATTGTTAAAAATTTACAGGGGACACCATCTGGTGTAGAAATCCATGGTTTAACAAGCTCTCCAGGGAATTCTGATACCTCCCAGTTTTTCCTTCCCAATGGTAAAGGTATCCCGAATTCAGGTGTGTGCACATTTCATCAGGCTGAGCTTAGACACCACCTGGGATTCAGTCCCTAGTTGTGACAACACAGGGCACTACTGCTCCTCCTTCGGGGATTTTATCTCCAGCCTCCTTCTTAACCACCCTAGAAAGAGGAGGAAACCAAGGGGTAGAAGCTACTGCATGACTCCTATTTTGGTTCCCACACCCAGTATTGTTGAAAAGAGGCCTAATTTGCAAACAAAGATTTTACAGCTGAAAATTTCAAGAGGCTAAAAACAGTGCCATTCTGTCTACATAGCAAATTGAGTGCACTTGCTCTCTGTTTCTCTCTTTCTGTTTCTCTCTCCCTCTCTCCCTGTCCCCCTCTGTCTCTCTGTCTCTGTCTGTCTATGTTTCTTGCTCTTCCTCCCTCTCTCTCTGTCTGACAGAATACTAAATAGCCAAATCCAGATTTCTGCCCATATCAGCACAGTAAGCAGCTGCATACAGCCCCTCCAAATGCACTGTCGGGCATTTATGGGTATGGGGGAAGATGAATATAGAAGTGAACCAAACTTTCTCTGGAGTAGTTACATCTGCTACGTGTGTGTGTATGTGTGTTGTGTAAAAGTGTCCATCTTCTAAAGGAAATAATTCTTCACTTGTTTAATCAAATGTGTTATCCTGCGAACTAGCTATATTGGCTAATGAACTGGGTAGTTTTTCTAATGAGTCTAGCAGATCACCCACTGGACACATTTCCAAGACTAATTCATTCCCCAGTTCGGTTCCATCTTCTGAGGATGAGGGGTCGAACTTGTCCTTCATTCTGGCCTCAGTCAAGGATTACTGGTTTGGTGGCTAGTCTTGATCAGAAGTGAAGTGCTGTATACAACATTGAAAGGAGAGAGGATTAGGAATTCAGTTAAGCATCTGTAAACAATGTTCTACACACTTACTGCCATAAGTAAAAATCTGTTACCAGAACATGGAAAGGGGTGGCTGTTTCACTGAATTTTGTAGTGCAATAGATAGCAGTTAGCTATTAGGAAAGTTTAAACATATGGATAGAAAAGGTGAATGAATAAATGTTTGAGTGAATGAGCAAATGCTTATATTTAGGGGATTGTAGCTTTTACTTATATTTGCAAGCCTCATTTTGATTCTCTGTCAAAGCCAATTCTAACTTATTATTTTTTTAGCTAACTTGTACTAGGGATTGAATTCAAGGTCTTCACACTGAGCTACATTCTCATCTCCCTTTCTTCTTTATTTTAAAATAGGGTCTCAGTTGCTAAATTGCCCAGACTGGGTTTAAAATTGAGATCCTCCTGCCTCACCCTACCAGTGTGTTAAGATTATAGCATTCTGCCATGGTGCCCAGTTTACCTTGACTGTCTTGAACATCTGTTATAAGTTTTCTGCTGACTTCCTAATCTCTATGCAACACCATGTGTCTTGGCTACTATTGAACACCCATAATGAAGGAAGGAAAGGTTTATTTAACTTGAAGTTTGTGGAGGTTTCAGTTCATAACCAGCTGGCTCCAAGGCAGGGTGGCATGGCACCAGGGCAACACTTCAAGGCAACAGCCAGCAAAAGCAGAAAGAGCAAAAGGGAGAAGAACAAGCATCTTCTCCTCCCTTATATTGTACACAGGCCACCCCCTCTTCCAGGGTAGGTGAGTGCTCACAAAATCTCCTTTCCATCCTCTTGCACAGGATGAGAATGTTTAGGAAGTAAGAACCCTGGCTCCCTGCCAACTCTCTTAGTTAAATTTCTATATTGCTCAAATTGACACAATGTATCAACCATAACAATCCACCCCTTTCAACTTGGAAACCAGACACATTTCTGTAAACCTTATTCTTAACATTTTGAAACTTGAACATTATAACACAGCTTTACAATCCTTAAGAACCAGCATTAAGTATATCAACATTAGAGCTATAACATTCTTCCCCTGGTCCCCCAAAGACTCACAAAAAGGTATTCATCCCATCTGCAAGAATTGTCAATGTCCTCACAGTTTCAGCATTGCTAAAAATTTCAAGTCCCAAATCTCCTCTGAGATGGAAGGCAGACTCTTAGCTGTGAGCCCTTGTACAAATGAAAACAAAGTTAAACACATCCAACATACAATGATGCAAGATAAACATTTTCATTCCAAAAGTTACAAACAGGGAAATACAAAGGACTGTGACCAGAGCAAGTCCAAAATCCAACAGGTCAAACATTATATCCTGGAATTCCATGTCCAGCATCTGAAGCAATCTGGTTTTGAGCTCCAAAAGGCTTAAGTGACTCTACCCCCACAGCACCTGTGGTGGTTGTAGCTCCTACAGAGTCTCTCTTGGGCTGACTTTGCTCCCTTCTTTCAGGTTTCCTTAGATGATCCACACTCTTGGCTTTTCCAAACTGCTGGGGTCTCCATTGCACCTTTGGCTTCACACTCATAGTTTCACACATCGGGGCACACTGCCTGGCCCCCCAGGCCTTCTGAAAGTGGGATGGAAGCCTCTTTAACCTCAGAACTCTTGTATTCTGTATTCACCTAAAACCAGTGCCACGTGGATGATGCTGAAGTCTTCTGCCAGCTAGAGCAGTAGCCAGGCTTTCTTCTCTTTTGGCTGCAGGGGTCAAGTGCCTGGGTTGCTGAGCACTCTGAACCTGATTCTGAGGATCAAATTTTCTATACTGCTGCCATTCTGGAACATTGTGCTCTGTGGCTTTAACCTCACAGCAAAATCTATCACTTTTGCAGTTTTGAGTTTGCAAAGGTTCGAGACTTGCTGCTTTTTGTGATTCCTTTGGACCATCTTTTCTATTCTGTCCCTTCTCCACAATCAAGATTTTTTCATCTCTATCTTTGCAGTTCACAGCTTTATTGGAGCTTCCTTTCTGGCCAAACTCACAACATTCTAAATCATCCTGCTGGGCTCTTTCCTCTTGATTTGCAACATAAATTTGGCTAAAAGCCTCAGCCATGCTATCACCTCAACATTCGACTGCCTTGAAATTTCTTCTTCCCGATTTATTAGTCCACCGTCCTTAATCTTAAGTTTCAAGCAAAGTCTCTGGACACAAGCAAAATGCAGACAAACTTTTTGCCAAGCTGTAATACACACCATCTGGAGTTCAGCTATCAATGCAGTCCTTCGCAGCAGAAACCTCTCTGAGTTTAGTCTTTTGTTGGTTTTCTGGTCTTCTGAGTTCTGACCAGAATCTCCCATACAGAACAGCCTAAGCCATTCAAGGGTTACTCTTTCAGGTGTCCTTTCTGAAATTTTCCAAACTCTTCCCACAAGCCATTTCTAAAGGCTTTTGAACCACATGATCAGGTACAGTCACAGCAATGACTTCACTCAACTGGTACAAGGACAGAGAAGAGGCTTTGTCTTACTCCCCTTTTGGTCTGGTTGATTTTGCTGGCTGCTGCCTTAAAGTATTGCTCTAGAGCCATGCCGCCCTATCTTGGAGCTTGTTGATTATGGACCAACACCTCCACAGTGAGCTAAATAAACGTTTCCTTCATTTGGGGTGCTGGGTATTTTGTCTCAGCAACTAGAGAAAAGTAACAAAGACACTATGGTTATCCCTGCACCTATGTGGTCATATCTTAAGTAACTATGGTTTAGGAGTTAAAATACATAGTGCCTGAGTTCTCCATTTTGGTCCCAGGTGAGACAAAAATAAAAGCTTATCAGTGCGTGGACTTTTCTGTGCCAAGCCTGAGTGGAGAGGTGATCTTCCCCGTTTGGCCATCCACCCAGACTCCATTGTGCCCCATTATCAAATGAGGTCTGCAGTACACCCCGACCTCTTTCACCTCCAGGGACAGACTGAGACTCCTTCATGTACCTGAGATACACCTATGTCTTACAGAGACAGCAGGGATTGTGCTCTACAAAACACATGTTCTATGCCAGATCTTTATATGCTTCATGTAAGTTAGTTCACTTAGACAGGTGTGGTAACAAACTCTTGTAGTCTCAGCCCTTGGGAGGCTGAGGCAAAAGGATTATGAGTTCAAAGCCAGCAAAACTACATAGCAAAGCCTGTTTCAAAAAGCAGGACAGATTAGCTCATTTAATCTTCTCAACAATCTTGTGAGATAAGAAGAACTAGTCCATTTTTCAGAAGAGGAAATAGATTGGGGGAAGAGTAAATAATTTATTCGAGATCACACAGTTTAAGCCTAGTCTAACTTAATATTCTTTTTATTTTTCCAAACTGTCCTTTGGTCCTTAAAATTTCCAATCATACAAAATCATAAAAATTAACATGTACTATGTAAGGATGTGAGAAAGCATAACTTGAGTTCAGGTTTAACTTTGATAAGGAACAAAATGTCAGATTAGCAGTGAGCAAGAAATGCGGCTACTGCCTGAGTAACCTAGAAAGTTGCTAGGCTTTGGCAACAGTGCAACCAATTCCCAATTCATGGATACTTGCTAAGAATCTCTTTTCCAGTCTGCTGTCCTTCCTGCCTTGTACCAACTTAAATTTTATAGTAAGTAAAATGATTACAAATCCAGTATAATCACAACTACTGGTAATGAAAGTACTCATGACTACATACTACTGTCTGAGAAGTCTGACTCTGTCTTCTTTTGATAAGTGTTCTGTATATCTGCTATCATCCTTTGCTTTTACCCCATATTTACCTTTGAATTTGAAAGAGTTTTTTTTTTAATCTTTTGATAGCATATATTTGGGGTCTTTTCTGTCTATTCAGTCTGGGTATCTTTGCCTTTCAGTTGAGATGTTCGATCTTTTTCATCTGGTGTAAATATTTATATAGCTATTTGAGTGTGCAGTCTTGCTAGTTACTTTCTATTTGTTGATCTGTTGTTAATTTTCTCTTTTTCCTACCTAGTTTTGAAATTGAGTATTTATTGTCAACTTTATTTCTATTCTTGACTTTTTCATTATACTTGTCTTTTTGATGCTGCTTCATGATTTACAATGTATTTTAACTCTTTTCGTTGTATCTTAAAATGATACTCATCCCTTCATAAGTGTAACCATTCCGTAATCTTCCAGTTTTCTTTCTCCAACACTTTGTCCTGTTCTTCTTATGTACCTTATTTCTACATGTTATAACTCACATACACTTATGTACCTTATTTCTACATGTTATAACTCACATACACTTATGTACCTTATTTCTACATGTTATAACTCACATACACTTATGTACCTTATTTCTACATGTTATAACTCACATACACTTATGTACCTTATTTCTACATGTTATAACTCACATACACTTTACACAGTCAACTTTCTTTTTCAGTAAATAAAATAAGAGAAATAAAGTCTTTATAATTTTTGCTTTTACTATTTCTAACTCTCTCTATTTCTCTGAGAAGGTCCAGCATTTGTACTTCATATCATTTCTTGTAGTGCAGTTCTACTTTCAATACATTCTCTGTTTTGTTTGCTACAAAAACATTTTTTTGTTAATTTTCGGAAAATCTTCTTGCTGTGTAGGATGCTTCACTGATTATTTCATTTATCGTTTCAATTAATTATCAAGAGAACAATATTAAATTTTCTAGCTATGATTGTGGGTTTGCCAAATTTTACTGTATTCTGTCAACATTCTGCTTCACGTATTTGTAAAAATTGTTATTAAGTGCATCTATATTGAATACTGCTATATTTTATAGTAAATTTACCCTTTAATTTTAGAAAGTATTTTTATCTGTATCTGATAATTCTGTTGATCTTATAACCTACTCTGTATTATAATAATAAAGCCATATCAGCTTCCACATGCTTGGTGTTTGATGGGCATATAGGCTAGCTCTTGCTGCATAATGATACTACCACACTCTTAGTGACAAAGCACATGAATCTCTTACAATTTCTGTGGGTCAGGAGTCAGGACATGGCATAGATGAGTCCTCTCAGTTGTCAGTCATGATTGTCCAGGGCTGGTTTGCCATCATGAGGTCTGACCGAGGAAGGATCCACTTGCAAGGTCACAAAGCTGCTGGCAAATTCGCTTACTTTTATCTGTTGAATGGAGAGGCTCAGGTTTTTGCTGGCTGTTGACTAAAGTACAGAGTTCTTCATTCCTGCAGAATTGACACTGCTAAGTTTTCCCAGCAGCCACATGAACTAGTGAATGGATCCTTCCTTAGTGCAATGATACCAGCTGAAAAGTTCCAGTGTCTGCAGTCAGAAAGGAGATCTGAGAGAGTCTGTGTGTAGTTGCAACTCAAATTTGAGGGCCTGAAGACCAGGAGAAACAATAGTGTAAGTTTCAGTCAGAAAACCAGTAGGATCAAGGTCCAAGAAGAGTTGAGGTTTCAGCTTCAATTCAAAGGCTAGAAAAGACCAGTGTTCTGGCTCAGGCAGTGAGGCAGAATCAAGCCTGCGTTCCTCAGTCTTCTGGATGTGTTAAGGTATCAAATTGATTGGATGAGGCTCATTTATGGTAGGGAGGACAATCTACCCAATTAAGTCTATTGATGATACCTTAATCTTATCCAGAAACTATCTCACAGTCACACCTAGAATAATGTTGGCTAAATGTTTGGGCTCCCCATAGCTCAGTCAAGTTGACATGTGGACTGGACAATCACACTCCAGGAATTGGATATCCTCTTCTTTGTCAGGCTTCTGAGTTGATTCAGATTATAGTTGAGCTAGATTAAGACTTTGGGCTCTAGCAGGGTTTGGGATCTAAACTCCTGAGGGTTTGAACCAAACTTCCTACTCCTTTGTTTTCAGCAGCCTGTATATATCTCTGTTACAATAGGACTTCCACGGGTCTCCTGACTTTACTCTCCATGTTCTACCTGAGTAACTAAAAAGGGCAAAGGACAAAAGTCAGCAAGTGGGTTCAGACTCTCTTTACTTACTTATTTTTTTTAACTTTCAAACTCCAAAGGTTTGATTTAAAATCTTGTTTTTACATTTATGCTCACTTTTTTGAACACTAGAAAATGAACATCAAACTTGACATTTTCCAACTATGTTTCCCTTAGTCCTGGGACTTGGGTGATAGTCCTTAACATTTATTTATTTATTATTGCATATTTTTTTAATTTTAAGGAGGATAAAACCAAGGAAAATAAAACAGAATAAAACCAATCAAAAACAAACCAGTATAAGTGATATAGGACTTCAAAACCTTATGCAACCAACAATAGTTACCATAATGCCTTTTGTTGTCTTCAAAATAGCTGCAGATACTTTTGGACATAGTAAAAATTGAACACAACAGAATAGAATAGAAACCATAAAACCAAAACTGTGAAGACACTCTTTACTTATATGGGTCCTATAGATTCTATGTCACAAATCCAATCTAATTTTTGATGTTTAAAATGTCATGGACACTTCAACTTCTTTTTCTTACCTGTGTCTGGGAAGGCTTCTTCCTTTTTCCATTGTCTATAGTGATGCAAGTCATCATATATCACCTTTGTCTTATGTGATTCCCTGAGTTTTAGTTCATCAGGCTTGTCGTGTACACTTTGGCTCCTCGACTGGCTTAATATGTAATTTTGTGGTTATCCAGCTTGGTCTTATTTTAAAGGTAGTACCACAAGTGGCATTTTCTTGTGATTTTCTACATCTCACAGAAAGATGCTAATGTTTCTAAATATTCTTTTGTCTTTGTTTTTGTTTTTGTTTTTGTTTTTTTTACCAGGAATTGAACTTACAACATTGCACTTGCTAGGCGGGCACTGTGCTGCTGAGCCATATCCCTCACCCTTGAGGTTTTTTTTTTTTTTCCAGCAGAATTATCTTGAACATTCTGGCTGACATATTGGAGGTTTATACTTTTTGGTCCTCTATACCTTTACTGATTTGTACACAAACTTGACTTCTCATCTACTTTCTACTAGCAAAAATCAATTCTTTCATTGTTTTTCATGAGAAACCAACTCACACTGAACATTTCATAGAATGTCAGTAGTATTGGAAGTGATCTTTGGGAGAAAGATCTTTTTAGAGAATATTGTCCTTCCACCGTCTTCCTTTCTCAGTTCTTTTCTTTTGTCTGTTCTCTTCATCCTGCCCCTCTCAACTTCTCTTCCTTGAGACACCCTTATTTTCTTTCTCTGTTGTGCCCAACATTCTTAGTTTATATTCTAACACTTGCATCTTAAGGTGTTTAATAGCATAATAGCTTCTTGTCACAAGACCTGGTCTCTTAAGGAAGCAATTTGATTTATAATCACTGCAGTTGTTTCATCTGCATTACCAAGAGGATTGTATTATGTGACTCTTAAGACTCCTTCAACTCTAGGGACCATATAGAAACATAGAAGTTGGGCAGGCAAAGAAGAAAGTTGAGATGGAATCCAACATTTATTGCATGATTACCACACACTCCATGACAATGATAACAATAATGGTAATATTTCTGAGTATTTATTCAGTGTTTGCTGTTTTAGGCAACCTACATACACATACATGAAGTGTGTAACTCAGTGTTACCTGTGGGAGAGATCCTATTATCGTCTTTATATTTTAGGTGAAAGAACTGAAGGTTCTCTCACATAAAGGGTCACCTACCCACTCAAGGTCATAGTGAGTAGAGTGCATGTCAGAAACTGCAGTCAGGTTGGTCTGATCTGAGACGCTGAGTGCTTGTTATTATCCAGGGTGCCAGGTACTTTGTGCCTACTCTTTCTCAATTCTCACAAGCTTGGGAGGTAGTTATTTTTACCACCTCATTTTCCAACTAAGAAAGCTAGAGATGGTAAATCTGATTTGCTCTTGGTTACACAGGCAGTAAATGGCAGGGGGCCGGGATAAGGTTAATTTGATGCACCTGGTGAGGCTCTGCTCTTGTGCAGGGCTCTGGGTGCTCTGGCCAGGCACTATTTACATGCTAACTGGTGATGTTGCCTAACCAGGAAGGAAAGAAACTTACTGAGAAATTGACCCATGAAGGAAGAGGATAAGAGATCCTGGGCTAGAACCCAATTCTGTGGCATATCCACCCCTGTGAATTTTAATTCCCCTCAAAGCAGCACCCTTTTTTTAAATCTCAAAGTGGTTGGGCAGTTCTCATTGCCTTCTGTTCTGATCTTAGGGAAGATCATATGGTGCTGGAGAACAGTTGCAAGGCACAGGCAGACAGATTCAGACACAGCCTAAGTCAGTCCTGGGCCTGGACCAGACCAGCATCTGTGGGATTTCAGGCTGAGTCTGCAGTGGTAGGTGGAGAAACAGATGCACCTTGACTGGCATCAGCTGAACATCTGGAACACCTGGCCCATAGTTTTGTAATTAATCTTGGTGTTGAATCTAATGGCATGATGGGATTGAGAAATTGAGCAATTTGATTGGACACATTTTGATAGTTTAATTTTCAATAACACACGGTCAGAGCTTGTTCACATAATTACTAAATAGATTAATATGCCAATATCTCTGACCAGCTGAAAGGGAAAGATTTAAGCCTTCAAAGATCTTTGATGGGCTTTTAAATTAAAGTTGATATTCTGGAGAGGATGGGGTGGAGACCTCCAGAGAGTATGTGTCGCATCAGGGCTTACGATGAAGAACCTGAAAATGGCAAATGTTTTTTATTACCTTTAAAAGCAAACCCTTCATGAGGTGCCTGTCTGTCAAACGTCAGATTTTCTGCAGAAGCCCCTCATCTGGAGTCACAGGGATACGGGGAAATCTACTGTCCTGTCCCAGGGTGTGTGAAGCCCCTATCCCCCCATATTCAAGGTCAAGGTCAGCCATGACCTTGAGCACGATCTGCTACAAAGGACCCCTGAGCCTGGTGATCTCTTCTTCCATGCTGACTCAGTCTATACCATGTAGATTCAGTCACTTGAGTTATCTACAAGAACAGAAGGAGGAGCCGGGCGTGGTGGCGCACGCCTTTAATCCCAGCACTCGGGAGGCTGAGGTAGGCGGAGCGTTGTGGGTTCGAGGCCGGCTTGGGCTACAACGCGAGCGCAAGGCCGGCCTGAGCTACATAGTGCGACCCTGCCTCAAAAAAAAAACCAGGGCTGGGAGTTTGGCTCAGTGCCGTAAGCGCCTGCCCTGGCAGACGCAAGGCTGTGAGTTCAATCCCCGGTGCCGCAAAAAAAAAAAAAAAAAAAAAAGAACAGAAGGAGGAAGTGACGTGTTGTCCACCGCTATCATCTTCAGGCTATCATCAGTAGCACACAGGAGCCAGGATGGCGATGGGATTTTTCCCTGTGGAAAGAGGAGGGCAAAGGAATGTCACTGAGAGGGGTTGGGATGAGGACCACAGCAGGCACAGCATGACAGTGAATCCGGGAGCTGCTCCTGGTAGCCAGGCTGCCTGGCTTCAGGGGTCAACAGCGAAAATCATTGAACAATGAAAAGCCTCTGTCTTCTCACTCATACCAGGCACCCTGCAGTCTGTGTCATGCTGAATGTCCAGCAGTGCTGAAGCAGCAAGGGACACATAGTAAATGTGAAGCAGGTTAAATAGAGGCATCTAAGAGGACTGCTGGGGTTACTTAGAATTGGGGACTTGAGTACTGTGGTCAGAAAGTAATGTATTTTTGTGGAGAGCTGGAGTGATGTGGTTGATTTGGAAATCATTTCTATGGAGGTAGATCTGAGTTGAGGAACACACTCGGGAAATAGGTCACAAAGAACAGCCTAAGGTTTGAGTAGGGAAGATTTTATCTGTTTTTTACTACTATGCTTCTCTTGATTAGGGGTCATGCAATTAGTGCTTGAGTCTTTCCCACAATGTCTACTGTTTGACAGTCTATGGTAAGTGAATTTGTGAGGGCAAGTGAATTTGTATGGGTTCCTTGAAGACAGGGGCTGGGCTTTCCTCATCCAAGCAGCCACAGGCATAACAAGGCAATACCTTTTGGCTGCATGAGTGAAACTTATGGTGGCCCATCACTCTCTGCCTTTATTCCCCTTCCCTTCTTATTGGAAAGAGCAGTCACCCCCAGCAGCTGTCTGAGCAATGACTAGCCATTGTTGAGATGAACAGCCCATCTGCATGCCACCCTACAGAGTGTTCTGCAGACCTGGCCTCTCCTCCCAGGCCACCCCAGCCTGCGTGCTCAGACCGCAGGAAGCAGGTTCTTGCTCTGACCAGCGGCACCTGCTTGCTGCAGAGGAGGAAGTGAGCATGTCTCCATGGGCTGCAGCCTCCCTGGGGTGTGTGGGGAGGGCCGAGACAGACTCCCCAAGTCTAAGGCATTCTGTCAGTAGAAGGCAGGGCTGTCTTTCCTTCTGCTCTTTTCCTCTCAGCCCTCAGAGCTAGAACTGTTCAACACTCAGAAACTTGTGGACATCGATAAAGCTTTCAGGGGAAAATGGCAACAGAAAGTGAAACAAAATTAGAAGGAGGATGAGACTCCCTAAAAGAAACATGTGTATCATCATCGCCTCCTCCCGCAGTCTTCCCATTCTTTCTTCCCTATAGCCTGGATGCTTCAGAAATCAGGATGTCATCAAGGCCGATAGCCGTGTCTATTCTGGGAACGGCCCGTGCAGCTCAGTCCCATGTTTGCTGCTGAGTGACATGTGAGATGTGTTAGCTGTCTGGGTGGGGAGGCAACCGAGAGACTGGAGACAGCAAGGGCACATTTTTTCATTTGTTAATTTAAAAAAAAAATGTTTTAAGTGAATTTTGTGCATGGGGAAAGAGGTGTGATTGATAGCCCCTGGGGGGGTCTCCATGAAAGAAAAGGGAGTGAAATGGGGGTCTGTGACTGAACGACCACCTATTGTTTGCCAAGACTTTCATTTCGGCAGCAGCTGCCCCAGCCTGGGGAGCTGAGTCCTACTGATGGTGGTCATGGGAAGCTGGCATCTCTGGGTCTGCCTCTGAGGTCAGGCTGCTGGGGTTACCTGTTTCCAGGGAAAGAGTTTATTGCATGGATTTCCACCTACCTCAGAGAGGAAGGCAAAGTTGTTTCTTCCTCTGGTAGGAAATCCAATCTAATTCAGAAAATATTTATTGATTTATTGAACACCTACTATGTGTGAGACGCTGGGCCTTGCACTAAGTCAATGGAGGATCTATACTCAGCCATACGGATGTGGCCCAAAGCTTAGGAAAGAGTACAAGAGGAAAGACATGGGGAGAAACATGCTGAATGGAAATAAGGGGTAGTGCTGGACTTCGGTGTTAAGAGAGCTGTGAGTTTGATTTTCAGCTTTGCGGTTCACCAGACATACAATACAGGGCACATTATTTTCTCTCTAAACCTTAACCTCCTCTAAACCTCAACCTGAGGAAATGGTCATAGTAATAGCTACCTGCAAGTCATTGGTCAGTAAATGTAGTGCTGTTAGTATCCACCTACGCCAACTCCCTTTGGAAATTTTGCCAGGAAAGTCAGCCTCCTGCTCAAAGAAGTGTCCCTATCCTGCAGTTTTTGCAGGTCTCTGGGTGCTGCCCACTGCACACGGGTGAGTGACCCCATCTTCGAGGTCCAGGTCCACCGCTCCATGAAATATTCAGTGCCGATGGTATCTGTTGACAGTCATTAGCTCTGCCTCACATTCTTCCTGCCTCAGAGAGGAGGCGATTCATTAATATTTATTCATCTTGATTTGCTTTGTTTTTCTAAAGCCCATTCCAGGATTTATGGAATAATTTTGCAGGAGGCACAACTCCTGTTCTGCATATTGGGGCAAACTGCACTGCCTGGAGTGACATCTCTCCAGGGGTGGAGAGATTTGGGGTTATTCCATGTCAAGCCAGTCTCTGTTTAATCTCATCCCCACACAAGGGCACTTAAGAAAAATCTTCAGCCTCTGCATCGCAAGCCTCTGTGTGATTTCACTAAAGCTATAACAACCAACTTGTCCCTGTACAAGGCAGGCGTCACAGCTGGCCCTCACGTTAGCTCGGGCATGCAGGACAAGAGCAGCCCCCTTGAGCCTCACTTGCTTCCAGGAGCTGCAGGAATTTGTGCCAAAAATGGAGAAGCCGGACCTGCAGGGACGTGCTCTAGCTCCTTGTTGTCACTCAGCCTGCGAGCAGACTCCTACGGCCCGATGGGCAAGTGCTGGGAGAGACTGACTTCTAGCACCTGGATAGACCTCTCTTTTGTCCTTTAGGCTGCTCTGAGCTCAGGGAACTCAGAACTGTGGCTAAAACTTTTGGTAAGGCCAGCCCAAGGCGCGAGGCTTTCTGAATACTCACAGGTCTTCCTGGTGAGCCTCGGAACTTCCTCCACTGTGAATGTCACCATGAAGGTGGTGTCATGTCTGAGAACTGAGGCTCTGTGCTGCACCTGGAGTTGGGGAAGGAAGAACAGAGTCCAGGGAGGGAAGTCACACTCAACATCATAGCACAGGAGTTTCCAGCCTTCTTTTTGACTTCCCTGGGTGCTGGCTGTGCTGGGGCCTGTGCTGAGCGGGGAGAAGTCATCTGAGGGTAAGTTACGGTGGAGACTGTCAGCGCACACAAATGGATGGGAAGGGGCTCAGCGTTTCTATAGCAATTAAGGGGGGAGAATATTGCTGACGAAAATAAAACCTGCAAATGTGCCTCTGACATGTGACTGCTTTATTCTCTGCTCTCAGAGAGAAAGGGGAGACAGTGTACTCTGTGTTTTATTCAGGTTTCTTGAAAAGGGAGACAAATTGACAGACAGGCAGAGACAGACATGATGAGACACAGATGGAAGTTTGAAGCTCAGCGAGAGAAAAAAATTACAGATAGGTAGGGCTGCTGGAGGCTTGGGCCCCTCTCCCTCTGTCTAGGAAGGGGGGCTCTGCAGGCTTCCAGGCCCCTGCCCTCCCCAACCTCACTGGAGGACAGGGTGGAAGTATGGCCAGTTGCAGCTGGACCCCTGTGCCCTGCATGACTTGCTTCCTTTTTTAACGACTGGGGTCACTACAGCCATTCAAAAGGCTCTGGAAGTCTGATATGCACAAGGACATTGCTCCGGGTCAGGCTCCTCCAGGACCCAAGACGGCGACATTACCCAAACAGGAGCCAAGTAATGGTTAGTTCTTGATTCTTAGAGCCTGTTGGCACACAGGAAGGAGATTCCAGTTCCTGCTCTAAACAATCCATAGTCCATCAGCCAGTCCCAATAAAGTATAGTGCATTTTCTGTATCTGTGGATTCCACACCATGGATTGAACCCATCATGTACTGGAAGTATCCATGCAAAAATTTTTTTAAGATGTTATGTCTGTACTTAACATACATACTTTAGTTTTTCTTGTCCTTGTTGTTTGATCAATACAGGATAACAGTCCTCTACACAGCATTTCTGTTGTGCTAGATATTATGAGCAATGTAGAGATTATTTACAGCATGCAGGAAGTGGTACATATATGCAAACACTATGACATTTTGTGCATGGCACTTGAGTGTCTGCAGGTCTGGGTGTCCAGAGGGGTTTTAGCACTCATCCCGTATAGACACCAAGGGACACCTGTGTTTCCTCATTGGTATCAGAATCCTTGAGCAATAGGGAAGTATGAGGTGCTCTACTTGTCTCAACGGAACTTTCTGGCTTGTTGAGATCATGAGGCACCCATCTATGAAATGATGAGCAGTAATATCAGTATGCCAAGAAAGATCTAAATAAAATTACAACTGTGGTAGAATCAGAGAGGACCAGATAGCAAAGAAGGCTGGGATATGCAGAATGGCTTCCCATATGGATTAGGTTTAATCTGGGCCTGAAGGGCAGACAGACAGTAGAGAAGCAAGAAAATACCAAGCAGGAATGAAGTAACATGTGCTGAGTTAGTGAGGCATGGATGACAGGAAGACTTCATGACACAGAAAGGAGACCAGGAGCCCCCGGGTGGGTAGAGGTCACGGATTGTATACATGGGCTAAAATTGTCGAGGGACAAGGTGTGAGAGAGATGTGTTTCCTGAGTGCACTGGGAGAATCCCAGCCTGGTGATTTGCACTGTGCGGGGTGGGTTTGGGGTCCACATTTAAACAAACTGTGGCCTCTTTCTGATATTCACATTTTCTATCTACATTTTTAGGGCTTTGAGAAGTAATGTGATAAGGAATCGTTGAACTTAATTTAATGCAATTTCTTCAAACACATATCTATAGATTTCTCTCCCTTTTCTCTTTAGATAGTTTTTGTAATAATATATATTGCAAAATCTCAAGACTAGAGTTCTTGACTCACTACACCAGGAAACAGGCAAAGAAGCCAATGTCACGGGCTTTAAGCTGAGATCTGCTGTCCCTAAATCAGCAGTTTACTCGGTGATGACCAAGGTTAAATCATTTAACTTCAACGGGCTACCCCGTAGGCTCACTGTAAATACAGAAGACAAAGGTAGATGGGGAAGCAAAGTCCTTAGCATAGAACCCACCACAGAAGTACTGCAGGACAGTGACCTGGGCTAATGCTGAGCCCTGCAAGCACAGATGTGGTGGCTCCAACTTGAGCTTGAAGGAAAGCACACAGAGGGGGCTGCTGAGAAGTCTTAACAAGGGAGCTATGGCAACAGTTGTGTCTGTGGAAGTGGCAGAATGGATGAGGCGATGACTGGGGCAAGATTTACTAAGGTAAAGACAAGAGCTCTGAGTGCAGGCTGCGAGATTCAGCTGAGTCTTTGTACTCTTCTTTCCAAAGTGGAGGCAGAGCAGAAGTGAGTACCAAACAAGAATTACCTCCTGCCCTGGACAGTGAGGCAGTCAGGCATCAGCTGCACCTGTCTATGTGGGGTCCAGGGAGCAGGGCTGTCCTGACTGGACATGGTCAGAGCCCAGCTCCCTGGGGCCAGTACATTAAGACCCAGTGCATATTGGCACTGTCTGGGCTCTCAGATATCAGCAGGCCATTAGCATGGCAAGGGATTGATGGGGACAGAGGGCAGGCACATGTGCCTATCTTCTCAAGCTCTGCCATTCCTCCCTGACCTACCCTTTTCAAGCCCTGTCATTTGGAAAGGCTCCATCCCAGCTCCCTCATCCCAGACATTCACCAGGTACTTGGGACACTGAGCGAGATGTGAAGGCGGCTGGGTGTCTCTTTTCTCTGGAACTCATGTATTCTCTCTCTCTCTGTGTCTCTTGCTCTTTGCTTTTTCTGATTGACTTTCAATCAGATAAACATTTACTGGGTATTTTGCTTTTTTTTTTAAATTGTATTTTAGAGAGAATAAAACCAACCAAAATAAAACAGAGTAAAGTCAATCAAAACAAAACAGTGTAAGTGATACAGGACTTCAAAATAGGATAATAGGAAACTAACAATGGTTACCACAATGCCTCTTGTCTTCAAAATAGCTGCCCATACCTTCAGACATAATAAAAATCAAACAAAACAGAACAGAATAGAATCAATAAAAACAAAACAATGAACACAATAAAGAACTTTAAAACAAGATACTAGTAAATCCAAAATGGCTACCATAATACATCTTGTTATTTTTGAAATAGCTGTCCATGCCATTGGATACAATAAAATCAAACAAGACAAATCAAACAAGAAAAAACAGAATAAAACCCAACCCAACCAAACAATGAAAATGATACAGGACTTGAAAACAAGATAATAGGGAATTAACAATAGCTACCACCTTCAGAAGGAGATGCCCCATAGATGCTCCATCACGTATTGTTATCTTCTGAATAGATGATCAGACTACCGGCTTTAGACCAACAAAGTCAGTGAAACACTAAACACTACAAGCATTAAACTGCATTTTATCTCAATAGCTATCATTGCAGCCTGTGCTTCTCCAAATTAGCTGGTCACTTACAGTGGGGGAAGGGGGCGTGGGCTCTTCTCGTCTTCCAGCCTGTGCACCAGAAAGGGCTGGTGTCTGGCTCTCCCCACAGTGGCCAGCACATGATACCAACTCACAGGGAGGGCTTGCTTCTTGTTGACTTCTTGTTCTCATCACCCCACAGTCTGCAAATGGCACCTACTCATGGGAAAAGACTGGCTTCTTGCTCTCCCCACAGTGACCAGTGCATGATGCTGGCTCACAGGGAGGGTTTGCTTCTTGTTGACTTCTCAGGTGTTTTGCATTTGATCAGTCCATTTCTTAGGTGCTTTAACATACAATACATATATGAAATATGTAAATAAATTTATATACAGAGAGTTATATACATTGTATTTATGCATAGTATCATATATAAATATATACTAAAAATAAATATAGCATTTATAAATGTATATACTTTATAAATATACTATGTATATATATGATATATAAAAATGCTATGTATTGCATGTAATACATATGTAAAATACTATATAAAATAGTATATAAAATAATATATATGAAACACTTTAATGGCATCTATGATATTCTAGAAAGTGTTCAAAATGCTTTGCAAATACTAAATCAACTCTCCTGACTGAGTCACACTTGAGTTTCTGAGTATTATTTCCACTTTACAGATCAGATATTGAGGCACAGAGAGGTATAAAAATTTGCCTGATGTTGCTTAGCAATTAAGTAGCAGAACTGCAAACCTACCCCAAGGCTCTGCCTTTGCTGCCCATGCTTTTAGCCACTGCACTTCCTTGCCTTTCTGCTGCTGGCCCTTGCATCGTCACAGCATGGGTGTTTTTGTAATGAAGAAAACTGACCTTGAGTAATGTGGCCTTGTCCCAGGTGACCTAACAGGGCAGAAATGACAGTGGTAATTTTGACCCTAAGACTTTTTGCCTCAGGTTCAAGGCTATTTTTCCCCAAAGGGCTGTTCTTGTCCTCTTTCTAGTCCTGCATCTCTCAAGGAGGGTGTGTATAGAGAGGCTGGGCTGTGGGAGTTGAGGTTCAGCCTGGAGGCAGCTCTTCTGTAATGGGACCCTGCTCCACAGGCCAGCGAGGGGCCAAGACAGAGGTCTGCCCAGGAGCCTTGCATCCCATGACCAGCTGATGGCTCTGAGGGCTTCTGCAGGCTCTCTTTGTGGACTATTCTCCTCTCCCTGCTGGGAGAATGGAGACCAGCCTGGAACCTGTGGGGCAGGGAGTCTGGGAACATGTTCTATGCTCAAACTTTAACTTGCTCCTTGTTCAGCTTTCCCATTGCTGAGACAGAACACCCAGCACCTGTGACTTGAAGGAAGACAGTTTTATTTTGGCTCAGAGGATTCAGTGGGTCATCAGCTAGCTCTAAGGCAGAAACCTCATTGCAGAGGGACTTGGTGGAGGAACGATGTTGATTTCATGGCAGGAGAGCCAGAGTGAGAGATGTATTCTTCAAAGGCCCAGGGATAAACCTCTGCCAGCAGGCCCCACCTCTTCACAGCACCCCTGGTGCTGAACTCCTGGGTGGATTAACCCACTCATGAATGTATTATCCCCATGATCCAATCACTTTTTGGAAGCTGCACCTCTGAACACATGAGTTTTGGGGAACATTTTGAATCCAAACCACAGCAACATGTAGAGGAATCCCTAACCCCTTGTTAATGCAGATTGTTTGGCTCAGTGTAGGGCAGGCCCTTCTTCTACATTTCTAACAGGATTCCTGATGATGTTGGTGCTGCCAGGTAAAGGGAGCACACTTTCTGGGTCTCATGTGAGTGTCTCATCTGTGAGTTGCTGGCGTTTCCTGTTGTAGGTCAGTGGTTGTGGTTTGCAGAGGACTTCCTGGGAACAACTGTTAATTCCAGGTGGTTGGGGGAAAAAAAGTAGAGATGAGGACATTCTTCTTTTACTCTATCTATTTTCTAGGACATTCCTGCCCTGTTGTTCCAGACAAGGTCTCAGCAACTTGCAAAGTTGCCCTAGATTCCTCATTTGCAAGCCCCTCCTGACCATCTCTCACACTCCATAGCAGTGCTTTTCACTTAGTCTCCACCATCTCTCCTTGCAAAAAATCCCCTTGTGTGTTCCGTAGTACCCTCATATGCACATACTCCAACTCTCCCTCTGACTAGAACACATGGGTTCCTTAATCTTCCATCCTCAGGGGTAAGGGTGTCTGGGATGCAGGATACACCACAAAACATTAAGTCATGAAATGAGACCTCCTTGTTTTCAGTGGGATGGTTAGCTACAGCTTCAGGGTCCATCCCTAGGACCTAAATTTTAGGGGAGAGTTAGAAAGGGGTGGTTGGAGAAACTCTGTGAGGCATGGGGAGCAGCTTGGAAGGCCTGAGAGTTTACTCAGCTACTTGGGGTGCTGAGAGGTAGTGACCCTGGAGTCCAGAAGTGCTCCTCAGCTCCTTCCTGCTCTGGCCTCTCACAGGTCATGTGTCAAACTCAACAAATTCCATAATCTCCTGCTTTCTTTTCTCTTTTATTTAAATCTTGTGATTTTAGAATCCCAATAGCATTTATCAAATCCATGAAAATGTCCCCCTACCACCCCATGAGAGGGAGGCTTTGCCAGGGGGAAACTGAGGAGCTAATTATGTTTTCTTGCTGGCTAATCAATTGCTTGAGGCAAATGCAAGCAGCACTGGGCTCCCAGGTCCTGGGTGATAGATGCTGGCAGAGGGCACAGAAAGCGGTTGGCAAACTGCATTCTGTTTGTTTGCTTTCCCTGGCCAGTGTGTCCGTAGAACCCCTGGGGCCCATGTGGCTCTAGCTCTGTAACTTCCAAAGGGACTCAGGCATTTTTCTGTTCTGTTTTGTTCTTGAATCCTTCCAGACTTGGTGTGGAAGATGCCTCAGCTCAGACCTCCTCTTGGGGACAGGACACCTGCAGGAGGGCTGCACGTTGTGCCTGTTTGTCAGACTTGCAGTTCCAGTTTTGGCCAACGAATCTGCTGCAGTGCACACTGGGAAAATCCAGACTATCATTATAGTGATGGCGTTTGGAGAATGGCTGCTTCTTTCTGGGCTGACACATCATGGCAAGAAATACTCAAGGCCCCATTCCAAAGCAGAGGGTTTCATGTTGGGTTGCCCGAGGCCCTCCTCAATCTGACCTTCCTTTTTACCTCTCAGCCTTGGACCTCCTTCCCCAGGCCTGCAGCTGACCAGCCTCCCCACTGCCTGCCTGTGTTGGATCCCTTTCTGCAGGTCCTTTAAAGCTCACGTGTGGCTTTTGAACAGCCCCCTGCATTCATCTGCTTCCAGATTTCTAGCTCGATGAAGGCTCCGGCGAAGAGTTCCAGAGAACAGATGGGAGGCTGTCATTACATGTTACTGATACCCGGAGCTGCTTCAGCATCATGCATGCCAGAGCATTCAACCACACTCGTAATTCTTCCTCTGTTCCCCAGCCCCAGCCAGGAGCTCAGCCAGTTTTGGCAAAGAGTGAAAGTGTGTGCTTTCTAAGGGCATTTATATAAAACATGCTAGGATTGATGATGAACTGGGGAACAAATCTTTTCTTCTTTTATTAGGGGAGAAAATACTATGTTTCTCAAATTCCCTGGTGGGATCTAAAATCAGAAGTCAATAATTTGCAGGCCTCACCGGAGTGTCATTGTAGCTGGTTAATGTGGGGGCCTTCTGGAGACACATTTCTTTGTCTAGTCACACAGCTTACTGGCAGCCTCAGGACACGCTCTGTAAGGGGGACTCCAGCAGCCCCTGCAAGGTCAGGGGCCTGTATGAATCAAAGCTGGCCAAAAAGAGCTTGCATTCCAGCTTCCTTTATTTGACAGAGGAACACAAACATTGGCCAGAGGAGAGAAAAGACTAGCCAACGATGATTTAGCACGCAACTGCGAATCAAACTCAGGTCGAGTTCAATGCTTTTTCAAGAGTAAGGTTGTACAGCAAGAGATTTTCTTTTCTGGAGGTAAGGATGGAAGGTGGCTTTTTTGCAAAATTTTGTACAAAGACTTAGCATTTTCCTTTAAGCACAGAATGGTTTACTAATCTCACATTAGAAAGGACATTGGTTACCTCATAAAAGTATAACGCTTTCATTAAAAAATTCACTTTACCTCACTTTAAGTGGTGTAGAGAGAGATTTAAAAAAACACTATTTTCTTTGAGCTTCACTTCTACATAAACTTGGTCTGAAGGCTTTTGTCTTAGGTATTTTCTTCATCACTGAGACAGTACTTGACACCTACAACTTGCAGGAGGTCAGGCGTATTTGCTTCATGGTCACAGCCCGAAGCTGCTGGCTCAGAGGAGGATGGCGCAGCACAGGGGTCCGGTGGAGCAGAGCTGGTCAGGCACAGCAGCAGGGAAGCAAAGCAGGAGAAGGAGCAACCAGGAAGAGGGATAAACCCTCCAGCCAAGGCCACCATGACCGCCTCTTCCACCCAGACCCCACTCTCAACAGCAAGTCAGCCACACGCTCCTGTACTCCAACCAGCTTCCAAAAGCCCTGCCTATGAGCATGAGGCCCTTGGGGGAGATGCCTGCCTACGAGCAATGATGCCTCTGAAGCCTCAACAGATAAGGGTGCTGGAAAAGGTCACTTGAAAGTTGTCAGAATGTCTAGATTTTTCCTTTCCCATCCAGGCAGAAGTGGAAACGCAGACACACCTTTGATTCAGAATCTTCCTCTGCCCTGGGAAATCTACTGCATCGCCATGGATACTGAAACCCCAGCACCAGTCTGTCTTGGAAATGACTAGGGAGCATTCACTTGAGGAGCTAATCTGTTCTCTGAAATCCAGGCCCACCTGTCATTATGGTTAGCAGAGTTGGTCTGTGCAAACTCTTCCCTTAAAAGTTGTTTTAGTTACTTTTCTCCTTGTTGAGACAAAATACCCTACCCCATTTTAAAGGAGTGAAGACTTATTTCCATTCACAGTGTGTGGAGGTTTCAGTCCATAGTCAGTTGGCTCTGAGTCAGGGTGGCATCGCAGAGGGGGCATCACAGAGGAGAAACAGTCCACGGCAGAGCAGGCAGAAGGCAGCAAGCACCAGGGACAAGGACAAGGGACAGCCCTCTTTCTATCCTTTATCTTCCTTCCAGGCTAGGCACTCTTAATCTGAGCACTGCACCCTTAATCCTAATATCACATCCTTGATCCCAGCATCACACACTCTAGACCCAGCCACCTTCGAAAAATCTCCCCTATGCCTGCCTGAGGCTTTGGGGGAACATCTAGATACAAACCAGGACAAAATGAGTATTTCTTTTTAAAGTCAAACTTTTGGCTATACCAGAGCTTGTTCTCCTGTGTCCCTGTTTGAAGTGATGCTCAGAGGTGGGGCTTCTGCGACAACAGGGAGGAGACACAGGTGACACCTTTGCCACACCGGAGAAGGAATGATCACAAAGAAGCGACTAGGAATAGGATGATTCAGCCTGAACTGCTCTGTGATTTGTCTGCTATAGCATGATGGGAAATTGAACAAACGGAAGATTGGGAATGAGGGGTAGCAGAAGACCCGGAGAGAAACCTGCTGCCGATTTCAGGCTGGGGTGGACAGGAGTGAATGTGAGAAATTACTAAGGTGTGATAACTTGGAATTAATAGTTAGTAATATCCAAGGAATTGAGGAAAGGAAATAGCCAAGCCTGCTTACTGAGATTTGTGGTGCCATCGGCTGAATAAAGGAATCCTGGCAAGAGCAATCTTGGGAGGCCTGACTGTGGTCTCAGCAGTGGTAGAAACTTCCCACAACAATACCATAGCCACCTGCTATAGATTGCCAAGTCCATCCACGCACCCATAGAGAGAGAACTTTGGTGCCTGAGGCCTTTAGACATATTTTCTTTTGTTTCATCCTTGATTTTATAAAGCATTTTACGTATTTGTAAAGTAGCCACGTGGGCACAAGGTATTTAGACTGGTGTGAGGGGACCAGAAAGGGCAGTCAGCAGATAAGAGCTGATGATCACTGCAGCGAAAACAGGAGAAAGGCGAGACAAGTCTCTTTATGTAGCAGACATCCTCTTGATAAATTTACATAAATTGATTTTTTAAAGTTTGAAACCTTTCTCCCCATTATTCTTATTTTCTTCTCAAATCAATGAATGCATCAGAGTTTGATTTTCTATAATCAGTGGCTTGCCATAAGCGTTTCTATCCTAGAATTGAAAGAACTGTAAATAAACACGTGGGTGTCCTCAGGAGGGAGAGATGCCTAAAGGTGTTCCGCGCTAATGCCCATGATCAGCACTTAATGAGTCCTGTTGTACGATCACCACTTCTTGTAAACAAGTTTTCCTACACAGAGCTGTTCCTAAAAGGTTGGGGCTGCATCCTTCTGAAATCCCCTCCAACCCCAGTGCAGGGTGAACAGGCATTTCCTGCCAGGCTCGCTGACAGCAATGGCCGTCTCCTCACTGAGCACCAACTGGCATCCGGGAACAGTAAGTTCATGAGCCATCAACCAGCATCAGAAGTCACTTAGTCCTCCTTTTGACCTTGTCTGTCAAACCATAGCTATCAGGATGGAGTGGGAAGTGACTGAGGAATCCTTAGTACCAGGGTGACCCCCAAGTTGTGTCTGCTTCCAAACAATGTAGCCCCTTAGCTCCAGGGCTCCCAGGGTAGTGATTTAGCAAATCAAATGTTTGAACAATGTGATGGCACACTTCTGCTTGAGGGGTCTTTGAAGCACATTTTTAAATAAAGGGGGAAATAATGAACACCTCTCACAAGTGTATTTAAATGACACGTGCAATAGGAGGTGGAAGACGTTCTCCTAGTCCTGCATAATGCATACTTTTTCCCTGTTCTTTCATTCTGCTTTTACCATATGCTTCAAAAGTGGTCATTGATTGAGCAGCCCTCTGGGCACCTTGTAAACAGAAGGAGAAAAGCAGCTGGTGGCCCAGCACCAACCTTTCTAAGAGGTTCTTGGCCTGTTCCAAGGAGAGGAGAGGTATAAGAGAGGCCCCCAGCCTTCTTGCTCCCCAGTCTTTTCCCTTACCTGCCTTGGGAAAAGTGCTCCCTATTTAAACCATTACTGTTCTGCGTAGGAAGTGGCAGAGGGAGCTGCTAATGGGCAGTAATAGTTCAGCACTTCACTATCACTTAGATGATGTTTTAAGGAGAGTATTAGTTGGGAGAGAATGGGGCATGGGTTTGGCAACTATGGTTTAGTGTAGTGGGGTAAGCGACAGCAACAGGCAACAGAATTGTAGAACTAGTTCAGGTTCTTAATGTAGCTGGTAAGACTCTATCACATCCCTGCCTACACCTTTACCAAGATTTTCTACTGTTCCCTGACTCCAGGTTGTCCCTTCCCATCATCGAAACGCTGGGATTCTTGACAGATGTGTTTGCTGGTCTATCTCCTAGAAAGTCTACTCTGCCCATGCTACCTTACCTGAATATTTTCTACTCTGTGCTGAAGTTATCTTACCAAGGCAGGGCCACCTTATATGACTTTCATTGACAATAATGTTTTATAAAGCCTTTTTTCCAAAGTAAATTAAAAGATAAACAAAAGTTATATTTGTCAACTATGCTGATATAAGAATGTAAACAATAGGGCCTGAATTCATTGTTGAATATTTATCGACATTACATTTACATGTTTTTCTAATAAAAAAGAAGCATTTTCATGAGTCCCTAAAAGTGTCATGGCCCCTGAGCACAAATTGCCAGGCCTGGTAGGCCCGATGGACGGGCAAGGCAGCCCTGTGTCAAATGGACTTTCCCTGCCATCCTAGCATCTCAGTGACCATTCTGTTCTTAACAGTGAGTGCATTTGCTACATTACATGCCTTTCTCCTTCACCCAGCTGTTTCTCAGAAACAAGAACTGTATTTTGTTCACTGTGGAATCCTATATGGCTAAGCTAGGGCTGGAGCCATAAAGTGCCAGAGCACATATTCACACCGTGCCCAGTGGTGGGTAGAGACAGAGCTGGTGCAATGCAGAAGTGAGAAAGGAGCCACAAGGAGAAGGCACTGGGCGGCAGGGATACTGCACTGAGTGCTGGGGTGGAATGCAAACGTGTTTTGCAGACTTGCTTGGCTATTCCTCCTAGTAGCTAAGGGCCTGAACTGCCTCAGGCAATGATAGACCTGCTAAGATGGACAAAATGACCTGCGGATCTGCAGGACAAAAGGCTAAGCTTCTCTCTGGCCAGGGAGGCTTCGGGGCCCTAAGAAAACCACCTTCCGGAGCAAAGCAAAGCAGCTGGGCCTGCAATGGGTCCGTGCATCCACAGAAAACAGAGAAACACAAACAACAAAATCAATAAACTCCAGCAATTTCATAAGTACAGTTTGGGGTCAGTTTGGCTGGAGGGGAGAATTTAATTGCAAAGCTCCGATGTCTCAACTGCCTGAGGCCAGCAATCAGAGGAAGAAGGTGGGAGACTCAAATGTTGATTATAAGCAGAAATTGAGGGTGGGATGTGGAGGAAGGTCTGACAAAATCTGTGCTTTAAAAGACGGAAATGGAGGGACTTTGGGTGAGTGTTCTGCATTTAGACATTTCTGCTTTGAATGGCCTTGATCTGAAGGAGAGTGATCTGTGCTACATTTTGGAATTTATTCTATAAAAATGAAAAGCCCAATAGGGTATTGTATTAACAACCTACTAGAATAGCATTGAGTACAGAAGAAAAAGAAGCTTAAAAGATAGTCCGTAGCATTAAATAGCTTGGAATCCAAACTGGGCAAGACAGGTAGTGTGTGGATTTCTTCTTGTAAGTGACAGAACAGAATCAAAGCCCACATAGCTTTTTGGACTGAGTCAGGAAAAAAGTGCAGGTGGGCAACAGAGAGGGAGAATCTCGGCCACTGCAGGAGCAGACTGGCTCCCCGGACCTTGCCTGTGGGACCTATGGACTGTTACGGCTTAGGTCTTAAATGCCCTCCAAAGGCTCCTGTGTCAAAGGTATGGTCACCAGCCTGTGGAGCTTTCAGGAGGGACTGGAGCCTTTTGGAGTGTGGCCTCTTGGAGGAAGTTGGGGGCAAATCTGGGAAGAAGATTTTGGGATTCCAGCCCCTTCTTTTTCCCTTTGCTTCCTGACTGTCCTGTCACAAGGTGTACAGCTTTACTCTACCATGCCTGCTCCATGGTGATGCTCTCCTCGCCACAGGCTCAGAGTGGAACAGCACCAAGGACCATGGAAGCTCCAGACCATGAGCCAAGATCAATTTTCCTTCTTATAAGTTGATTATCTCCAGTATTTTTTCACTGTGATGGAAAACTGACTAATACAGAGACTCCCCAAAGGACAATTCTGTATCTAGGTCTCAGATCTCATCTCATTTCTAAACCCAACTATATCCAATCAGTATTTTGGGATCTGCTTGGCATAAAAGGCCTCAGTGGCCTAAACTGACCCTACTCTTTCCCTCCGGTTCCTGTTCACATCCCAGTTTCTATGAGTAGGTCCATCACTGTTCATCACAATAGAGCAGGAGAGTCTTCCCCAACCCTGTCCTTACTTATGGTTGGCTTTAACTGGTACTAGGACTCACAGGTTCTTTCTTTCTAGCCTCATTCAGATCAGATCCTGGCCTGTCATCGCCACTCACAATTCACCTCCTTGGCTTTGTTCCATTTCATTTTCTACTGTACCATTGAAATAGTCTCCTAATTGTTTCTTAGAATCATTTCAACATACAGGCTGGCACTGGAACCACGTTGCCCACACTGTCCTGCTGCAGCATGCTCAATGACCTCCCAAGAAAATCTTCTTTCAGGTATTCAAGAAAAGTGGCTGCAAAGGAAGGAATGGCTCTGGTTTCACACAGACCAAGTAGAGCCATGGTGCTAGCATTCATTAACTGTGTGACATTTGCTGAACTCATTGCTCTAATTCTGATGGTTAAGATATGGGTAATTCTTGCATCTATGTCATAGCATTGTTGGGAAGATGATCAGTGCAAAACATGAAGTATCATACCTGGCACAAAGCAGTGCTGAGTCAGGGAACTATTATCACCAGCTGGTAGGATTTTTGATTTCTTATCAATTTGTCTATATCTTTACACCTGATGCTAATTAGATAGCTGATGTTAGTTGCCCCTCACTTACGCATGTTCCTAACAAGTAATCCTCCTTCAGGGGGCTCTTAAATTCATCCCGCTGCTCCAGGCCTGCCAACTAGGACAGCTCAGGGAGAACTCAGCACTACCTCCTCCTCCAAGTACAGCCTGTCTGCAACTCACATCGTGCTCTCCCAGCTGCAAAGTCAGGCTTCTTCTTCAGTCCCTGGTAGTGCTGATCCTCTCTTTAGATCAAGGACCCTTCCCCATGCCCAAATGAGATGGGTCACCTGGCTTATACTTGCCAATCCGTATATTTTCATTGATTTCCTGCAGATTTCTGTCTCCCCTAGAAGAAGGGTCAACCAAATTTAAGACACTGCCACCTGCCAAATTCTATGAGGCAGCATAGCAGAGTGCCTGAGGTCATGGTGGCTAGAATCCAGTGTGACCTGAGAAAACTTATGTAGCTTCTTCTTCATCTGTAAAAAAAGAGGCTAAACACATTATCTTAGCCTGTGTTACATTAAGTTCAGTGCCTGCCAAATACATAATGAGTTTACTTTAGGATTGTGATCCCAGGCAGAAGGAGCATTACATAGGGGAGTCTAGGATTACAATGGCACATTACATGTGATCCAGGCACTCTGGGAAGCTGAGGCAAGAGGATCACAAGTTTAAGCTCGCCCTGTCCCACTTAATGATGTAATGAGAACTTATTTCAAAATAACAAACAAACAAACAATGAAAAGGGCTAGAGATATAGCTCAGTGTAAAGGCCCTGGTTTCAATCCCCAGTACTGAAAAACAAATTTTAAAAATTAAAAAAAAAAAAAAAAAAGACAGAGGAGTAAAATGGGTAAAGGAGACAAACAATACAAGGAAGAATCGCAGAGGATGATACACAGAAAAACTGGTGCTCCATCCCACCAGGATTTTGAAAGTGCATCATAATATTCAAATCATAGCTGAGTTCAGGGGGAGGAAAGGAGAAGCATTCATCCGGCAGCTCCTGCCACCCAGTGGTCAGGCTGATTCCCCCCAGGTGGTAATGCTGGCATTTGCAGGTTGTACTGGAGTAATGCCACACTGCAAGTTAGAGAAACTCTGTGGCTGAAAATTTGGGGTGCATAGTGAGGTTGAGGGAAAGTGATGCCAGGCTGGCTCTGGAAAAGACAAAGCAGCTGGAAGAATCCAGAGGAAGAGACAGAGCTCAGGGCTGTCAGGACACTTCTTTGTGTAAGGAGTAGACAACTTTCCTTGAGCAACGGAGATGAAAGGTAAAGTTCAATTAGGAACATAATAAATACTCCCTCATACTACACACACCTCAAGCGCTGCAAAGCTTCTCAAGCTAGAATGAAACCCCAAGTCTCTGACCATGGCCTCCAAGTCTCTGTATGATCTTCACCCTCCCCCACCTCACTCCTGTCTAATTATGGCCTGCCAGTTGGATCACATCCCATTTTCCCTACTTTAAAACTAAAAGCACTCTATCCTACTTACTCTTAGCTTGTTTTGGCCTCAGACCTTCTGTACTTTCTGTTGCCTAAGAGGAGAATTTTGTTTTCTCTGATATTTGTGTTGCTCTCCCTTCCCTTTATTAAAACTTCTGTCCCAATGCAAACTTTATAGATGGGGTGTTCTTCATAACTCCATCTAGAATAGTACCTTATGGACTGTGATTACGCTCTATTCTTACTATGGCTCAGGTACCACTCATCATTCCTGACATTATGTAACATATACTTTATGTGCTCTTGCTTTGTGTCTGTGTTGGTTGCCTTTTCATTGCTCGGACAAAATGTCTGGCATGTACCTGCAAAGAGGAAATATTTATTTTGGCTCACTGTTTTAGAGCATTCAGTCCATGGTCAGCTGGCTCCATGGAAACACTGTGGTGGAGTGGCCCAGCAGAGAAAACCTGCTCACCTCATAGCAGCCAGAAAGATGAGAGAATGGGAAAGTGCTTGAGAAAAGATATTGCCTTCAAAGGCATGACCGCAGTGACCCACTGCCTCCCACCAGGCTCCACGTCCTAATGGCTCATTCAGCTAAGACCTTATCAGTGGATTGATGCACTGATGAAACTAGCATCCTCAAAGCCTATCATTTCTCACAGTGTCTCTTAATCCAATCCAGTTTACAATCAAGTTTGTCACAATATCCCTTTCTAGAAACAAATTCTACAGAGGAAAGGATTTTACCTATCTTGCTCACTGCTGCATTTACAAATGCATTATGAATGCATACAGCACTGTGGGGTTCATAGCAAGTGTCCAATAAATATTTGTAAGATGAGTGAATGCATGGTAAGTACTATCACTGTCACAGTCCCCTTTGGATATGAACAAGTGGACAGATGTCCATGATTTCTTGCCCTAGAGGGGCCAGGTCCACAGGCTCTGACTCCCCCATTCTGTACCTCCTGTGCGAGACCCTGCCCTGACAGAAACCTTCTCTGCCCACCTGTGCCCCTGAAGACCCAAAATGCCTTTCAGAAACTTGGGTTGAATTACAACAAGGGCAGCAGATAGAAGCCACTTGCCATCTTGCTGGGTCATGCACATGAGTTTTCCTTTGGAGACAAGGTTAATCTGAAACATTGCAGCCCTTCATGCTGCTGGGCAAAAGTGGCTATTATTCAATTTGTATTTGAAAATATGTAATAATCTAAGCAGAACCAAATGGTGCTATAGGCATACTGAAGTGCAGTGATTCTCATACACACACTGCGATGTGTGCTGGCGTCTGCACACAGAGAAGCACACGAGCAACTGCTCAGCTCTCCTGGGCCCTAACTGCCTTTCTTCTCATCTCCTCACACAGTATTTCCTTCTGCCCTATATTACCTGTCAGAGTATAAGCAAATGTTCCATGAGATTTTTTTCTTGAATATCAAAAGTTGCATGACATGACACTGAATTCATGGAGTACTCTGGTTCTCAGAAATTTAATGTAAACTCCTGATACCTGGGGCAACCCTAGGTCCATGTTCTCCTTTGGCTCAGGTACTGAGCAGACTTTGAGCCCATCCTCTTGGGCAGTTAGCCTCAAGACCTACTTATTCTGTGTTTGAATATGGAGATTCTTCAGAAAAAATTCTGTCTTATACCAGATTGGGGGTTGTGTTACAATTTACTGTATTTCTTTGTTCTACCTGCCCCCATCCAAATCTCCATAGAAGGCTTATTTCCTCATGTAGGCTGATGGTAGTAGAGGTACTGGGAAGTGGTAGTGATGGTGACTGAGGGGCACAGTTGGTAGTGGAGACAAAACTTTGTCATTCAAGGGATAGAACTGGTAACATGTTCAAAATAGAAACACCAAACAGTTTCTCAGGAATGAGATATTACCCACTGAAAAATATCATCATTTCTGTATCAGCTGGGAATTTCTTGAACGTCAAAAGTTTGTTCTTCTAGTTATTGATCAGTTTCTCTATCCTATGACTTGCCTACTTTTTCCCTCTATGATGTTAACTTTCTAAAATACTGTTTGAAAATATGACATTTTGGTAAGCAATATTAGTTTTAATATGGTTTGTATTTTGAGCTTATACAAATGCAAATTTTAGAAAATCAGAAGGCACAGAAACTCTAAAGAAGAAAGTAAATAAATGAAAAACAAACCAAGAACTACTTAGACAACACCAATATTTACACATTTTAGATTTTTCTTCCTTTAGTTCATCCATTTCTTCTGTCTTTCCTTCCCTTCTTCCATCCTTCCCTCCTTATTTCCTATCATCTTTCTTATTTTCTATCATCTCTAGTGTCAAAATAAAATTATGAATTACATTTATATAAAAACTACAGATATAAAGCAAGTTTATGTAATAATAGTTTCTCATACCATTAAAAACCCTTCAGAAATGTTGTTAAGGTCTGAATACTGTTCCATCATAAAGATAACCCATAACATATTTATAAGATTGAGTATTGAGATTATTTCCAATTTACTTTTCTCATGGAAAGGTCAGTTTCCCTGGGGCTATGTGCGCACCCTGAGCCGAGCAGCCATGCACAGTCCTAGAGCTGATGGGGTGCTCAGTTATGCATGTGTGATCAGAAGGGTACAAATGGAAAGCTGAGCCGCTGCCTTCGGGGAATTTCAACACAGTTCATGAGAGAGATTGAAATGAAGTCACAACATCCATAAACTAACATATCACCAAGTAAGAATTATTGTGTAGTGGAGCAGTATTCCACACGGAAATGTGGGGAAGGATCAAGATCAAACTCAGTGACTAATCCTTGGGCACCTAGGAGGGATCTGAAGATCATAGTTTATCTCACAAAGACCCAAGTCTAGGCACGAGCTGAGGAATGTTATTGCTCTAGCAGACATTCAGAGAAAGGTGTCATCCTAAACCAGCCTTTGCAGGGCAGTCAGAAGCATGCATGAGCAGAGAGGAAGGGAGAGAACATTTTAACTCATGGGAATGATACTTGAAAGTGCATGAAAGAAAATCACACGCAGCCTTGAGAAGCCGGTAAGGTTGGCTGGAAGGAGGGGAGCTGTACTGGGACTGGTGAGATAGGAGACTCTGCAGTCCCTGGAGATGGGGCTGGTGGGATGCAAACGTCGCCTTTGGAAGATTATCCTCATAGCGGTGCTGGATGTATTGGAGTCGGCGGACCCTGGAGACGGGGATGTCTGTGTGGAAGGTGTTGAATTAAATCAGGCATGAGCTGACAAGGACTGGATGTAGAGTGGTGGCAGTGGGACCAGAATAGAAATGGAAGGCTAGCGAAACATTTTAGCAAAAGAGAAGGCTCTGTGTGCAAAGGACAGTTTAGGTAATGAGAAGTGAAAGAAAGAAAACTTGAAATTGGTTGCATTGGCGTGAGCCTAGGGACACAGCTCCGGTGGATGGTAGACATGAGAGGACTCATTGCTTGGCCTCTCCTTTTTACAACCTGTACTTCCCTATGTCTTTCAGGGTCCAGAGCCTGAAAAGGAGGAGACAGGAGGGTTGTGTAAGCCAGTGACACATGAGGATAAAAAGATACTTGCAAGGCCACCAGGGATTCAGAATTCTCAGGCACACATTATTATTCTGATCTGCCTGTCCATTCTTTCTAAGGCAGAAAGTTGAAACTCAATATTTTTGTTGAATCTGATTGCTCATGATTTTGACCTTTAATTATTTGGGTCTGTTGCATCCTGGACTTGACTCTGATTTTTCCCATGGCTAGACAGTATGTCTGGTGCTTCTGACCCAGTGCCGGGCTGAGGTGGAACTGATGTGATCATAACAGGGAGGCTCCAAGCTAGACTGCCAAAGCCTGCTACTGCTACTGCTGCTGCTGATAGTGAAGGTGATGTTAGTTTTGCTCTTTCTAACTCTCACGAGTACTTTATTATTACCCATTTCCAATTCATTGAAAGGAAACAGTGGTTCAAAAGAAGTGTATATCATCTGAGGTCATGCAGCTAAGAACTGGAGATAAAATTCAAAAGTCAATAATGAAGTGTGATAGAGGTTTTAAAACTGTATCACATTGCAACTTTTAGAATTGGTCAAGTCTATCCAGAAAGCACTGGAGATCTCCAGGGTGATGTTAACTTCACTGAGCCACTGTGAATATTTCCTGTCACAGTGCTCTTTCCTTTCCATTCTTAGGTCTTATAAATGAAAACAGTCTGAAGACTTTCCAATCTCTCTTTCTTCTTTTCTTTAGCAGGGAGCAGACATTGATCTCCAAATCTAAATGGCTTAGCATTTTTATTATGACTTTCCTTTTGTCCCATTGGTTGTACTAGCTAATTGTTTTAGGATATCTTGGCTAAATCCTGCATTTCCACCATGTATAGTATTTAACCAGACTCCTCTCTGATATGCAAAATTGCAGTGTTCAAAGCACAATGTCTAGATTCAGAATGGTTTCATGAAATGACAAAGTAAGAGATGAGCCCTGAAAGAGGTCTCACACCAGAACCTTCTCCTCAGGTCTCCATTATTAATGAAATATGTGTTGTCATGGTGATAGGAGAGCAAATGGAACTAGAAGAAGACCTGAAAAAATATTGTAACATTGGGAGTTATAAAATCATTGTGACAGTGTGTGTCTTTGGGTTGAGCTTGGGACATCACACTGCTCTCACACATGATACTTCCCAGACATTATGAGGTCAGTGTAATAGTCTAGTGCAGAGGTGGAGAACCTAGGTCACATGGGCCACAGCTGGCTGTTTGTTAGACTTGAAAGCTCTAAAATGTTCACCGTTACAGGTCTAGTTTTATTTGAACCAGATGGGTCTCTGTTTTCCCCAAACCTGGATCCTAGGGACCACAGGAAAGGCAAGGAACTTGGATGCTAAAGGTCAAAGCTCTAAATTACCGCTAAAACCCAAACAAGAAGCACATTGAAAAATCCTACATCTGCGCTGATACACCCTTTGCTTCTGAACTTTTGTACAGTACACTTCCATATTTCCTCCACTCCCCCCCTTAAAGAAATAAGAACAATACAGACAGATTCAGTATGTACAGGTGCAGCTCATGAAGTTTCATTAGGTGACAGTCATATAATCTGATTACCCCGAAATAGACTTAGGTTGTCTTGTCTTGGTGTAATTGGGAAGAGTGACTCAGTTTACTCAAGCGCATGCCCAGGTGTGAGTGATGAGGGCTATTTTTGGTAGCACTGTGGCTGTGATAGTGGGGTGTTCCTTAGAAGGTTTGGCACATCTGTAGTGAAGGGCGCACAGGCTGGTCCACTTTCATGCCACACTCGTCCTTCCTTCTTGGCCCAAGGAAGCCAACTGACTAAGAGAAAATCACCTGATGGTGCCATCTCTACATGACTCCAGCAGCCCAGAACACCACAGCTAGCTGGTTAAGAACAGTTGCACAACACAGTGATTCTCCCATGGGGTGAAGTAGAGATGGGGAATTAGCAGGAAAGGCATAATGCTGGTTAGAACTTTTGGGAAACGTGGGGTCTAACTTGTGTCTAGAATGGTCTACACACACAGGAGGAACCAGGGGTGGACTCTAGAACTGTGTATTATGGCGAGAGTATTGAGGTCTTTGAATGGAAAGTCATCTGTGGCAATATCCTTCAGCACTCAGTGGGGAATACGTTAAAGTATCGAAGGAGAGAAAGAGTGAGAGTTGTATATTTGGAGGTTAATCACAGGACAAAGTCATGGAAAGTAACTAGTTGACTATTGAAATTTCCTCCTGACTAAAGGATAATAGAACAAGTAGTAACCTTTTTTTTTCTTTTCTTTTTTTTTTTTTACGTGTGACCTTAAATACAAAATTAACAACTACTACAAGGGGCTGAGAATATCCCTCTGTGGGGAAGTGCTTGCCTAGATATGTCTCATGATGCTAGGTTCTGTCCCCAGCATGAAACAAAAAAGAACAGACAAATTGAGCAGTTTGTCCAGTACTTTAGAAACAAACTTAACTGAAAAAGGAGAAGAAAAACAAAGGCAAAATCAGTTAGTCATAAATTAAATAAACAGTAAATTCATACATACATTTAAGAAATATTTCTTCTTCAAGGAAAATAAGTCTTTTAATCTTTTGGAATTTCCAAGTAAAAAGTAAAAAGTGCTAGTAACACAAAATTTGCAGTGAGAAGAGAGAGATAAAAACAGTGTTAAGGACATTTTAAGATCTGTTAGCAAAATTATTCCTATCTATGGTAATAAATTTTAAGTTCTTAATGAAATGGATGATTTGCTGGAGATAATATGAACCCTAAATTTACCTTGTAAAGAAAAAATAACCCACTTTAATAATTACTTTATCCTCTGAATCAGTGTAGAATATTTTGTAGTTGTCTTCCTTCAATTGTGTTAACAAAAACAGTTTCCAAAATGTAATTGATTATTTTTTTCCAGAAAAAAAATAGTAGAAATGTGCTGGTTCATATTAAGAGGCAAGTGTTACCATGATACTAAAACTTGACAGAGAGCCACCCCCACAAAACATAACAGAGCATAGCAGGACAATTGGAGTTATAAATATTGATGCAGAAATCCCAAACAAAAGATCAGCAAATCACATTCATAAGTATATTAAAAGAACCATGGTATCACATAACAAAGTACAGTTTATCCCAAGATTGCAGCACAATAAATGTGACAAGTAAGGGGCTTAGGCCTTAATAGAACTCATTTGAATTCGTAAGAAAGGCCTGAAAATCCCAATAGAAAAATGGACAGGATATGAATGGACAATTCACATAAAAATAAAAATGGCTAATAAGCATATGAAAAACTATTAACCCTGTTAGTTATCAAAGAAATGCAAATGAAGTATCATTTTTTGTAAATCAAATTAGCAAAGCTTAAAAGCAAATAATAGTAACACGAATGCCAATAAACATATGAAAATATGCTCAACCTCATTAATTCAGGAAAATGCAAATTAATACCACAATGAAATGCCATTTTACACCCACTAGCTTGGCAAAAATGGAAAATTCCGGTGATCTGAAGTGTTTGGGAGGATGTGCAGCAATTAGGGCTCTGTGGTTGTGATCAGGTTGACAACCTGAAAACAATTTAATATTAACTAGAAAGACCAGAGATATGCACATCTCTTTTCAAAAATGTTTACATTTAGTATGTGTTTAGTATATGTCTGCAATACATAGTAAGTGTAGGGTGGGGGGAATGTGCGCACCTTTTTACAAGACAATCCTACACCTGGATACATATCCTGGAAGAATTGTGGCTGTCAAATGTTTACATTTGCATGGATGCTCCAAAATTCTGAAAAACAATTCATTGCTTGCACGGAAACTGTTATCTAGTTTTTCATTGGAGGTTTTAATATAACTATGAAAGTGATTTCATGCTTATCCACCTTAGAAAGAAAAACATGATCAAGCTCTTCCATAACAATTTAAGATTTTAATCACTTTCTCCTTTCCTCAAACATGTATTTTTGTTCAGAGATTCCTTAAATAATTTTATCCAAATTTAATGCAGATTTTTCTTCCAAGGTCTTTATTTTCATACTTCTTTAGAGTAAAATTATGTGCATAAGCTGAATTCTTCAAAGATTTTCTGTATGTCCATTGGACTCTAAGCATTAAAACCTTCTTTCTTTTGGATTGAGTTATCATTATAGTTTTTAATAATATGCAATTATATATTTCATTAAGGTGGGTAGATGGTTTTTCTCAATCAGCCACATATCTATGAAGAAGTATGATTCACAACTAGAATGAGGCAGAATTGTTTATGACTAGAATGATACAGAAAACAGCATCAATTGTATTCCTGTTTATTGTTTTTTCTAATGCAAGTGCTACAAGTCCTTATTCTTGCTCATAAATAGAAGGATGAGAGTTGTTTAACAGCATTCCTCATTCTTTGAATTCTTCCCCAGCAATATGCCAAGAGTCACCTAGAGAGTTATGATTGATGGTGTTATCACCAGAAATTATTTTTAATAATCTAGCAACTGAAGACTTGGTTTTGTGAAAAACAAATAATTGGAGTGCATCTGACTTGCAAAATGATTTGTTATCCACTCATTAAAGTCATTTGCTTTCTCAACATCACCATAAAATTTACAAATGTCCCTTTGTCATCCTGGAGTTTTTTATATTTCAGCTTAATGCACCACAGTAGGAATCCAGATGAGTTACAGGGATGTTTTCCTTATGTATAGTGGGAGAATAGCTATTAAAATATGAGAGGTGGGAAAGGAATGGGTTTAGGAGAGTGTATGTACAGAAACGCATGGTTTGTAAATGTATTCCTGGCCACTGTCTGCTCCCCTCAGAAGCCTTCCATTTGCCCGGAACTGCACACACTCCAGGTTGTAAATCATCACCTGGGAGAAACTCTCACTCTAGGGTACAGTGACACAGTGAGGCATCGGCACAGCAGCACTGCCCAAAGTGAGACCCAAACCACAAACAACACAGATCTTCATCAATGGGACAGAGGTTAAGCTTTACACATGAAACAAATGACTTGCTCTGGCAGTAAAATAAGTGAGATTTTAAGAAAAACCAGACAGCTGAAAAAAATCTGCAGTATGGTAACATATTCACAAATTTCTAAAGCAGGTTAGTGTTCTCATCTAGGAGGTAGGGAGGCCATGCCTTGGATTAGAGTCGCCTTTGTAACCTGCATGGCAGGCTTTAGCATGCTTCTTCTTGCTGTAAAACACTCATAAATTATTTTAAAATTATATGCATATTTAATAGCTGCAAGAATAACATATTTCTTTGTATGGATGAAATCATTTAAAATTTTAAATAGAAAAAAAAGTGCATACAGTATCCCACATTGAAGACAATTTTTGTAAGACTATTTTGTACTGCTTCTGGGAATAAGTATGAGTATGTTATTTCTGGAAAGTAATTTAGAGTTATTTATAAAGAGTCTTAAAATGTTCATAGTTTGTGATTTCATAATATTACTTCTAGGATTATGACTTTAAAATTCTTAGGATGTTATCAGAGATTAATATTTAAGGATATTTATCTTACTATTCATAATGGAGAATAGTTGGAAATACTATACACAAGCTATAGTAAGAAATTGTGTAAATTCATTATGGCAAAAGAAAAGTGGTAGATCATTTTGTCATTAAATTATATTTCAAAATTATATCTAATTATCAAAGTAGCCCAAAACTCAGTCATTTATTAAGGAAATGATACTGAAAAGCTGTTTGGTACATCACGATTTCAGTTATTATGGTTGTGTTTTTGTCACACTTACCCACACCTGCTTACATAGGATGCAACAATACAGATCAAAGAGTTGCCTCTTTCTTCAGGTCACTAAAACTGCAGCGTGTGCTCCTCCTTAGCTGAGAGGAAATTCAGTCTCAGTGTCCCCTCCCATCCCTCTCTAGCGTACAAACTCCCCCACCACAGTCCTGACTGTCTTTATGTAAGACCACCACAGTGCAGGCAGTATATACGGGGAAGAATCAGCACCATGGAAAGCCAAGTCTTTGTAGTATTAATGACGACTCTTCTCTTTGATTAAAATGACTTTATTTGCATACTACCATCTAACTTTTATCCCATGTCCTGGTCCCTAACTCCACATTTCTACACTTCCTGTGAAGTTGATCTCTCTTTTTTTTTTTCCAGCCCTACCATCCCTTTCCTTACTCTTACCTACAGCCCCACTATACTGTACCACATGATATATTTAGATATGCTAGTGGTCACAGATCCCTTTCATTTTATCTGCACCAAGAGACTTTTCTTAACAGTTATTCTTCATTTCATAGTTCCCAAAGCACTTAGCATAGGATAGGAAAATCAAGTGGTATCCACTATTTACTGTTGGCTAATTAATGGATTGATTAAATCAATGAGAGGTTAAACCTAGCCTTCTTGCATGTTTTGTTTAGACCTCAAACACAGATCCTTAAGCATCCCCTCTCTCTTCTCCCATCTTTCACGGCACCATCTTTTCACTGAGTGTCTGGGCAGAGCGAGTGCCGGTGCTGAGAAGGGAAAATAGAAAGGCCAGGGAGTTAGACCCTTTGATGTGCTTGCTACACAGAGAACTAAAGAAAAATGCAAATGCTCCCTTCAACTAAGAGAAGCTTATCAATATTAAGAAGTACATGGAAAAGAAGAAAGGGAGAAGAAAAAATATATAACACTTAACAAGAGGGTAATTTAGCTTGTTGGCAAGCACTTAGGAGCTTGCTTCATAAAAAATTACTCACACAATTGCATAGCAGGTTTTTCAGGGCTTTTGTGTGTGAATCATGGTATTGATTTCATGCAAATAATCACATTTTGTTGGGTGTTAGACAGTGGAAGGATGGGGTGGAGAAGGGGGGAGTAGCTGAGAGAAAAAAATCAAAGAGGATAAAGAGATGCCTGTTGCTCTTCCAACCCTTACTACAGAGACCAGCAGCTGGACTGGATGCACACTACTAATTAAAAGATGGATGCAGCTTCCTCTGCCTCTTTTCTCAAGGGTCTGCTCCAGAGAGACACTTGCCAGAGAGAATCCTTTATTCTCCTGTTTTGGTTGGGATTGAATTATTGGAAGGAAGAAGAAAGGAAGATTGTGGATATACCTTAGGGATTAAAAATAAACTTGATTTTCATTGAAAAACCAACCTATGTCTCCAGCCACAGCAGAATGTGATAGGGACTTTTTTGGCCAAAAAAAAAAAAAATCCACTAAGTTCCTTTGCCAGTTGGCCTGTTACGATGGTTTTTTGGAAGTACTGAAGTTTGTCTTTTAACTTCTTTTCAATACAGAACTGGCTTACTTTTTCTCTATTAATGAACAGGAGCATCCTAGGAGAGTTGAGGTTGGGAGGATGATGTGACAATAACAAAAGAACCAAAGATTTGTATTGAGTGTTCCTTATTTCCTGGGTCCTGTCCTAAGAAGGTTACATGTATTTATTCCTTTAATCATCTTGCCAATTCTATGAAGCAGACAGTTTACAGGTGAGGAAATGTGTATATTTTGGCATAATGAAACACAGCAACCCCAGAGCTTGTATTTGGTGAAATATTTCTATTGGGTCCAGAAGGGGCCCATGGTCTGATCACAGGAAAGATGGCAGGCAATAGGGATAAGCTAAGAAGAGCTGAGGGCTAGAGCTGAGGAGGAGAAATTGAGCATAGAGTTATAGCAGTGAAAGTCACCAAGGGAACCAAAGGTAGAGTAAGAAAAGAAGTATCACATCTGGAAGGCACAGGCCAAAAGTCCCAGATCCCATCTGCATGGTGGGCAGCCTGCCAGAGACAGGCTGACGAAGCAGTGGATGGAAGTATGAGGAGAGGATGTTGCCCCCCCACTGGTGAATCCAGTTGTATGAAAATGACACCCATGAAAGCCAGACGATGGAATGAAATAGTGTAGCTTCAAGGTGGAAAGATAGCTGGTTGTCTCTAATCACACAGGAGGCCATCAAAGCATACCAGATGTGTTTTGCTCAAGTCTAGGGGATGGTAGTTGTGGGAAGGGTAACATCACTACTCACAATAGAAAAGCAGTACTCTTTTGTCCAACAACTGCTGCTGTGTGGATGCAGGGGCTTCTATTTTATTTTGGGGGCAGATTGCAGATTGTCAAATATCAGGGACAAACCCCTCTCATTTTCCAGATCTTTACCAGTGATTTGTCTCCCATGGAGCTCCTTGGAAAGTTCTGTCTTGGTGATTTTTTAATCTTCAGCGTTAAGAGATAAGCTAATGACATAACAAACGTGGGCAGCTAGTTCAAATCTCATCGCTTGCGCTTTTTGACCAGAAAAGGAGGAAATGGATTGCTGACATTGCTGTGGAGTTCCTTCGGGCTTTGAACAAATTGCTCTAACATGAGAAGTCACCACTTCGCTTCTCAGTGTCATTAAGGAGCCCCATGTGAAGGCAAGATATTAGTTTTCACTTAGACAGTGAAGGCCACCAACAACTGAAGAAAGGAAAACTGAAATGTGGTTAATGGGCCAATTTGGTGACCCAATTGGGAAACCAGACATTTTACCTCCTGCCAAGCTCTCTCAAATTTATATGGTACAGAAACAGAGCAAGACGAATAGATCAATGCATTTGTTCATTCTGTTAAAGAAGAACAGAAAAAGGCATAGTTTAGATTTCTTTCTTTCAAAACCAATTTCTCCCCATCATCGCCATGGGAATTACACAGCACTATCTTTTGTTCAGGAAGCTGGAAAGACTCCCAGCAGGGAAAGGTCAAGTTTTATGTAAGGAAATTTGAACCAGTAATCAGCCTTTCACCTCAATGATGTCTGTTGTATTAAACACTTAATAAATATTAATTACATGTTGAGGTTAGTCCTGTTTCATTTTGCACATCTGACTCACCTGAATCTCTTCTTGAAATCTGTGAAGAAAGGACCATTTTTCTCAGATAAGGACTCCTGTAGTATGACTTGGCTTTCAATCTATTTTGTGTTTTCTTTCTAGTTCTGAGGTTACAACAAAATTTGACTACATTTTTATATTGAATTGAATTGGTTTCTCTTCACTGTGGAGAATGAATAAAAGCGAATCTGATAGGGAAGCAAAGAATATGAAGAGAATGGAATTCTGCCCAGAGCCAATATCTTCTTTCATTATACAAGAGCAGGAACAACCGTGTATTAACCAACATTTCATCTTCAGTTGTCTACCCTCTGACCTGCTTAGCTCCTTCCAGAGTACATGGCCTTATCTGACTGTGATAAATGAGGAATTACCTCCTGAAATGAGTGGCTGGTGCTTTTACTCATCCTCTATCCATTCTCTTTATTTTTTAAAATGAAACCACAATTTGCCTGAAGAAAACCCCTTCCTCATTGTTAGTTCCTGCCATGTAGGTGGTGGCTTCAAGAAAACTGGTCCAGGCCTGCCTGACCCATCAGAACAGCACAAGCCCTTGCCCATTGGCGTATTTGTGGGTAGAAATGAGAACCAGCCCCTGCTGGTCAGCACTTCCTTTTCTTTGTAGGCTATGAGGAATATACAGCCAGAGTAGTTCAACAAAACTCAATTCCAAAACAGGGTCATGTTTTCTCTTCCTGGTAAGCTTGGATCTAGAAAGCCATGAGCGTGGAGCTGCTGCTGGCCACTCATGAAGAGGTACTACCGGAGAGTGAAGCCCACACGATAGAGAGCAGAGCCAAGGGGAGAGCAGGGTGCCTAGGTCTGATGGGATGGGCTTATCCTAGGGCCTTCCTGGAACTGGGCAATCTCTATGTCCCTGAGTCAGGTCTAATTGAATTCCTGTCACTTGCTAATATGAGTGCAGCACTCTGCTCCAAAGCATGATTAACCCTTCCCATAGGCTTTCATTTTCTGGCACCTTTTGTTTTCAAAATATTAAAAATTGGGGATTGACCACTTAGGGATTTTAACAAGCCCTGGCTCATTGAATTGTTTAGTATGCATGAAGGGGAATAAGAAATGAGACAATTACAATATATGCAGGAAAAATGTATGTGTAAATGCATGAATGCCACCATAAGAGTACTGAGAGAAGTCCAATTCAGAGAACACTGGGAAGGATGACTTTGAGTAGTGAGACTTGAACTTGATCCCTAAGGAAATATGAGACTTGGGTTGGTAATGAGTTAAGAGGGTCAGTTCAGAACTCTAGTGATGTGGTAGGTGGCGAAAGCATGGTCTGGAGATGGATGTGACTGGAGAGAGGATCTAGAAGATAAGATAGCATTCACACTGGGATATGACCCAGTGGGTGATGAGGATGATGGGGGCTCCTAAGCAAGAACAGGATGCTGAAATAATACCTTGGAGTCTTTTGTTGAGAGTGCTGAACAATGGAGTGGATGATGGGGACAACTGAGCCAAGGAAAAGTAAAGAATCTGCTGTCCAAACCTCAGGAGGTATTGGCAAGGACTGGCTGAGGGACTGTGAGCAAGGGAAAGGGCGAGCCTTTGGAGCAAGGCTTCTACTCTGGGGGTCTGATGGGAAGTGGGGGAGGAGAAGACTGAAGTGGCTGTGTCATGGATTAATGAATTTGACATGTAAGAAATAGAGGATGAAAGATCAATCTGAAAAGAAAATACATTAGGCTGGACTTTAAACAGTAACTTCAAGACATAATATTTCAGCTATGAAATTCTGAGTACAACTGGAAATGTGAAAGTAGACCGCAAATAAAAGCTAAAACCAAGCTCTGAGAAGCATTGTCCTGATGTATTTTGTCGAAGTCCTCAGGAGGGAAGATTCTCTGGGGAAATGATTTTAGGAGGAAAGGAATCCAGATTGCGTCTCACATCTCAGAAGGTACACACAGGCAGGAATGAGAAAAGTGAGGCTAGGGAGGCCAGGAATGGATCTCAGGAAGGAGGAATAAGGATTTAGTATTTCTAAAAGATGGCCTTCAGGTTTTGTCAAAATAGAGACAAACAAAGTGAAATAACATGCACAGTGAAGGATATCCAACAGAGAGGTGGGGGCAAGAAAAATGTGTGAGATGGGATTAATTTACTGTGGAAATGCTTTTGGGAAAAGAGCCACACACGTACACAGTAAAGGATTTGTAAGGGGAAGTAAAAATGAAAGAAAGAAGAGAAACCAAAATCAGCACTTGAAATACATTGCTCTTGAAATATATTACTCCATATATATATATATATATATATATATATATATATATATATATATACATGTCTGGATGGTCTTTGTGGTGAATGGAGGAGTAATCATGCTACAAAAGCAATCCAGACGGGACAGAACTACTCTGCATAAATGACAGCACGCGTTGCTTGTTGCCATTGGCAGCACAATGGTGGTGCAAACCAAATCAAATTCTTGCTTCAGTTTTCTCATCTCTGATCTCACAAGTGACACACCGAGAAATGCACAAATCCCACTCAAACCTATACTGAGACAACACTGAAGCTTTGAAGCAAAGGTACAGTTGTCTGGGTTTGGTCCCTTCAAGCCAGAGTCATGGGTTCTGAAGAGGGCGGTCAAACATACAGACACTGATTGTGTGTATTAATGACTTCACAGAATTTCAGATAAAAACATCTAGACACATTCACTATCTACTCACACAGAGGGAGAGAGTCTAGTTTAATAAGATCCAGACTGATCTGATTTTAAAAATATATCAGTGCTTTAAAAATAATCCATGTTGGCTTCAGTTCAACCCTTCAAATAGTAAGTAAAGCCATTCTATGTGCATCTGTTTTGTGTCCTGAAATAGAATCCTCAGTCTCCTTCAATCAAGGGTCTGTGAAGCTATAGCCATGAGATACTGTTTCTTACACCTTGCAAAAAGTGATCCAGTAAGAAATTTGTTGACTTCTCTGGTTCCTTCAGCATGATCTGTCCCAGAAGCCTGGTGTCAAGGATGCAGGTTAGAGGGAGACATTCTTTTTCCTTGATTTAGGTCATTCCCTGTGCCAAAGCCAGAGTAGATATGATTCTGAGCCCCAGGGATGTGCTAAGAGGACTTTTGGATTTCAGCCCATGCTTTAAAGAGAGTATTGTAATGCTTTGTGCACTCTTTCCTGCTGAGTCCCAGCAAAAAAAGATGGGGCTGGAAAATTAAGCCAGGGGAAGAAAAAGGGAGAAATGAGAAAAAGGAAAGAGAGAGAGAACAAGAACTGAGGGATGGAAAGAAGACAAAAGAAAAGAGTAAAAGGAGGTTGTTAAGCAGAAAGGAAGGGAAAAAAGGAAAAAAAGGAAATCAAGAAGATGATGGATTTCTTGGGAGAGAAATGGAGAGGGTCAAAGAGGAAGAAGGGGGAGCAGGGGCTGTCTGGAGTGGCTCATCTGAACAAAATCAGACTTCCCACAGGCAGCTACTCTGGTGGCCCAATCCATCATCCATGTCCCAGGCTCCACGATCAATGGCAGAGTCAGTCATTGGACATTCATGTGACATCTGAATCATTATGAACCAAACCCCAGAGCCTAGCATATTGAAACTTCTCACTGCCTGCACAGAGGTTGAGAATATTGAACACCTAAGAGCCTGTGCTGTGTCTCATTGGTCTGGGTGCTTGGTTTTGAACTTTTCCATGTGTTCTTAAAAAGTGTTAGCCCAAATCAGGTTTTTTGGAGATGACCTTTACTTAAGCCCTCCTCTGTAGAAATGACTACACGATGTCACATACAGTCAGGTCTAAAACACCATGGAGTCCCAGCATGCCTTCATCTGTTCCCAGGGACCTTCAAATTGTCCAAGCTGATAAGCTTTCTTCAGGGTTGGTCTCTACTGCCTTGGACATTGGCAGTTATCATGTCTGCAGAAATTTGCTCCCTCTGACTTTTGGGAAGTCAGTCTTCTGCTCCTCTTCATCCCTAAGGGTCCAACTGTCGTATTTTCCCAGAACTGAGGGCTTCTCTTGCTCAGGACTTCTGTTGTTAAGATGTTGTCTTGGTTATTTTTCTCTTGTTACTGAGACAAAATGAAGACACCCAAAATTAAGGAAGGATAGGCTTATTTAGCCCACAGTTTGTGGAGGTTTCAGTCCATAATCAGCTGGCTTCAAGGCAGAGTGGAGTGGCACAGGGACAACAGTTCAAGGCGGCCAGAAGACAGCAAAGCAAAAAGAGCAAAAGTGGGAAGAACAAGCCTCTTTTTCCTCCTTTATATTGTGAGCAGGTCATGCCCTAGGTTGAGTGTAACGCTCATACCATCTTCACACCCTCCTCTTGCACAGGCTGAGGATCTTTACAAAGTAAAGACCTGGACCCATGCTGAATCACTTAGTAAAACTTCTGGAATTCTTAAATTGACACAATGAACAATATCCTAGAGTGCTAAGGGCATGTCCTCTATAACCTAGGATGTAGAGCTGTTGAGTTATTTAGTTAAGCTTCTGGACTTCTCAAGTTGACACGTTGTATCAACCATAACAGATGTGAAAGTTCCAGGCAGACTCCATAGGTTGGCAGCCCTAGAGACCTTGCTAATCTTTGCAGTCTATCCCTTGATACGGGCTCTGCTTTGAAAGTAGGGTGCTAACTTCCTCTTTTCAGAAAACACATTTTCTGAAATATCTTGTGCATGAGGAGTTTAATCTTACCTATGTGCTAACATGTGCAGAAGTACCCAAGCTTAAGAGATCACCTCCATGTGAGAGGTTCCACATACACTACTTTCCTGCCATCTTTCTCAGTGATCTGCTTTTTCTTTCTAGGCCTAAATTCAATTTTATCTTCTCCACATAGTTTTGCCAGATTTCTCCAGCCACTTCTGCTTTCTCTTTATTCAGATTTTCTTAAATGGAGACTGAATTAGGTACCAACCATGTAATCATACTCTGTGCCAACATATTACTTAATTTTGTACATAGTTCATAAAACTCACTGAAATTATGGTGTTAGAAACAAAGAACATTGGATTTTGTGTCCTAGCTCTACCAATGCTCTCATAATATTAATTGAGCACTTACTACAGAGAGTCTATATTTCATTTGTTTTATGTTGTGTCTCATTTATTCTCTACAGCTCAGGGAAGAACCATTTTAATGAGATTCAGAGATAGTAAATGGCAGGCCTGTATAAACAAAATAGGCACTCTAACTGTCTGAACCAGAGCCCAGTTCTCAGCTACTAACTTTCAATAAAAAGGAAGATTAAATAGGGCCATGACTATTTTTTGAGAAAAATCTCTTAATGCTCTAAAGTTTATATTACTGGTGGCCAGATCTTCCCATAAATTCTTTCCTTATTCTCTTATAATCTGCCCAGAATCTCTCAGCTGTAGCCCCTTTGGCCCTGAGACTCGAGGGCCCATTAGTGCTGGATCTAATAATTCCTATGGCACCCTCACCCCTTCTACCTCCAAGCATCCCCTTGGCCTCGAACCATTGTAATTCCCCCACCCCCAAGTAAATATTTTATCTTTCCCAGGCAGCTGGAAAGAGAGAGGTGCACTAGCAGCAGGCTGGGTCAATCCTCTTTAAATATTGATCACAAACATCGTTAAAATAAAAGTCTATCGACTCAGCTGGTGACTTTGCAGCTTCAACACTTTGCAGAATGTGATTTTCCATGCACGGTGACTCCCAGCAACTTGCGTGAGTTATGATGTTAATAAGTGAGGCGCCTCCTCTGGGAGAGCTCTGGAGTCCGGGAGACAGCTGCAGGAAGGAACCAGCCATTTATGGATTCCTGGCCCTGCTTTCTTGGCCCGGGCAGTGCCCATCTCTGGAGGCGAGCTTTGCGGAAGCCGTCACTGGGGAAGCTGAGGTGGTGTGAGTCCAGGACTGAGGAGTGCCTGTCTTTCGTGGCCTTGAAGACATTAGGAGAAAGTGAAGCAAGAGGGCCTTTTCAAGGACCTGGCAGAGGGGCTTTGAGTCTTGCTCTGAAGCATCATCTGCTGAACACCAGCCTCTGTCTGAGTCAGCCCAAATTACTGCCCACACTCCCGACATCCATCTGCATCTTCCACATTTCCAGAGTGGCAGAAGCTTTTCTAAGAAGTGGGGCTGTGAGAATCGGGTCTTTTTCAACGGTGTGGATAGCCAGTCCCTGACCTCTTACACAGACAGAGGCGAGGCAGGAGGGAGACCATATGCAAGGATAGAGAAGGGCTGGGAAGAAAGATGCGTGCAATAGGAAGCAGCAGGGGAATGGCACACGCACACAGCTTGTCACTGACAGAAATTTGACAATGGACCAACTCGAAAAAAAGATAGAATTACAAATGGTCTGCTTTTCAATCTTCCTATGTAGAAATTTAGGTTATTGGGTTGAGTGGTTGGGAGTGGAGAAAAGGCATGAGCTCAGACCAAGAGCAAGGCGACAGAGCCAGCTCCCAGAAAGTTTCCCTTTGACTCTCTCTCTCCTTTCTAGGCAGTTCTCCACTAAGGAGTTTAAGACAGAACAATCAAGGATTGCCAAACATTTTTTGTTTTTCTGATCCCAAGATGTATGGAAGTGGAGACTCAGGAAAGCAGGAGTGGGTGCTTGGTGGATGCCACTGTGTGGAACAGAGCCGGGTGCCTGGATGACTCTGCACAGTGGCCTTCCCTCGTAGGCTCAACTTGGGTCTGCACAGGAAAGCAGTTCCTGGGCTGCCAGGAGGTTGCTTCCTCAGGTCGGCAAAGCCTCTCCTTGCTCCTGTCTCCCAGTGAGCTCAGTCTCCATAGGTGACTTCTCAGAAGTCCTGCAAACTGATAGGGGTCACCTTTGTAGCTCTTTCTTTTCACCCCCACATTTACAGGAAGCACTACTCTCACTTAACTCTGAGGACAGCCTTGGGTGGTCTCACTAGAATCAAAGATATCATGTGCACCTTCCAGTTCAGAGCCTCCTTTGAAAGAGCAGCTAGGCTGAATTCAGTGAGCTTTGGCCAGAAATGTGATTCCACATAATCATAGTTTAGGTTGCTGTTCTTTATTACCTGTAGAGACTGAATAAATAATCACTGAAGGGCTAAATTGCTTTTAAGGAGACAGAAAATGTCAGATAGGATCTTGAGAAAGCATTTAATCTGAACAGGAGGGGTTGGAATGATTTTGTTATTCTTCAAGCATATTCTCCCTCTGGGCCTTTGCACTTACTTTTGTGTTATAACACTCTTCCCAGAAGTCTACACATGCTTCTCTCTCCTTTCCTTAAAGTCTCCAGTCGAACATCAGAGTCGGATGCTAAAATGGGGCCCCACACTCGCCCTCTGTAACACAGTGTCTATGCTATTATCCTGATTTACTTTCTTCACAGCACCTGACATTCTGTTCCATTTTTATATTTTTAAATGCTTCTTGATCTGTCTCCTTGAGCTATGTAAGTTCCACAAGGTTGGGACTCTTTGCCTTCTTGTCTGCTCTATCCTGGGGGCCTGAACTGTGATTCACACATGGTGGAGGCTCAGTAAAGATTTTTTTTTTTGAGTGAATGAACCACCACCAATTCTATTCTTAGTCACCTGCAGAGAACCTGATCTGGTAAACTGTGCAGCATCATATAGGGGATGTGTTATGACAGATGTATTATCTCCATTTTTAAGACCTGCATGTTGAAAAGTATTTCTTTTTGACTTAAAAATTTCTAACTCAAAGAAAGCTTTTTATGTCTTGGAGGGAACCAAAACTAGTTTTTAACCTTCATCTTCAAGGGAAAATTGTACAATTTCTGTTTTCCCGTGAGACGCGGCATGTTTGGTGCCCTGCCCCTCGATGTGGAGGAAGAGAAAGCAGCCATGTTATCCCTGACATTAGCAGAATTGCTAATCATGGAAAAGGTCTAATTCCATTGTGTCAGTGTTACCAAATGAGCCTATTTACTCAGAAATTTCCAGAGAGTATTTCAGGAGCCTCTCAAACCTCTGAGAGACTATTATCCTTATTTACAAGGGAGAAAACAGATGCTGTGGGTTTCCACACAGGGCCCAAGGTCACAGAACCTTGGCAACGGGAAACCGAACCAGTTCCGGGAAGAAAGGGGCTTCCAGTTCAGTGCCTCAGGCCCAAGGCCAGGCTGCTTCCTCTTCCAAAGAATGAGATTGGAGGGAGGGGAGAGTTGGCTTGGCATGCTGTACCTGGATGCTCCTTTCAGAAATTCCTATGGCCTTTGTCTAGTGGCCCCAGGGATAAGGAACTAAGTAAACAATTTATCTCCTCACGCCAGCCTCTGCAGCAGAGTTCCAGCAGTCCACGAGGAAAAACATCCAGAAATCAATCAGGGAGCAGTAACAGACTGTGCTTATTAATAGTCTAACAACAAACAGTAAATACTTCCCCCGGCCAGGTCACTTGGGGAGAGTAGTGTGGCAGAGAAGGAAGTAAGGTCACAGCCCAGAGAACGAAGAGTGAGAAGAATGTGCCTGGGGAAGGCGTCCTGGCAGCCTGGCCTGCGTCCTGTACCAAGAGCGCTGTTAACCAGGTGAGGGGTGGGGCTCCAGACCCGGGCAGGTGGCCCCAAGGAGGAAGGAGCCCCAGGCCTTCTTTAACTGAAAAGCACAGTTACCTCAGGCAGCGGCTGCTTTCCCAGTGGGTGACGTTCCTGTCAGGAATTGGCTTATCTGGTGATATCCCAAACAGCCAGCGTGAGGCTGTGACGCGGCTGCTGGGCTCCAATATTAATCACGCAGGTGGAGCCAGGTGATGGCTTAAGCCCCAGAAGCGACTTGCAGGGTTCCAATAAGAGGGAGACTTATTTACAGAGGGGACTGCGCTTTGGAAGGAAAAATCAATAGCGTGGAAGGAAAGTGAACACCGTGCCATTTGAATGAGAATCAGCAGTGAGTAGTCCTGAGGACCTGTCATGTGCCGAGATAACACAGAGAGACTGCAAGCTCAACACTTGCGTTTTTAAAATATCTGTTCAGCGCTGGAACTTCCCCTGTCTTGCTGTTCTTGGGAACTCTGGGATCATTGCCTTGTGAGGAGCATGGGCCAATCTGTGAGAGGAGAAGGACACACAGCTCAACCCTCCACGCATGAGCAGAGCCCATCGTGACCCCCAGCCTCGCTCCCAGGCCACCCCGAAAGCCATCATGTGAACGCAGCTGAGCAGGGAACCCAGTGAGTATCCGCTGAGACTCGCCCATGTCTAGACAAGGGTTTCCACCTTCAGTCATACTGACATTTGGAGCCAAGTAATTCTGTCCTGCAGGGATGGTCTGCCTACCACAGGCTGCTTAGCAGTAGTACTCCTGAGCTCCCCCTATTGGAACCCAAAGTTTCTACCACCCCGGCTGTGAAAAACAAAAGTGTCTTCAGACATGGCTGAATACTTGCTAGGCAATAATATAACTGCTAGTTGAGAATCACTGGTTTAGGAGATCTGTCCACTAAATCATGAAAACAAACAGTCCCTTGCCTAATTTGGGACAAATACTCCAGAAGAGCAGGTGGCTGACCGAAAAGGAGCCAGTGAGTGGCACCTCTGAGATGCCAAGCAAGGCAGTCTTAACTTAGCTCTGAGGATGAAAGCTGAAGCTTCCCGATCCTCAGGCAGGCTGACTTCCTGTATTTATTGTATCCTTCAGAACTACCTTTCTTCTCTCTCTGGTTCGTACATCAAGCAAGTTAAAACTGCTAGGCTTTTCCTCCCTAATAAGGACATATAACAACCATGAGGTTGCATCATACAGTGCTTAAAGATGACTAGGAGACATAATAATGGAAATTTGAGAAGTTATGAGCCTGTTCATCTTCTCAGGGGAACATTTTGCTTTTTCTTGAGAGACTATGAAGTCACACCCCCATGGAATCAAAGGGTGTTTGCATTAAAGGCCAAGGAGGGCTTGCTTTAGATTAAAGGCATTAAGCCAGCTATACTTTGCTGTCATCTGAAGTCAGGAGGCCCCTGGGAGGAGGGCTGTGGGAAGCGGTGCTGTGTCTAGTTCAGCTCTGACTTGCCAGGGGCTCTAGGACCAGCTGCCTTCCCTCCTGAACTCCAGTTTCCCTTTCTATAAAGCGGGCAGTGGGATCGAAGCTCCCTCCCAACAGGCAAATTCGGAGCACCTGTGCATTCCCTGGCTTTGCTGGCTGCGAGGGGTTCTGACTGCCTCCCCTCCCTCCTCTGTTCCTTTCAGGCACCATCCTGCCTTGTGAGCAGAGTGGATTTTTGGTGTCAATCATAGAGTGACAGAGTAGGAGGCTGTCCCCTGCAGGAAATTGCAGGCTGACAATTAATCCAAATTTTTACACCAGCTCCCCCTCCACACGACATCTGACGGGGAAGGCCTCTTACTTCCCTTCTGGCTCCCACATGTCATGGAACCTGTTGCCACATGATTCAATTCCCCATTGCCATTAAAGTTAACCATCCCCTTGAAAATGAATGCACAGTTAACAAAGTGATAAGTTGATGCTTAAACTTTAAGCAGATTGCTTCCAGCTAATCTCAGTTAAGTGGCAGACAAAATCATAGGCATCCAACTCCTCATAAGCCCCAGAACCCAAGAAAATGAGTTGGGTTTCTAAGGGGGAAATGCATGCAAAGTTCTCTTTACCTAAATGTTACAAATGGGGTGTGCATGGGTAGAGGAGAGCATGAAATGGAAGAGGATGGGATTTCTTGCACCAATAAGGACACAGTCAGTGGTGCAACCTCAGGACCATTACTTACCTACTCTGAGTCCAGTTCCCTAAGAGTAAAATTGTGGACAGCACTATCTCTGTGCAAGAATCTTATCAAGAAGCACCAAGCATTTGAGTGAAGAGATTCATCCAATTCTAGAGCCTCTCTAGGTGTACTTTGCCCAAGAAGTCCTGACTGTCAGTGGCAATATAAGAGAAGGAGCTCAGAGCTGCTGTTAAAGATCTTTTCACACAAGGATTAGCACAGAAAAGAGCTAAAACACTTTCCTATGCTTTGAGGAGGGAGAGAATTGGATTAGTACTTGTTCAAAGACACTTTTGAAATGTGCAGATCCTCATCATTCTGTCCCCAAGACAGAGACTCATCTCTTGCCAGCAGGATCACCAGAACAGAATAGCACCTGCACATCGGTCTTTGGTGTGATAGTGGCAAGATGCTGCACAGAGTAGGAGACACTGAGAAGAGAGGAGGAGGGGAAAAAGAGAGTGAGGAGTGACATTGGCGCACAGCAACGCAGTCTGGCTCTTTCTCTCTTATCAGCTTTGGTTGTGCCACTGTTGATGTTTCCTGTGAAGGAAGGTACTCATGCTTACTGAATAGCCGTTGTGTCCCAGGAGCTGTGTCACACAGTGGGGACACAGTGCCTGTCCTCAAGCTGCTTTACTGCCAGGTGAGGAAGACAAGAAACAAGGGCCACAGTGCAGGGTTTCTAGTTGGCTGCCTGGCCCATCAGAGAAGGTTTCTCAGTTGGGTGCAGTGACTGAGACAGGAGCTGAAAGGATAAGCAGGAATTGAGAACTGTAGGTAGAACAAGTAGAGTGGGGGGAAATTTTCTAGGTAGAAGGTGAAGTGAGGGGAAAGATCTCGGGGGGAAGATGGGGTGGTGAGGAACACAGGGAAGTTCAGGAAGGAAAGGGCACCAAGGGCGATGAGCAGAGGCTGCAAGGCTCGGGGATCTTGTTTTCCATTTTGAGGGTTTTAATTGAGGTGTGTGGGAAGGCTGCCTTTTCTCAGCCCTTGGGGTGGTGTGCAGACCATAATAGTAGCCTTTACTTGGTGGGTTAGGGTCTGCACAAGGTGTGGATTGTATTGTGTCCATCTTTGTCGAGGGAAGGAGCTGAATGTGAGATCCCAAAGCTATTCAAGGGGAGAACTGAGCACTGTGGCCTTAACCAGGCCCTTGTGCCTGTAACCGTCCATAAGTGAAAAGAGTAAGCTTAAGCTGGACTACAGGGCCTGGCGGTCCCACACCGGGGGCAAAGATACACTGCACCCTGCGGCACCCACAGGGGTTCCACTGGACATTTCAAATGTCTGAAAGAAAAATGGTGACATGCAACACCTGTCAAACCTCAGACCCTTCATAATGCTTGTCACTGTGCTTTTAGCTGTGGTAAAATGCATATAACAAAATCTGCCGTTTTAACAATTTCAATAGGTTGATGGCGTTCATTACATTCATGTTTTTGTGCAAAGTGGAAGCATGTGATATTTTTCCTTTATTTTAATATTAGGATTAAGTGACCAATTCATTTCCCATAGTATAGGATTTTCAAGGATACTCCTATATGCAAGTGTGCAACAGAGATTTATTCCTTTTAGTGGTAGAATAATGTGCCATGTATGTACATGTGCACACCTGCATATACATGTACCATATTTCGTGTATCCACCTGTTGATAGATACTTGAGTGGCTTCCACATTTAAGCTATTACAAATAATGCTGCCATGAATGCTGATGTACAGGTGTGAATCCCTGCTTTTATTTCTTTTAGGTATATCCCCAGAATTGGAATTGCAATATCACATGGGAATGCCATGTTTAATTATTTTGAGAAACATCTGCATCGCTTTCCATTTTACATTCCAACCAGCCAATCGTGGAGCAGTACCTGGTCACATCATGGAGCAGTGTCTGGTCATTCCTCTGATAAACAACAGGACTCAGAAGTGTCCCTGATTGCTGAGATCTCAAGGATGGGAAAGTTTCGTGCGAGCACAGACTAACCGATGATTATGTAATTGTGGTTATTTAAGAATAAAATACGATTTCTTTGCTTTCAAGAAATGTGCATTCTTTTTTTGAGTGGCTATTATGCACTTAAGGCATTACTATTAACTATATATACCTAAATACTTAATAAATGGAACAATTGGATATTGCCTTTGATTTTCTCATTATGTCATGGAAGCATCACCTTTGGAAAGTGGGTCTCTTGGACTCCAAACTAATCCTCCTGAGAGGGTTGTTATTACAAGAGCAAGCCTGGTCCCTCCTCTCTCTCACTGCCCATCTCACCACACGATCTCTCCCTGTCTCACAAATTTCCACCACGAGGTGCCCACTATGACATCCTCCCCAGAGCCCAGTGCCTTGTCTTTGAACTCCAAACAGCAGGCAAGGCACTTTAGAAAGTACCTCGGCTCATGTATTTCTTTCCAGTAAGGGAAAATAAACAATGCTGCTGCCTGGATCTTCCAAAATGGAAATGGTTTCTTTCCTATCTCAAAGTGAGCAACGCTAGCAAAGTGCTGTCCTCCCTCAAACTGCAGTTAGGCAACTCATGAATACCAAGAATGATCGAATCAGCCAATGGTAAAGTAAAGTGCACTTTTACAACCATCGTCTCTAGCCTCCTCCTCCTGGGTGAGCAGCGATACCCTCACAACAACACTGACTGGAGCAGGCACAACTACTGTCCTCACAAAACAAATTATCAGAGGGAAATTGATCTAACAAACACATCTCAGAAGTCACCTCCTGTGTGACATGCTCCCTGTGGTTCTCTTCACTGAGGTCCCTGAAGTTCATTTGCTTCCTTTTCAATTAAAGCAGTTTCCCCACTTATTGTGTTTATTTGTTTATCCTTATTAATTTATTTCCCTTTAGAAAGTAAACTACTGAGAGCAGAGGTTTCAACTTCCTTACCAGTCCTAATTTCAGAAACTGTACTTCTGGGCGGAGTTGGGGAGGGATATAAAAATAAGTTAGTAACATTAGACCAAGGAATTCTACTTTTGCAATTTTATCTTAAGGAAGTAACAGTAAATTTGAAAATTTTTACTAGAAAAAGATATTCTTTCTAGAATTATTTCTAATTCAAAAGATTTTATATGACTTCAAGTGTTCGACAATAAGGAAATACTCAAACTGCCATACAGCTGTTCAATAATCATGAGAACATTAAAATAATGCTTATACATAGTTATAATAACAATTAATATTTATTAGTATACTGTTTTTTTAAAAAAAATCCATTTCAGTCAGCTGTGGTGGTACACACCTGTAATCCCAGCACTATGGGAGGCCAAGGCAAGAGAATCACTGTGAATTTGAGGACAGCGTAGGCTACATAGTGAGTTCAAAGACAGCCTGTACTACAAAGTAAGACCCTGTCTCAAAAAAAGTTTGTCTTTATATCGTATATGCAACACGGTCACAATGTGGAAAAATTAATAAAAACAGAGTTTAGAAGAAAAAATCTTGGAGTGACGTAGAATAAGCCTATTTGCACAATTGCTGCCCCTCAATAATCAATATTTTTCTTCCTTTACTTTTTTAATGCTTTCTATGACTCATCAAAGTGTGGGTCTTATTTATGGCATTTCCCACTTTGAAATGCCTTTCTTTTTTCTTATTCTTCATGGGCAGCCAATATTTACAGGCCAGCTCAACCCTAGCTCTCCCATGAGATCTTTCTACTGCCTAGTGTTCAGGTCTCCTTGGTCTTTCCTAAGATAGCATGAAGGGACAAGGTGCTGAGATTTTCCCACCAAGTCTCACAGTTAGCAGAAGTGGAAAGTGCTGTGTGTCTGGAGGCAGAAGTACCACCTGTGAATCTTGATCTTACCACTCACTCCCTGAGCAACCATGGAGAAGTTCATTATTCTCCATGTGTCTCAGTTTCACTATCTATAAAAGACTCTTATTTTGTATCTAGATACAAGTGTGTTGGTGACAGGGGATGTGATTTTGTAGCCTGTGGTTAGGTACATCCTAAGGCTTTGCTGCATAAAAGTTATAGAGCAAAGTTCAATTAATTATGTGTGTTTAGGTAGGGAGGGAATGTATACTAAGTGTTGTATACATATTCATAGACACAAACAACTCCACAATCAAGTAATTAGTAGTAATTATGATCTGCTGTACTTGGTATGGCCTTATATTTTAAAGACTATTATTTTAAATTCTCCTGTTATAACTCATACATTTCTAGGAAGGCTTTCATTAGCTCATTTCGTAGACAAACTTTGCTAAATTCATCTGTGTTTAAGCTAGTGTTCTAGATTCTGGTGACAGAATTTGTATAAGATGGTTTTACTTTCAAGGAACATAAGATTTAGTGACAGTGGTGGTGGTAGGTACAGGCAGTGTAATGTACCATTATGACAAGTGTGATAAGATACAGTAGGACTGGGTATAAGATGCATTGGACATGAGCAAGACAGCTCCATATGTCTCAGGGAGAGACAAGAGAAAGCAAAACCGTTCCCAAAAAAAGAAGTGATACCTGAGCTGAGTCTCATGGAATGATGTTAGTCTGCAGGTGAACTGGGTTTCTAATGCTCTTCAAGAAAAAGAAAATAGAAAGTTCAAAGGCCTGTTGCTTATTTTTCCTCTGAAATTTTATTTTGAGGAGACAATCGTTATTTTTGGTTGAGTCAAACTTGTTGCCATATTTGATGGTAGTGCCACTTAGCCAGAAGAAAGAGGATTGGAGATGGCATATATTTCAGGTTGATTTCCACTGTGAGACTGAAGGTAATCCCAGTATTTGGAACTTACATTATGACCTCAAGCAAAATGAAAAGTGAGCGCGTGAAAGACAGTATGGGTGCCGTGCTTAGGCCTGGTGCTGTGGAAGTGAACACTGGAACACGCAAAGATTCTTGAGGCTGCAAAGGTGACCACAGGAGATGCTCATGCACACCATCTAATCTATCCTCCCCACCACAACAAGCCTGCAGGGGATTTTACAGTGTTGCTATGGGCAAAATATATGTGTCCCTCAAAAACTCACATAAGCGGCATTAAACACCAAGATGAATGTAATGGGAGATGGGGGCTTTGGGATGTGATTAGCGTCCACATAAAAAGACCTGAGGGAGCATATCTGTGACTTTTTCTCTTCCACCTCTGCCACCACATAAAGACACAGTAAAAAAGCTCCATATTGGAAGGAGCGGCCAACTCTCAGCCAAATACAAGTCTTAAGGCATTTAGATCTTACACCTCCAGCCTCCAGCACTATGAGCAATAAATTTCTAGTAATTAATTACCTGGTCTAAGGTATCTTGTTATAGCAGCAGGAACAGACTGAGACAACTGTGTTAATTTCATTTTTTTCCCCAAAAGAGTGAATCAGAGGAAGAGAAACATCTGAGGGTGTTGCAGTAATCCAGCGAGACATAAAGCAAAGTGGATTCAGTACGTTTACTGTGACAAAATGATTTGGCAAACAGTCGAGGTCAACAGAATGGATCAAGCATGGATAGTTAAAGAGCTGAAATCATCTGAAGTTCTGAAATTCAAAAGTGTGGTGTAGGGAGGTGATGTTCATCAAGACAGAGATGCAAAATGATCTCTGCGCTGTGAAGGAAGGACAGAGGCACGATATTGAGGGTTGGTTGGAGTTTGAGGTCTTCTGGATATTCAGCCAAAGATTCAAAGTAGACAGCTGGATATTTGGGTTTTGGAGTTCAGGAAAAAGGTCACAGATGTGCATCAAAGAGATAATGATAAAGTAAACCTCTAAACATAGAAGTACAAAGCCAAAATAATACAATCAAAAAATAGAGAAAGCAACATTCTAATAATTTGTTGACACTGTAGATTTACTTTAGTTTGAAAGTTTCTGGAAGTCTGAGCAAAATGGAAGTTGTTATTCTTTCCACATTATTTTTCCATTTGTCAGAGTTTCTGAAAAAGGGTGCATTTGCTCCACATAATATATTAGAATTTGGAAAGAAATAGCAGAGTGCTAATGACACTCTCTGAAATCATGAGGCAGGAAATGCAGTGTAAGGATTCTGAACTGACTCTGTTGGCACGGAAACATGTCACAGTAGAGGACAAATATTTGACCCTGTCACAAGTCCTAGAGAAGAGTTTCAATACATTGCTTAACTATTTTTAAGAATTGGTTATGTTAGAATAAAACCAGTCTTAAAGATGACCTGTCAAATAGCACTCAGACTAAGTCTTACAATTCTTGTAAGACTGATTGGTTAAAACCAATTGGAATTTTTTACACATTCTGTGAGAAACGAGTCTGCCCCACTGAGCTGCTGTGCTGTCCTGCCCCTTCTCGGACAGCCCTGTGTACCAGGCACTGGCCACCATGATAACATTTGGCATCTGGACCTGACGGAATGTTGTACCATTGACACACCCAGCCATACCTTGGCCATGGTTTGGGAGGGAGTGTTATTTTTAAGAGGACTGAATACCTTAACTATTGCCAATGTATGCCATCCCTTTATCCTCCTCTGTGTGAGGACAAGTGTTGCCCAGGAAGACAGGACATCTTCGGACTTTCTTCGGAGTTGCTTAGCCTTTCAAATATGGTTTGTTTTGTGCTCAAGAGATAAAATACAGATGCTCCCTGTTTAACAACTGATCTGTTTGACAACAGTTTGGATTTAATACCCACTGCTCAGACTTATAACCTGTCTTTTGTGGGGGGGGGCATTCCTGTATATCTTGTTTATAGAGCCTTGATGTCTTGTTTTTGTACAGTACACCTTGTTTACACAGTATTGTAATTCTTGTTCATTGTACTGTCCAGTACTGTAGTTTTATGTTGTTTTATATTGCAATACCACATGTAAGAGCTATGTAAATAAAAACAAAGTCATCAAGTTGGAGTTTTCTTTGACCATTTCTTCATTCTGAATACTGTAATGTACATGTGACATACAGTTCCTTGTTTACCAATCAGTTGATTGAATGGCCTAGTTAGTCACAGGACTGGGCCTCAGATGCTAAAGAGGAACATCTACCCAGGCATTAGAGAATTGTCTTCTGACCTTATTATATTAGAGCCCAGCTTGGGTGTTCTAGCTTGTTCTGTCCTTGGAGACCCAAATGCTTCCAGGTTCTTCACAGGGGATTTGGTACATTAGTTTGCTATGGTTTCTGTAATGGTGTTCCACATATACAGGAGAACAGTGCCTCAGTTCTGGAAGTTAGAAGCCTAAGATTAGAGTGCTGAGAGTTTTTTTTTTTTTTTGTATGGGGGATTTAACTCAGGTTCTTTATGCTGAATTACATCCCTAGTTTTTTGAAAATATTTTTATTTAGAGACCTTAAGTTACTCAGTTGCCCAGCCGGGCTCAAACTGACAGTCCTCCTGCTTCAGTCTCCCAGAGTTCTGGGATGCCCAGTGTACACCAGTACACCACCACACCCAGGAGGGTTGGTCCCTTCTGAGAACTGCAAGGGAGAATCTGCCCAGTGCCTCTAATCTAGTTTGCTAGCTATCTTTGAATTTCCTTGGATTATAGATTCACCATTCTGATCTCTGCCAGTATCTTCATATGGCAGTCCCCTTTTGCTATGACCAAATTGCCCCTTTTTATAAGGATGCTAGTGACATTGGATTAGGGTTCATCCTAAGGACCTCATTTTAACTTGATTATCTCTGCAAAGGACCCTATTTCCTAGTAAAGTTAGTATGAATTATTGGTAGTTTCGGGGGGCATGATTCAACCACAACATATGGTCTTCACTTTCTAAGAACGTATTGAGTTCTTAAACTGTTTTGCCTTAGATTCACCCAAGAAGCAACAAGTTCCAGGCTCCTTTTCTTGCTCTGTTTTTCTTCAGCACAGGACTGTTATTCATACAACAGCTGGGAGCAGTATGAGTAACTGCTTTTATTTCTACAGGGAAATATTTCTCAAAGTGTGCTCTGAAAACTTTAGTTGTGCAAGATACTCTGCAATAAAAGATTCCATAGTCAATTTAGTAGTGGAAAGATGTTCACAAACTCCACAATTAAAAAAATCCAACAACCTTTTAACTTTATCTTTTTTTTTTAACTTGAAAAATCTTCCTAACATCTCATGGAATTAATGTTCTACAGGGAACGTTAAGGGAAATGCTAGTTTAATGTTTCACCATTTACAAAACAGATTCACAGTTATTGTCTCATTTGACTCTCAAAACAGGTTCTGGTGGCGGCAGGGTAGTGATTACACTGTTATTGTGGAGAAACCATGGTTTACAGAAGTCCAGTTGCTGGCCAGGATCAGGTGGACAAGAGCCACAGTGAGAAAGCACCAATTCGTGCCTCCTACTTCTGAGCCTCATGTGTCAGGACCGGAGGAAGTTTGCACAAGCTCCCTGCCCTCTATCCTTGCTACCAGAATTGAATTGAAGTCAATTCTTTAGCCTTTCTGAGAATCAGCAATGCATTTCTGGTGAATATGAGAAAAAGGAAGAAACAGAGCACAGGGCGCAACCCCACAGTCAAACACCCCACATCTGCTGCCAATCTCCTTTTCTGGACCCCACTTCTTGTTCTGTGTTAGCAGCTGGTTTTCTGTCTTCCTCTGGCACCTCTGTCCTTTGGAAGAAACTCTCTATACTCTGTATGTTTCCTGGCTTCAAACTCACTTCACATTTCCTCCCTTCTGAATTATCTCCACCCCATATCTCCTAGAGATCCTATAATATAGGCTCATGAGATGCAACTGACATTCAGAACACAACTTTCATCCCTCAGACGCTGTCAGTTGCCGTAGAAATTTTTGTCTGGAGGAATCATGTAGGCTGCTAGAACACGGCGTGGGGGATCACAGACACAGTTGGGACTGGCTAGTCCCTGCATTGCTATTCCCTGACCTATGAGTGAGAAAATGCTCCACCACTCTACCCTCGAGGCACAGCGAGCTCTGCTCAAAGCAGGGTGGGGAGTAGCAGCTTCCTGCTCGAGGAGGAAGGTGGATTCAGCTTGAAGAGTACCTGTGAGAATTCTATGATCTAAGGTGCTAGAGGGAAGATTCTCTGTCATTTGGGGGAGTGTAACATAAATGCATGTGAGGGTAGATTTTGTGCTGTGGAAACATGGAGATTGGTACATGAGGCCAGGTACTCTTTGTGAGACTCTTTGTGAGGTGGGAGTTTGCTCTGTCTGTGATGTAGAGAGCCATGGCTGGCCAGTTTGGTGACAACCCATGGCATCTCTGGAGTGGACTCCACAGTGAGCCATCCTGGCAGGGAAGGAAGCTGGGGCTGAGCCTGGGTGTGGCTGGCCTGGCCCTGCTTAGGGAAGGAAATAAGAACTCTGCTACTGCAGCCAACAAATGCTGATGACTTACTATGCTCCCCATGCGATTCTAATAACTCTGTCTTTTTTTCCCCATCTAGATGTACACCTTACTCATTTCTTGACTTCTTTCTGGTCTCTATTTAAATGTTTGTCAGAGGTGTTTTTCTAGTCATCTCACATAACAATACTCTGTCCCCCTCCCTCTGTCCTTTTTGTCCTGTGCTATTATTCTGCATAGCACAACTACTGACTTACTATATATTTACAATTTCATCTTCCTATTTTCTTGCTAACGACAGCAAACTCTAGAAGAATGGTCTTTTTTCTACTTCTATACAATGCCCATTACATAATTTGAGGACTTGCTGTGGGCAGAACTATGTTACTCTCAAATTTATAGACCTCAGTACCACAGAATGTGACTATATTCAGAGTGTTTTTATTGATGTGTTCCTTTTCAAGTCAGGTCATTAGGGTGACACTAATCCAATCTGACTGGTGTCCCCATAATGAGGGCATCTGCTCCCATGAAGAGACACCAAGGATGTGTGTTCACAGAAGAAAGACTACATGAGAACAAGGAGACAAGATAGCCATCTGCAAGTCAAGGAGAGTGGTCACAGAAGAAATCAAATCTGCTGACACCCTGATCATGGACTTCCAGCCTTTATCACAATGAGAAAGTAATTTTCTGTTATTTAACTCACCCAGTCTATGGAATTTAGGTGTGGCAGCTCTGGCAAATGAATACAGGGGCCCAGGACCAGATGAAAACATAGGATCTTAGTTCAAAAGGCAAGAAAAAAGTTCTCTGTGAAGTAGTGTTGTATACATCTTCTTCCTTTCTTCCATAGTTGCTTTCTCATTCTGTCACTGTGACCTTTACCTGCTGTCCGCAGTCTTACTCTGTCAGGAACAGGCTCACTGCAGGGCTGACTGCAGACTTTTCCAGGTGTCCAGATGCCCATCTTGTATCTCAGGTACTCGAGGGTCATGGTCCAGTGGATGCCAGAACTGGACTGAGGTGCTGCGCCCTGCAAGGACTAAAATCTTTCCAGGTACCCTTCCTGCCTCATGCCTGCCACCTCTACCAATGGCTGATGGATGACAAATGTGTGAACTGCAGCCCTTTGTGGCGGAATAAACTCGTGCCCTGGAGCAGGGTGGATGACAGGCCACCTGCTCAGCTACCAGCACACACACCATGGCGCTGCCAGCCCAGAGGGGGAATGACCAATGCCATGCTCTGCCACAAAATGCCCCAAGGCCCATGTATCTGACCCAGTCTCCCACTTGGGCAGAGGCAGATGGTGGCCCTAAGCCCCAGTGGGTACAGTTCTCACCTATTTCCCAGAGGCAAGACCCCACGCAAAGCTGATGCTCCAAGCTCCCCCATCTGCTCCTCTGTTCCATTGGGCTTCACTTAACAATGCAAATAAGATGCAATCATGAAAAAGTTCCTAATGGCAGCATCAGAGCATTCATCCTACCTTGGGACAGAGAACTCTGGGCATCTTCAGAGGTCATGTACTGTGCAACTGTTTCCCATCAAGCCAATCTGTTGCTGTATTCTCAGTGCCTAGAACAATGCACAGTACAAAGTAGTTGTGAAATAGATATCAGTTAACGAATGAATGCATTTAAGTAATTAAATCCTCACAAACATAGAGGTAGCCTCTGTTTAATAGATGAGAACATCGAATCATCTAGAGACTGAACAATCTACTCAGTACTAAGAAGCTAGCATGTGATGTAACACCATGGATGTATATGGATTCTCTGGTGGTGGTTTAGGAGGGCTATCACAGGATTAAAATAATCTTCTTTGAAGAGAGACAGACCTGAGTTTGAGTTCTGACTCTGGCGCATCCTAGCTGTGAGAAATCATTGGTTTTCTTGTCAGGCTTCATAAAGTGACTACAGCTGTCATGGTGTAATCATCATTTTAGTACCAGCCACGTGACTCTGGCAAACATCCCAAGTCCTTCAGGATGAATCCATTAAGAGAACTGAATGTGTCCTGCAGCCACCAAAGCCTGGCTGCTTCTCAGCCGACACTGGACATGTAGCCAGTCTCTGAGAAAGGCCCGGTCCATTTCAGTTGGCTGCAATCGCCTACATTCACCTTTCCCCCACTTGGTGGCACACAGACCTTCCTTTCTTGCTGCCACCTATGGCATGCTTCTGTCCGGGTGCACCTGAGAAAGTGCACTTCGTCCAGTCCACGGTCTGTCTGTCACCTCCTTCAGTCTTTCAGCCCCTTTCGAATTTGGCTCTGGCTTTCATACTTCAGGATTGGGCTGTCCTGACATTTAAACAATGCCATTCCTTGTGCTTGCTGGGCTTGTGACAGTGGTGGTGGCATTGCTGTAAGTGGGCAGCACACTGAGCACACTCCAGGTCCAGGCTGCCTGTGGACTGTGGCTCTTCTGCCTCCTGGCTGGGTCAGCCCTGGGAAATGTCCTCAACTGCTCTGGGCCTCAATGTCTGCTTTTGTAAAAGTGAGTGTAAAAGAATCATCTGTTTTATAGGACTCTTTTGAGGATTAGAGGAGTAGATGCTTACAAAACACTCAAAACAATATTTAGCCCACATATAAATACTCTACATGACCGCTAAAGAAGCCATGTTAGTCTAGGAGACAACTCTGCGAATTAGCTGTTTCCTCCTTATCCTGTAAAACTCAACTCAGTGTGTTTCTGCCTCAGACTCCTCAGTGGATGCTTGGGGCTAGGAGTGGTCCACGTGCTTGTATCCAGCACACTCTTCAGAGCAGTGGGGACTGTGCTGAACTTGGCTGCAGTGGGATAGTCTCAATGCCTCGAGGTTGTCTCTTACCTTCTATCAGTCTGTCAGTCACTTCTCTAGCTCTCACCTAATTGTGTGTGTGTGTGTGTGTGTGTGTGTGTGTGTGTGTGTTAGGGCAGGGCATGGAACTAGTCTCTTACCACTTCTGACTTTCTATACACTCCATCCATTTTCCAAAATGGATGCCTCCTCTGCCCTCCCCATTGCTGCTGTTATGGTGGGGCCAGCACTCATTTTCTTACCTTCGGTTCTGATGTGGACAAAGAGTACTTCAGGTTCTGGGAGCATTGGGGTCCTTCCCTGTCCCCATAAAAAAGAGCAAAACAAACTATTGGCCCCATCCTCCAGGGTGCACTGACAGGTCCTCTATGGTGTGACTTCTCCCCAGCTGGCTGCTGTCACTCAGAAAGGTCCTAGATGACATTGTCCTTGGTTTGGAAAATGTATTTCCCATTTGCTTACCAATCTCCCCTCCAATCTACCTTTTGTGAACTCCATCTCTCAGTGTTGGTAATCCCTCCTAAGTACTGACCTTTGGGACCTCAACACCCCAAAATCTCATGGATTTCTCCTGCTATTCTGACAGAGGAGATGCCAAGGGGTGCATACCCTGAGAATGAGGCCAGGTTGAAGACTTTATCTGCTCCTTGCAGCTGCCTCTTTTGTGAGTCACATTCCCCAGCTGGTCAATACCATTTCCCTTTAAATTAAATAGCTTATTGACTGGTGTGCCAGGCAGCAGTGGGGCTGACGGGATTCACAGGGACTCCTCCCTCCGCCTCTCTCCCCTCAACAATCACAGGTCACTGCTCAGTAAATCAGCTGGTAATGGAGTTTGAACTCTCAGAATCAGCTCTGTGTACCCTTTTTATTTGTTTTTAATTTGTATCAATGGTAATTCTGTCTGTTTCAATTTATGTGATAGTACAGGCTACAGAGCTGAGGAAATGCCCTTTTTTACCCGTTAGTCACAGAGGGGGCTTTGCAAGGTTCCTTATAGCAAACTTGTTCCAGGAGCGGGGATATTTCCATTCAGCCAGGCCCCTTTGTCTGGGACTCACCAAAGTGTCTCCTGTCCCAAATGCAGAGCTGAGCCCTACCTGTCTCCCTATGCCATTCCCCTTTTGACCTCTTTGTAAGGGGAACTTGACCCAGAAGGAGAGGCATGGGCCCTATGAGCTCAGGGCCCTGCCAAGTGCTTGGGATCATGCTTTTCTTCAGTATTCCCAGTGCCACCCTGGCTGGAAGTTAACTCTGCTCTAGGCTGACTCTCCAAGCCTACTTGTCAGCGGCTGAATGCCATTTGCAGCTTATTAGTGTCAGGAGTGACTACAAAGTAGACATAGGTTGTTGCAGTGCCCTTTAACTTCCACCAGTCATCCCCTCTCCTCCCCTCTGGCCTTGTATGAAATAAGAAGATATAGAAGGAAAATTAAAAAGCATGTAAGGGTGGTCAAGATGAGAAGGAGAAAGTAAATGCACTGGAATTGCCACACTGTTGGCAGAAAGTTGGGAATGGTTTGAGGCTACAAAAGGCTAAATGACCTGATAGGGATGCTCCTGGGGGGAGATTGGGCAGGTCAGGTGCCACGGAAGGGATCTGATATGGACTCTGGAAGCTTCTGAAGAAATTAGGGCAAAGACAGCCCAGGTCACTGTTGAGAGAAAGAAAGGAGGTAGAGTGGGGACAGGAGGGACAGAGGCCTCTCTAAACAGTGAGCTAGTCCCACCCCAGTGTGATCCCACACGTTCTCCACAGTGGGCTTCAAGCCCCATCAAGAGTTAAAACCATGAACGTCTGCCCTAAATGCAAAAAGCCATGAGCAATTCAAATCCCAACTTGCTCCTGGAGGATCTGAGGCAAAGCTGTCCAAAGCCCTCAGGAGTCTGACCCCCAGGACTCCTTTACCAGTTCACATGGAGGAGTGAGTTTCTCCGCCCAGGGTGCTCCGTGTCCTCGGTTCTCTGTGGCTCCAGTCTCTCAGGATGAGCTGAGAGAGCCTCCCCGTCCCCCTGGGTTCCTTTCCCTCTCCCTCCTGGGGTCATTATGACCTTGACTCTCAAGTTGCAGAAGCTGATTCTGAAAGTTCGTGCTGTCCCACCAAAGGACAGACTTTCCATCTTTGATTTTAAACCTCAGAATCTTTCCTGACCCAAGCCCCCCCAGCTCTTGGCACCTCCCCCATCTCCCAGCTCAGGCAGATCTCTTCTACAATTTATTAGCTGGTTTACGGTAAGTGAAACTCTGTTATCCTGCAATTAAATTATTTAACTAGGTGGAGTTTTATTTGTATTTGTATTTTATTTTGTGACCTCTGTCCCTCCTGTGCCTCCTTTACTTCCTTCCTTTCCTTGGTATATCACCTCCTGTCACCTCTGATCAGTTAATGAAAATGGACTCAGAAAGTTATATTCTGTTAAAATGCCTATGTCAGGAGTCCCATAGGAATCAGACTGCTGACTTGGTGTGTGACACATGGATTAAGTCCCAGGTTGTTGGAGAAATAATTAGGGACAAATATTCCTTCCCATTGAGGAATAGCTTTATATAACGGAAAGTAATAAGTGGAGAGGGCTTACCAAATGCCAAGCATTTCAATACATTGCTTTATTTATTCCTCCTGTCAGTTCTGAGGCTAACTTGATGAAAATCTTCCGTTTGTCATCTGTAAAATGGGGGTAAATAAAACAAAGTAAATAAAAGTGAACAAAATAAATGTATAGGAGCTAAGAGTTTGGAAACCTTGTATATTTTGCAAATGTTAGGTGATACTCTTGCTATCCTTCAGCTCAGACCCCACAGGCAACTGGTAATTCCAAGTGCAATCTCAAGCCTCTGATTATTCCCTCCGATTTAAAGTTGCTTAGTGCTATAGCTGGAGCTGTGATTCAATTACATCTCATCGCTTTGCTCATAGGCACCAACATTTCTTTTCTGCATTAAAGAAGAGTGTAATAAGGCAGGGGCTTCTTCTTCTGCTCAGAGCTTAGGGTCTTACTTAGCCCCTCAAGAGAAGAATTTCACAGATCCTTGGGCAAGCTGGCCGAGTGACCCTCAGGTAGTGCAGAGCCTTTTGTCCAGCTGAGGAGGTCGGCTGCCTTCAAAGTGGAGACAGTTTGCCCATTTGATGCTCTTGCATCAAACTCCTGGAAGTCTTTAGCTTCTTAATGGATTCATTTAAGTAATAATATGAGCTGATCGAATGTCAGGTTGTTAAAATGGTGATAACATATTGCACTAGGAGAACATTATCTATGGTAAGTGCATTATAATGGTTAGGGAAAGTCGACAGGACTGCACATGATATTCCCATAAACACCAAGTGATTGCAGAGTGACTAGGCTTCTCCTTCCACGTGTGGCCAAGGCACAAGGAAACACTTCATCTTCTAGGTCCTCATTTTCCTAATGTTGCAACAGGAGTCACACATATGCAGACAAGTGTCAACACATCAAAGTTAAATACATGCACATGCTTTTCAGATTTAAAACCTATCTGGAAATCCATGCATTCAGCTTCAGTGGAGTGTGCGCGTTTGCAAAATGCACCCTCCCCTGGACAGAGTGAACCAGAGAGAGCAGAGAGAGCAGGTGCTGGGCCATGTCCGGATCTGCAGGAGCCTCAAGCTCCATGTCCCCAGTGTCTAGAGAATGTAAAGGGGGTGGGGCGGCCCTGGGGAGCAGCTTCACAGAGCTCATGCTGCCCCAGAACCTCTCTGTCACCCCCTGAAGACCACAGACAGGAAGATGATTCAGTAGGTAAAATTGATCTTCGTGATCTCCAGGTTCGAGTCACAGTTTTCTCCTGTCTTTCAGAATCTCCTCAACACTCAACTTCTGTGATATTTTATTTTGAAGTGTTATCCCTCCCAAACTATATGCATTTTAAAAGGCAGTATTACAAGACACCAGTGGGCTTCAGGCTTCACTTGGTCAGAAAATGTGGATGTGACTTTGGGCTTCAAACTTCAAACTGGCAATAATAGTCAAGCTCCACTCATTGTTTTACTATGAGCTGAACAATGTGCTTACATTATCTATAAATCTCAGAAGCCTCTCAAAGCAGGGTTTACAATGCCGTTTAGAAATGAAGTAACTGTGGCTCAAACAGTTAAATAATCAGCCAGAAAGGACAGAACTGGTATTGACTTACAGCTCTGCAGAGTCCAGTTTTAGGTTGATTTTGTTCAGTAAGTAACCTAATGTCTCTGAGTTTGTTCCTCTATTTGCTAAGTTCTGAGGCATCATACCTACCTTACAATGTTTTTATGAGGGTCCCTTTGTGAACTGCAAACAACAGCACAGGTATTCATAAGCACCAGTGCAAAGTTGGAAGCATTTTAGGTGCAGAGATACAAAACGCATTGAATGGTGTCTGCTGGGAAACGACTTTGCATGTTTAAACCCTGGCCTTTTCCTGTAGCTGGCACTGTATTGTCCTTTATTGCCCACCTGCTATGTGCCCTGAAGCGTGCTGGGGTACTCTGTAGTCAAAAGGGGCAAACAGATTATGTAAACAAATAGCCATAATAAAAAGGCCACAGGTGCTATAATAGAAGTAAGAAGAAAGTGGTCTGGGAGCACTAGCAAGGCACGGCGCCTCTTCTACCACAACCTGCTTACAAGGAAACAGATGGCTAGTGCTCTGTCAAAACTAACAGAATGAAAGATATTGCAAAGGCAATACATGCCAGAGTGCTTTGTAAATGAAAGCACTAAACACAAGGAAGGAGAGTTTACGATTTGCCCAAAGGAAAGAACTGCTATTTGGAAGAATGGCTAGAATACCGGCAGGGGTTGTTGTGAAGGGATGCTCTTCCTTCTAGCTCCAACAGGAGACACTCAGGGGGCTGTCTGTGCCCTGGCCTGCTGCAGTCCCATTTTTCAGCTTCAGCCTTTGTCCCTCCCCCACGTCCTTCTCTGACAAAGAGCAGAGAATTGTGACCTGAAATGCTTGTAGGCTGGGAGGCTTCCCTAACAGCTGGAGCACTGAGTCCCAAGGAGTCTCCAGGACCAGCAGAAAAAGCCTTTGAACTTTTGAAAAGTGATGCCATAGGAGGTTCTGAAGCCCTGATCCCCTTACCCCAGGGGTGCCTAAGGCCTGGAGAGATTTCTGACAGCCCCTCCAACCCTGCCAATCTCCCATCTTGCCTGGCTGTGATTTGAGGTCAGTACTAATGTTTTTCACTGCTTAATAAGAGAAATCTTAATAAAGGGAAATGCATTCCATTGCTAAAATAAAACATTTTGCCACAAAAGTCCACAGAAGGTGTGATTCTATTTATATGCATATTCAAGATGAACAAATCCACAGGGAAAACAGATTGGTGATTGCCCTGGGGCTGGATAGGGAGTGGGTAAGAGAAGGGAGAGGTTAGGGGATGCGCAGTTAATGGGTACAGGGTTTCTACTTGCAGTGATGAAAATGTTCTCAAATTGATGGGGGTGAGGGCTGCAAACTCTCCTCCTGTATTAAAGCCATTGCGTTGCGAAATTAAATTGGTGAAATTTATTTTGTGTGAATTATATCTCAATAAAGCTGCTAAAACAAAACAAAACACTCAGAAATACCAAGGTTTCAGAGCAGAAGGTGCAGTAAGGAGCCTCTTGGTAGTGAGAGAAAACTGCAGAGGAAGCCGGCCTGACTCCTGGTTTCAGTGTTCATTTGGGTTCTGTCACCACCTTCCGCCTGCTTCTGATGACAAGTCCCCGGGGAAGGCGGCTGCTCAAGAAGGACAGAGTCTGCTGGCGCCTTTCTCCTCGCTTAGTGCCTAATTTGCCTCAGCCCGAGGCAGAAGAACTTACTTTCTAAAGCAATTAAAGGTACTAAAACTGAGTTTAGAAGACTATTCTCAGAGGAGTGGGGAAATGGAGATGTACTGTTGAGTGGGTGCACAGTTTGTGCTTCGTAAGTTGCCAAGAGCTCTGGAGATGAGCCAGGTGGTGGTGCTGGGTGCACAAGGATGAGTGTCCTCAACTGAAATGGTGAAGATGGAAAAGATACTCTGTGTATTTTACTGAAATTTAAGAAATGTTTATGATCGCATAATTGAGGTGGTCTCTGAAATACCATTAGAAGAAGGACAAGAACAGTGCAATGAATGGTATGGAAAATAAGTAGCTGGATGAGGCTAACAGAGGTCACCAAAGGCCTAGCAGGGGAGAGGGGAGATGGAAAGGAGGTGAGACTGCTCAAAGGTGCAAAGCTATAGCTGGGAGGACAGAGTTCCATTGTTCTATTGGAGGAGGATAATTACAGTTAGCAATAATGTGTTCTCAGAATTGCTAGAAGAGATTTTGAATGTTCTAGCCACTAAGAAATAACAGGATTGAGGTGGCAGATATGCTAATCACCATGATTTGATCATTACATATTGTGTACGTGCATAGAAACATTACGATTACCCCACAGATATGTGTCAATTAAAAGTAAATGAACACAAAAATGTGGACACCCTGCCTAACAGGAAGTTTGGACCTCATTCTCCCAGGGATGAAAAGGTGCCTCTTGCTTTCCAGCCTCCTTGACTCACAGAACGGCCTGTGCCACACTGCTGTTTACACGTGGCTGATACATATTCTGCACAGGGTATTTTGAAAGATGGGCTTGATGTGCTGTATACACATGGCTCCATCGCTTGTTTGTGTACTTTATCTGCTAACGCTTTGCAGACCACATCACTTATGTGATAATAAACATTTCTTAAGCTGGGCTGTGTCTGCCTCACCGTACACTTTCCAGACCTGGATGCTCTGCTCATCTCACCACCCACTCCCGAACCCTGGCAGTGTCCTCGGGTTCACCCACTGATGTAAGCCAGCGACTCTGAGGTCAATTCACACTTCTCTATCTCTCTCCAATCTGCCACCTAAAGCCTTCTCACTCTAACCCCAGGACATCTGGTGCATATATCGACTTATATCCACCCACACTTGGGTCCCTTGCGGCACACAGTCAAATTTCTCCTGGGTAGAGCACCCCACACACCTCCTGGGACCTCCAGCGCTCTGCATAGCCCATGGCCTGTCCCTCATGCCCTCATGTCACCTTCCTCCTTGCTTACCACACGCACTGGCCTTTTTCTGTTCTTTAAAGGTCTCAAGCTTTCTTCCTGGCTAGTTCCTATCTATCTTTCAGTTCTCAGTTTCTATGTCACTCATGCAGACAGACCATTCATTAATTCATTGATTACTTATTTGTTTACTCAATGACTATGCATCTATCACATATAGAACTAATGCTAGACTTCAGACTAGGCTTTGAATCCCTTTCCCCATCTAATGCAGGCCTTCTGTTATATCTGCTCCATGGACTCTGTTCTTTTTCTCTTCCTGTTGAGCACAATTTGTCATCATAATTTTGTTTAATTTAAAAAATCATCTTCCTTCCTACAGAATGCTAAGGAACTCTTTAACTCATCACTGTATTGCAAAGAACAGTTATTCAATAAAATTTGCTGAATGAACCTTTAAATGGAGGTCCTTTTGTTTCAGTAGCATGTGGCATATGAAAGGTTTATTGCTTTCTTTCTGTTTCTGACTTACTCTGCATCATAAAATAACAGCATAGATTCTGAGGGTGGCTAAGTGGGAGACCGCCTCGCCAAACTCTTCCTAATGAGAATCAGCATTTGTTAATAAATGACAATAATAATGCCTAACATTTGTATGGTGTTTTACAATTTGCAAAGCATTTTCCAAATGCATTATCTCCTTCAATTTAACAAAGACAATCTAGCCCTTGGCTGCCCTATAAAAATTAAATTTAAAGAGGGAAGAAAGAAAAAGCTTAAGGACAGCAGGGATTAGGCTGTTATAATATTTAAAGTCTATTAGTAAAAGACTGGTGAGATAGAAAAAGAAAGACAGTCCTTTTACTTGGGCTCCTTCTAAATCACGAGGGCACTTTGTGAACTTGCACATCCTCCGAGTCCTGTGTGTCTGTGCCCTGTCAGAGTGCTGGCCTGTTCACCACACGGGCTTAGGTCCCGTGATGTAGTACACATGATGGACTCCACACCAACTCTCCATCAGTGTAAGACCCCTCCCCAAGCCTCAAGGGGGGGTCTCAGCAAGTAAAGCTTAGACACCTGGACTCCTTGGCCATTGGTTATAAAGAAAAAGCTTTCCCTGAATTGAATGTCTTGCCTTCTACAGAGACAGCCACATCCAAGGATGACCCATCTCTTACTCCTCCTTCTCTTTGTTTGTATGTGTATATGTGTGCTATTAGGACTGAACCCAGTGCCTTCACACTGAGTTACACTCCTCATAGTTTTTTAAAATTTTGAGACAGAGTCTTTCTAAGCCACTATGTTGCCCAGGCTATGCTCAAAATTGCAGTTTTCCTGCATCAGCCTTCCAGAGAGCTGAGATTATAATACCACACGATCACACTCAGCTGTTTTCTGGCTTTTTACCTATGCTGTCCGTAGAGTGGGCCTCTCCAAGTGCAAAGACTCGGGATACGTATCCCTAGTAGACTTAAGAGATGAATATACAATTGTACAAATGATAATGCCTGGTTTCATGTAGAAAATATCCAAGAATGAATATCTCTACATAACCTGCAACTATTTCACTGTGTCCCATCCTAAGGTCTTTAACTCTGAGTAACAAAGTTTCTTTATCAAGTAGCATTACATTTCCAAAAAAGTTTTTTTTTTCTGGCAATTTCAATCATTTCCCTTGGTATTAATTCTTAGGTGTCAAGATTAGGAAAAGGCCAGTCTAAGGATGGAAGTCTTTAAGAGGCAGAGGAGGGTGAGGTGGCAGAAAAGGCAGCCCTACCTCCTTAAACATTATTCAGTTCATCCACTCATGGAGTTGCCCCAGCTCAGGCTTGCATAAAGATTACATGGGAGACCATCATGGAATGCCAAGGTGAAGTGTCAGGTGCTTTGGGGCAACTGGCCCTAGGTGTCCTCCATCAGCTGAAGTGTGATGTTTGGCAAGTCGTTCTTCTTCCTTCTTTGCTACCCAAGGTAATGGTTCGGTGGTCTATGGGTTCTTTTTCCCTAACATCCTAGTACTGGTATCTTTTTTTATTGACTCATTCCACAAGGCCTCAAAATAGTTAATGATGTCAAAGGCTAAAGAGAGATGGGAGAAAATAAGACTAGAATGTGTTTGCTGATATTTGGTACTTGCAAATGACGTGCACTGGAAGAACATGTTGAGTAGAGGAATGAACAGAATATACATGAAAATAAAATATAAAGGAGAAAGATAAACAGAAGTAAGCATAGCTGGGTTTGGTGAAATTAGGGAAAAATGAAGCAATACAAATATGAAGTATACTTTATTGGAAGATACGTAAAAGAGTTGAAGTAGTAATATGCTATTCAACTTGAAGGGAAATTTTCAGCTCTTAAAAATATCCATCAGTAATAGGTGGAAAATGGAATTCCTGCAGTTTTTGTTTTAGGATGATGTACAGAGAAGACAAATGCTGATAGAAGTAGAAGACTGAATTGTGTTCAGCAGGAAGATGCTGGGTCTTTCTACTTGTTCACCCAAATTCTAGAAATCCAGAAATGGAGAGTGCCTGGACACTCAGATGTGTGGAGAAGTGAGAAGAGAGTGTGGCTCTAGAATGCGACAGACCTGAGGTCATGGGGACCATGCCACGAATCCGTGAGCAGTCAGGCAGGTAGAGGACTTGGCTTCTCTTCAGTCCAATATTGTAATGACACATGTTCAGCCATGATTGGGGAGAAACCAAGGGCAAAGAAGGAAGCCTTCCAGGAGCTGTGGTTCAACCCCGGCCTCACATGCTGACATCTCTCAGAACTCCGTGTACTAGAAAGCAGTTCAACAGGTTTCTTATGATCTTACCTCCCACCTTAAGTTGTCTTTTTTTTTTTAAATTGTCTTTAAAAGTCTTCTGTTCTATTAGTCTTCAGGAGGGTAAATTTGTATGTGTGTGTATGTGTGTGTATACATATCCATATATATTTGCAACTATATGGATGCATATGTCTTTGGTCATATATAATTTTACCAAAGATTTAAAAATCTACAGTTGGTTCTCATGACTCATTGTAATTATGCTTTAAAAACTACCACAAGCATTGAATTAGTGATCACTGAAACCCTGCTCCTGAAGGATACAGGGTTAGGGTCCTGAGAGCCTCTTGTGATATTTTCATTAACTGCTTAATATATAACTTTATTCTGCATGCATTTCTATTTAAAGACATCTTATTTGATATATATTGTTGATTAGGTAAAATTACACTCACAGTTAAAAGTGCTATAATTCATTCCTGAATGAAGCTTCTGTAACACTGGTACTTTCTTCATAAGGTGCAACACAGTGCACTACACAGCACATCTGCACTGTTCTTGGGCACCATTTTAAACACTCAGATCCTAACTGTATTGATCATCTTCCCTGGTGCTGGGACAAATACCTGACACCTGCAATTTAAAGAAAGAAAGGAGCCTGGCATGGCATCTTGTGCCTGTAATCCCAGCACTTGGGTGGCTGAGACAGGAGGATCATTGTGAGTTTGAGACCTGCCTAGGTTACAAAGTGAGCCCAAGACCAGTCTGAGCTGCATAGTGAGACCCTGTCTCAAAAAGATAAAAAGAAAGAAAGAAAGAAAGAAAGAAAGAAAGAAGAAAGAAAGAAAGAAGAAAGAAAGAAGAAAGAAAGAAAGAAAGAAAGAAAGAAAGAAAGAAAGAAAGAAAGAAAGAAAGAAAGAAAGAAAGACAGGTTTATTTTTGCTCATATTTTCAGTTGTTTCAGTCCATGGTTAGCTGGCTCCAAAATAGAAACAATACGGCAAAAGGGCGTAGCCACTTCATGTGACCAGAAAGCAGAGTACAGGATATTGCCAGAGGAGTTGGGGGCCAGGTATAGTCCCCAAGGTGATGCTTCTTTGACCCACCCAGAGATGTGCAGATGTGTGGTTCATTAATCCTCTAGGCAGCTGTCCAGCTAATCAAGAGATAGTCTTCAACTGTCACACCTGAAAAAAGTACAAAAATACTAAAAATGTGGCACTGAACAGACTGCAAAAATGTCACCTGTTCGCCATATGAAAGCTGAAAACTAGAGCTAGACCCAAGCCTTCCTCATGAGTCAGGGTCATTTATGGACTGTAGGAGGAGAGAACAAGGATTCACCAGGAAGCAAGCCCTCCCTGTGAACCAGAGCCATGTGTGGGCCACTGGTGGGGGGGTTAGCCAGATGCCAGCCCCTTCCAGTGTGTGGACTGGCAAACAAGAAGAGCGAACTTCCTTTTCTGCCCTGCCCCTGTGACCAGCTGATGCAGGAAAACTCAGACTGTGATGATAACTATTATGAAATGCAATTTGATGCTTGTGGTGTTTTGGTGTTTTACTGACCTTGCAGGTCAAGGGCCAGTAGTCTGACCATCTATTCAGAGGATAGTGGTACACAGTGTGGCATCTAGGTGGGATCTCCTTCTAACAGTGGTAGCTATTGTTAATTACCTATTATCTTGCTTTGAAGTCCTATATCATTTTCATTGTTTTGTTGAGTTGGGTTTTGTTCTGCTTTGTTTTTGTTACATCTGATGGCATAAGTAGCTATTTCAAAGATGCCAAGATATATTATGGTCACCATTTTGGACTGACTGTCGTCTTGTTTTGAAGTCCTTTGTGGCATTCATTTCTTTTTCCCATTGGTTCTGTTCTGTTCTGTTTGATTTTTACTATGTCTAAAGGTATCTGCAGCTATTTTGAAGACAACAAGAGGCATTATAGTAACTATTCTTGATTTCATTTTGTTTTGAAGTCCTGTTTGTTTTGACTGGTTTTATTATGTTTTGTTTTCCTTGGTTTTATCCTCTTTAAAAAAAAAAGCTGAAAAATAAGAAGGCAAAGGTCACTTGTTAACCTTACTGAGAGTGAGCATATAGAGTAACTCAAATTTTCCCCACTCTGAACATGCACTAATGGTCCCAAATGCACCATGAATATTGACTTGAATTCATTTTAGGTAATGGGTGAATTCATAAATATGGAACTGTGGATAATGGTTATCAATTAAACATGGAAAGACAGATTGAGAGATAGGTAGATAGAGATGGATAGATAGAACTGATATATAAAAATATGGATATTGGGCAAGTTCCCAAATCTCTTAAAGCCTCAACTTACCAAATGGTAAGGAGACTGGTAATAGTACTTTCTCCCAGTGCTACTGTGTGGTGATCTATCTGAAGGACCTGCAAGATACCCAGCAGGGAATCAAGGCAGACTTTTTGTTTCCAGTAGACCTTGCCTGTGAACAACCCCAACTTTTTTCTGGCTGAAGCATTTTTTCTGTGTACTAAAATTGTTTTGGAAAACCATTTTATCTGATTTTCAATTATCACAGCAAATATATCTCCTGTTGGAAGTGCCCAATATTTGATGTCTGCTTCATGTTCTCAGATCTTCTTCTTCATATTTTGTACCTCAAGGTGAAATCCATTCCTGGTCAAACAGTCCTTTTGTGTCCAGGCCAGACTGCATCTGAGACTTCAATACCTTTTCTTTCCCTCCTATTTTTGCTTTTTGTTTTGCTTCTCCTATCTATCTGATCAATACCTTCCCATTTGAAGAAGGAAAACATTCTCTCTGTTTTGTTCCCTTGGCTGCAGATTCTGACTCGGGTTGGGGGCGGGGAGAGGGTCAGAGTCTATATTTAACCACAAAGATAATTCCTTCTCCTTGACATGTCCAGCAGCTCCAGAGAGGGTTTGACATTTGAGGGAACTGAGTAGCAAGAGTGTTTCTTATTTATCTGACTGTTGGAACAGAAGAAATTGGGAGCAACAAGTAAACTGCAGAGGTGAGAATGAGTCAGGGATTTAGAAGAGGAAATATATAGTGCAAAGGAGGACATTACTCATGATCATGGTGAAAGGACCCAGAGCAGGACTCCTGGAATTGTTTCCTTCAACACTATGCCAAAGCACCCTGGAGAAGACTCCTGCAGCCCCCAAGTGGGATGAGGGCAGGGAGGAGGGCAGTAGTCACCCCAGCTGCTTCAATACTCTGAGTCCTAGATCGACATTTCTTGAACTTTAACATGCATGCATGTCAACTCTTGATCATAATAAGATGTACATACTAATTTAGTAGGTCTAAGGAATCCCCAGATTTTGCATTTTCTAGTAATTGTCCAAATGAAGCTGATGCTGCCTGGTCCTTGGACCACATTTTGAGTAGCAAGGCCCTATTAGAGTACTTTGGGAGTTCACAGGCAAATCAACCAACCAACGAACATAAATAACACAGGAGGCTGGACAACAATTTCCCCTGTGCCTGAGCTCGTCTACTTATAACTCTCTTTGCTTTCAAAACCTTGTTTTACATTTGCCTTTCCACTTGTCATACTCCTCTTCACTCATGACTGTAGAGAGGGTGAACTTTGTTTTGTGGATCTTTGCACATAATGCTTTGCCCAGAGTAAGCACTTCATAAATATTAAAGTTGTGCTTAAGAGCATCCCTCTTCCTCCACAAAGCTTTAGGGAATCAGTCCAACCCTACAGCACTTATTATCTGTATCATTCATTTGGCAATTAATCTTATACAGTCTTATGACAGTTTTTGTATTGTTGTACCAGACTGTTATATATCTTTTGAATTGCCATTTATTTCTTAGCCCCTTTATGTATTGACTCTGCTGCTAGATTGTAAATAAGTTCTTTAAGTTGAGGGACTGTGTTTTCATTTATTCATCAATCATTTAGTTTGTGCCTATCTTGTACAAGGCAGTGTGGTAGGATCTTGGCACACGAAGATAAATAAGGTGGGATTACTGACGTACACCGAACAGAGAGAAGGACTCAGCTGTCGGAGTCAGGAGAACTAGGCTGGAATCCCTGATCTACGACTTTCTAGTGGTGTGACAGTCAAAATGCTTCACACATCCTAAACCTGACCTACTCAGCTTTAAGTGGGATAAAAATGTCAACTTTATTCAAGTATGGTGAGGTTGGCTAAAATGACATTCAGATCATTCGTGTAACCAGTGCCTGCTGGGCACTCAGTAACAAAGATAATTCCTTTCATGAAGTTGCCATCTTAGTTTAGGAGAAATAACAAACACAAAAGCATACAAATAATCAGAGTACCAGAGAGAATATTTAGTGAGTTCATCTTTGTAGCTCTCACAGGATGTAGTCAGAAATGCCTGCTGTTTGATTGAATGCAATAAAATAGCACCTTCTACAGTAAAGGTACTTGGAGAGAGTTAATTGGATTCAAACCAATGTATTAATTTCAATTTCACTTCCTTTTTTGGATGATTTCCATGACCAAGTCATGCATTAGGGTCAGTAAGGGTATAAGGATCTGTTGGAGGCAGTGCCTCCCACCCCATGGAGTTCATAAGATGCACTCTGCTTACACATGGCTGTCATTAAAGGGATGTATGACATATGAAAAAGCTAGAAGTACAAATAAAAAGAAAACCTACCCAGAAGAGGAAGGAGCTGTCCACTGGACAGCAGTGATTCTTTAGAGGAAGAGGCCTCTGAGCCAAAGGAGGAAACCACATGGCAGAACAGAAGATGAGGGCCAGTTAGGAACCCTTAGGTAAAGTCTGAGTTGGCAGAAAGTGGCCAGAAACAGGTTCCTCGGGCCATGCAAATGCAGACCAGATCAGTCTATCTCAAAGGGTGCAGAGGTTTCTGTAGTGGGTCCTCATTGACTTTGACAACCCCACTGTTAGGGATAATCTTTCATTTAGACCAGGCGAGGAACCAGAACCAGCGGGTAGGAAGTGGTCACATCTCATACTCAAGGAAAAGAGAGGGTGAATTTTGGTGTCCCTGGCTGCCAGCCCATGACTTGGGTCAGGTCCACTAGAAGGAAGAAAATCAGGGGAGCAGAGGAGTAGAAAATCCAGAGAATTTCTCCTGGTCACCCATGTGGACCACAGGTAAATATATCTAACTTTCTCATCTTTGTGTTTCTCCTGGTGCCATACCAAAGACCTGATTTGACTAACTATAGCTTCGAGGTGTGATTGCTCCAGGAATTTCTGGTAATAGCAGCTCTAAGGCGGCAGTGAGCCCAGTGCAGTTCATCTGACATGTCCTGGTGCTCAGTGCTTCGCCTCCAGCTGATCCCTGATTCTTTAATGCTGACCATGGCATCCAATACGGAACATCACTCTGCAGCATCTCTTAATGTTTTCAAGGAGCCAGTTTATATCCGCTCCATCCTTAATAGTGCCATCTGTCTTGGAGAAGCTTTGGAAAGTATCCTGCTACCTGGAGAAGTCACTTAGTAGGAAACTTAGCTTCATCTAAATTGTGACATAAAAGTTAAAAATCAGCAGTCTGCTGCTCTATTGAGACAAGATGTGTTGACCCAGCCCACCACATAGTTAGACCATTAGACTCTGTTAGCCATGGCTGACCACATCAGCTGCAGCTTAGAGATAATCTGACCTGACTCAGTCTAACTGCATTCATCTGAACTGCCTGTACTGTCTGACATATAAGCATATTCTATTTTCAAGGACTAGCCAACTGAGATAAACTAGTCAGAACATGCTTAGCTTCAACCAGCCCTTGAGCTCCAGCTCTTCCTCAGTTTCTCCTGCCTTATAATAAACAATCCCTCTGATAAACCTGCCTAAAACAAAACTGCCTGACAACTTATGACTTGATTCATGTAACCAGTTACATAATAACCTGCTATCGGCTTTGTACTTCCTGCTTACAAATGCTATATAAACTAAACCCAAAACTGACTCAAGGCTGATGATTTGGACCTGGTCCTACCAGCCCACTAGCGTAATAAACAGTTGTCTTTCAACTTCTCATGCAAAGAATCTTCCATTTGGCTTAATATCAGATTTCCAAAACAAAATGAGAAATACTTTTCAAAGGTGTCTAGACTTCCTCAAACACACCTCAAATCTAATGGATGTCTGTTCTAGATTCAATCACTCTGGGATCACCAAATAATAAATCATAGTCCGGGCTCACCAAACAATAAATCAGAAATTAGGAGAGTTCCATCTCTGTGCTTTGGGCTTTAGTATGGATCTAATAATTTTCATGGTGCTAAGAATTGAACCCAGGGCTTTCATAGTGAGCCATATCACTTTTATTTCATATTTTTGAGATAGGGTCTTGCTGAATTGCTAAGCTGCCTAGGCTAGTTTCACACTTGTGATCTTGCTGCTTCAGTCTTCCCAAGTGCTGGGATTACAGGCCTGAGCCTGTACAGTGTTTAATTTTCTTTGAATTTGCACTGATTCACTCCTGGCTCTTCACTGCTCTCAGCATATTCGGGTTGCTGCAGTGAACTGGGGCCAAGAAAGACATACATGCCGGCTTCACACTCAGTCTTCTGTGATGAGGCTGGGAGTGGGAAGGATGTGTTTAGAGTCGGGGCAGAGGGAGGAGAAGGCTGAAAGTAGGCTGAATCTCCCCAGAATAACTGCATACAGGAAGGCCCTGTCTTGAAATTCTAGTAACTTCAGGCTCCAGAGAAGAAGGCAGGGTGAGCAGTTAGAGACATAAAAATCAGAGTTGAGGATGGCTCTGATTAAAATGGCCAGCCAGGTGACCTGAGCGTGACATCAACTGAAAAATTCATATCTGGTGCCGGGCCTATTAAAGACCAAGGGTGGAAATTAACCTCGCTTAGCACCATGATTAAGCTGCCGTCAATAGAGCCCTTTCCTGCCGACGCTAAAGACTTACTAATTTTTCTTTTCTGTAATTGTATTAAAATGAAGGAAACCCAAGACCCCAGGGGAGAAGATAGCTGAGCTGAAAGCGCACTCCAGGGGCCCCAGGCTCTGCCACCGTCTTGCTCCAGTTACGGGAGCTGTGTCTGTCTGAGCGAGCCATGAACACGGCTCTGACTCCCAGGAGGCAATCTCAGGGCCTGCAATGGACTTGCTTCAGATACCACTGACCAGCACAGCCAGAAGAAAAAAGCGAGGTGTGCAGCTCGACCGACAGACGGTTTCAGTCTGTTGCTCTACTGGGACGTCAGAAACCCAAGCCTAGTGATGAGCACTGAGCGCTGTCTGTCTTCCAAATGGATTCAGACTTTCTGACGTATCACTCTTGATCTGTAACTTGCTCATTCACCTGAGATGCACAACAAGGACAGAGAGGTCACAGGGATGGTGATGCTTTGAGGAGCATTCTTGGGACACATGCAAGCCTGCATATTCTCTTTGGTTGAATTAGGAAGAAAGTGTCTCTCTAAGTGGCCATGGTTGCCTAGCTATCTTGCTTAAGTGATTGTGATATAGGGGAACAAAGCTCCCAGCCTGCTATATGTCCTGTACGAGTTCATGTTCTCTAAAACTGAAGAATGAATTTTAGGGACAATGGAGGTTAAAAACAAAATATATTTATTGAGAGAAAGAAAGCTTCTGTCTGAGAGAGAGGCAGAAGGGGTCCCGAGTGGGTTGCCAAAGACTGTCTTTTCTAGAGACATTTATAGAGCAAAATCACAAAGTGAGGCGGTCTAAGGTGGGGAAAACATGGGAACTCACAAGGCAGGGGGGCATGAGGTGGGACAGAGCTATGGTCAACCAGTATGATTGATTGCTCAGGTAAAATTGACCAAACTGGGGACAAATGGGGAAGCGAGTCACAGAGCAAGCAGCATGCTTAGAGAGCAGTGACTCTTCTTTAAGTTGGGATGGCTTCCTCAGGGTCACAGAAAACTATTTAGAACATCAATCCTTAGGATGTGGGTGCATTTGCTTGATCTTTTGTCTAGAGGCCTGGCCCACAGAGGGAGTTGTCTGTCTCCTCCAACACTGTAAGATATCTAACCTTCTGCACAGGCTCCTTTGAGGGTTTAGCCCTGTCTGACTGCCTATATTTCTATCTAACTCAGTTGCCTGTAACAGTTGCATAGAATATTTGCACAAAGAAGTGGAAAGGAAGGTGGGGAAAGTGGAATCAGACACAGCTCTGATGGTGCTCAGCTTGCTAAGCAGGATGCGGCTGGACTGCAGCTCTCCCTGCCCACCCAGCTTGTTGCATGGGGCAGGCAAAGTCAGCATAACATTCAGCGATGGAGCAGGGAACCCACTGGGAGGCAAGGACGCAGAGGACCTGGGCTGAAGGAGTGGGGCTGTGTGCAAGGGGAGGTTTCACTTCTGCAGAGCTTTCTCAGCAGAGTGTAATGGGCTTTGCTGACTCTGGGCCCAGTTAAACAGATGTCAGTAAAATAAGAATACAGGGATTTTGGACTAAGCCAGAGTCAAGCTGCAGACCTGGAAATGGTGCAGAAGGAAAGAGGTGAGGCCTACTTCCCAGATCCTTGCCCTGACCAGCATGTTCAGTTCTCTGGACACAGCACCTCCAGATTTCTTCACATCCCCGAAGCCCTGTATCCAGACAGACAACTGTAGAGCTCCTTGACGCCTTCCTGCAGATGAAATTAGGGTGCACTCTCACACCTCATATTTGGGTAACAGTGCACATCTTTGGACTGTATCTTTCAGTGCCCCCACATCTGTGACCCAGTGGACTTTTTCTTTTTTTGTTCTACTGGGGACCAAACACGTGGCCTTTGCACAGTGAATTACATTTTCCAGCCTTTTTTATTTAGACAGGATCTCTAAATTTCTCTGGTTGGATTCAAAGTTGTGATCTTCCTGCCTCAGTCTCTCAGAATGCTGGGATTCCAGGTGTGTGCCACAGAGTCCAGCCACATGGGTTCTTTTGAGTGTCTTGGTTTCCAGCTGTGATGAATTTAAAGGACTTGGAAAGGAATACGTGAGAAGAAAAATCTATTTAACAAAAGTGTGGAAATACTTGAGAGAAATTCAGGAATCAGACAATGAACATAGTGCAAAGGAAAAAATAATCTGCTGGGGGAAATGTAATTTGCAAATAGCAGCGACATACACATATCTATACTTAGTCTGGAAAAGAAAGTGAATCCTCTCTCTCTCTCTCTCTCTTTCTCTCTCTCTCTCTCTCTCTCTCTCTCTCTCTCTCTCTCTCTCAGAATAGAAACTAATTGTTTTTGTCTTCCTAAGAATTTTTTTTCCTTTCTAAATACTGAGTCTTCTTTAAAACCCTAAAAAAAATAAAAACATTATCATGTGAATAGGTTCCAGCCAGCACAATCAGCAGCTTTTTCTTGGATTTGCCAGATGCTTTTAACAGACACCACTCTTGCAAGCATCCTTGAAAATGCTAAACTGCTGTTCATCCCCTGTGCCCTCACCCATCTGCACGCCTCTGCCCTTTTACTAGAGAGCTACTCTTAGCCTGGTGTTCAGCAAGTACCTCTTGAGCAGTCCTTGGGGCCTTTTTGAGCAAAGGTAGCCTAGGTTGTCAGATGGGATAACTTCCCTTCTCTTGCCCTCACATCCGTTCCCCCCACTCCCCAGATCTCAGGACAGTTTGACTTGTGGGCCAGGAAGAGATGGAGAGCAGCAGCTGGCACTTTGCAATGTGCCCCAGGTGATACTGATGTTTCTCAAAGACTGAGAAGTGTATTTCTCTTCTTCCTACAGGTGTTATTGGGAATATATGCATCTCAAAATGTTCAGAGACCCCCATCTTTGTCCTTTTCCTTCCCCATCTCCCATGTAGTTCATTAAGTCCGTAAGAGAATCTGCTATGGGGCAAGCCTGGAGTTGGAACTTGTGGGAACCCAACAGAGTGGACACAGAGGCAGGGGCGAGATGCCCCTGCTCCAGCAGGTCACCAGCCATGCAGGGTGATGTGGAACGTTCCCTGGACGCCCTGTGGCTCACAGAGAAGGCATGTGCATTCTCTGTACTCGTGGCCACCTGGACAGGTTACCTGGACATCCATGTGGCTGGACCTGCCTTTCTCCATGTGTGTGGGTCTGCAGAGACCCTGGGAGCCCAGTGAAGAAAGCAGCCTTCTGGAGAGGCCTCTGAGCTCCATCAAAACCCACAGCCCCGCTCCTCTCCATGCGACAATTTCCAGCTGCTGCAGGAGGAGTGAAGTTGTACTCAGCTGTCCATTGGGCTGATGATGCCTGGGGCTGGGCATGGCTCTGGCCTAGTCTTCCATGGACAGCTACGTTGGCTCCCAGGCACTCAGCTCTGAGATAATGAAAACTTTCTTTTTTTCTTTTCTCCTTTTTGTTATCAGTAAACGAAGGAGATCCACTGCCAGGGTGACACAGAGAAGGATGTGATACATACTGACAAGGTGCTTGAATATATTTTTGTATATTTTTCTGAACTATGATGATTTTTTTTTCAGCAGAGTCAGTATTCTGACCACTGTGCCTCATTGACACTTTTATTATCTGAAGCTCAATTTCTTGGAGCAGATTTGGTTTTCTTTTCCAATCTCCAGATTCTTTTAGAAACAAATCAGCCTCTCTCTGGGGTGCCTTTGTTTTGTACATTTTGCTGGGAAGATATTTCTTGGGGCCTGAATCCATGTAGCTATCTGTAGCATGAAAGCATTCATTTTCTCCAGAAAGACTGTGGTTTCATTCTGCTTGTTTCCAAAGGAGCAAGGCTGGACAATGTGACTAGTGATAATGATAGAAGATAATATTTATTAAATGCTGCTCCGTAATAGTCAACTTCCATTGGACTGTTGCCCCGATGGCTTTTATGCACTTCAGTGACACTAGGGGTAAGAGCTAGTACCTTCCTCAGATTGCTAGGAAAGATGGGCATGCACAAGGAAGCAATCTGTTCAACAGCACAAGTTGAACAGCACTTGCTTCTGAGTGGTAGAAGCAAGACTTGAACTCGGGTCTAGTGCAGCTAGAGTGCCTGTCTTCTTAACCATTACACTAAACAAATGCTCTGCACACTTCTTGGGTTTTAACATTTGTGTAACATTTCTTTTTTTAAAAGTTTGTTAAATTTTATTTTAAAAAGCAAAACAGAAAAAAGGGTAGAAATAATACAGAATTAAAAAAAAAAGAAAGCAAACAGTAAGAAATCAGTGCTAGTTAATACATTGTAAACTGTTATCTTAGAAGTAGTTGTTCAAGTTACAAGATCCAGGCATAAAAAATGATCAGACAATCAAATAATGACAACACAAACTATTCTTTTTGATGAACTAACAGAGAATTAGTAGTAGAGTTGTCTATCTTGCACACTTATAGATACATACAGTTATATGTGTATACCTACACACATATAATCTTTTTCTTTATTCCATTTCTCCTTTCCCCTATCCCAGTTGTTCTTTAATTTTGAGCACTTTCTTTCCCTTTCATTATTATACTATCTATTGTATATTTGGATCTTATTGCTCTTTCAGTTTTTTATTATTATTTATTCGTTACACTAGGGAGACAATATGATATTTATGAATATGAGTCTGATTTATTTCACTTACAAATATAATCTCAAGTTGCCTCCATTTACCTATAAAAGCCTCAAGATCATTCTTTTTATCACTGAGTAATATTCCATTGTAGAAAAATGCCACATCTTTTTCATCCATTCTGCAGTTGGTGGGCATTTTGGCTGCTTCCAAGATTTAACTATTACAAATTGTGCTGCTATAAACATGGGTGCACATATATTGCTGTGACATGACATTTTCAATTTTTTTGGGAAAGTACCCAGAAGGGGAATAGCTGGATTGAATGGGACTTCCAATTCCAGTTTTTTGAGGAATCTCCATACTGATTTCCACAGCTGGATACAAAGTCAACACTCAAAAATCAATAGCATTCCTGTACACAAACAACAAACTCATTGAGAAAGAAATTATGGAAATAACAACTTTCACAATAGCATCCAAAAAAAAAAAAATGAAATACTTAGGAATCAACCTAACAAAGAATGTAAAAGACCTATATGCTGAAAACTATAGTACTCTAAAAAAGGAGATTGAAGAGGATGCTAGAAAATGGAAAGATATACCTTGCTCTTGGTTAGGAAGAACCAACATTGTGAAAACGGCCATACTCCCAAAACTGTTATACAGATTTAATGCAATCCCAATCAAAATATCATTAACATACCTTACAGACCTAGAGAAAACATTCCTAAAATTCATCTGGAAACAGAAGAGACCTAGAATAGCAAAGACAATTTTAGGCAACAAAAGCAAGGCAGGAGGCATCTCAATCCCTGACTTGAAATTATACTACAAAAGTATAGTGATAAAATCAGCATGGTTCTGACAAAAAATAGATCTGAGGTTCAATGGACCAGATTAGAAGATGCGAATATAACTACAAAGACACTCAGCCACCTTGTATTTGACAAAGGGGCTAAACATGTTCACTGGAAGAAAGAGAGCCTCTTTAATAAATGGTGCTGGAAAAATTGGCTTTCCATATGCTGAAGACTGAAACTAGACCCATGTCTATCACCATGTGTAACATTTCTTAACTCACTGGATGCTGAATGTGTCTGATCCAGAAAAGGATAGAAGGGAAACTGTCCCTAGGACCTATATTATATCTTTGCAGCTCTTAGAGTTAATAATGGAGAAAATTGGGACTGGGTCCGGGACTGATGGCATATCTTTCTTCTCAGGGTGAGGATGCTGTCTCTCCTTCCCTGAGTGCCCAGGCTCCCACCTGCATTCCTTCCTATGTGTGAATGGCAGAGTTGAATGTCATCATCTGCAGTCCATTCTGCTAAGATGAAAATGTGATCCTGATAAACTTCAAAACAGCTTTATTGGCTATACATTCTTGGTGATGGCTTATCAAGAGAAAAACAATATTATCGATATAGATATCAATCGCATTACATCTATGAATGAGAACAATTTATGAGGAGCTTGCATATGGAACTAAAAACTGACTTGTGAAGGAAAAGATGAGGATGGAGATTATAGGATAACACATCAGAGTTTCCACCAAGTAGCCAAGAATTGTTCATCAGTTTCCCAAGGAGGATTTCTCATTTCCTCATCTCCTTGCTAGCCAATCTTCCTCCAGGTCTACCCAATTCAGCAGGGCATTTCCTGTGCATCTCTTCTAGATACGCTCATTAAAGGTAGTGCTGAGGTGCCTGGTGCCAGATATTCCACATTGCACTATGGAGTTTAGATGGTAGACAAGTCAGGGAAGCAAGTGAAGAAGGGGTACAAAACCAACAACAGACCATAGGAGATTCACCTAAGATAATATATAACCTCATTTTCTTCTACCCATCCATCCATGCATCCATCCACCCATCCATTCTCCAAACATATGTTCAGTTCAGTAGACACAAGCATGTAATGTAGGCTAGGTACTGGGCTAGGGATACAAAGTTAATAAAAATAGTCCCACCTAACAAGCTCATTGTCAAGTGGAGAAGGTGTTTCTATAATTCAGTGGGATTAGGAGCAAACAGCACTTTTGACGCTCCTGGTAGGAAAGTGAAGTGTCAATATAGCACCCAAGGTAGAAGACCTATTTACACAGAATCATCCAAAGATGTAAGAAAGTAAAGCTATGGGGACAGAAGCCAACTCCCTTATTTAGCAATTTCAAAACCTGTTTTATTCTGGTATTTGGCAGCACAGGGTGACATGAGCCACTCCCTAGCCCCACATTTATGTCAATCATATCCACACCATTTCCCCTGCCAGCAATCAGCCCATACACAGACAAATGTGCTGCCCTGTCCAATGAAGAGGCAACTGCTAGGGGACTCTGGGAATGTTTTTCTCACTTCTAGAATGTGTCCTAGACAGAGACATGCCACTTTTTGCATTTGGACTTTATTGTGTGAGGATGTGATACTTAGAGTTTTTGAAGTTGTCCTTCAAACATGAGAAAGAAAGCTAAAAATTGCAGAGAAGCTGACATAGAGAGCTGACACCATTGATCTGCTAACTTAAGCAACTTCTGGAACCATTTACAGCACAAGGGATAGAATAAGCGCCCTTACTATGAAATGCCTCTTGAGTGTTCTCTTACTTGTACCCTAATTTAAAAAATCACTATGTTTTTCCCCACTCTCACTTCTCTGCCTTTTCTCCCATACGTCCTGCATAGACACCTTCCTACCATTCTACCTGTTAAAATCTTCCACTTCTATGAGATCCACCTTAAATATTACCTCCCTTCCCCAAAGCCAGTGGGCCTTTTTCTTCCTCTGTGACTATGTACACATTTTGGAAGGTGACTGCCACTTTTTCCCTAGCATCATGACTTTCCCTGTCTTATCGGTCTTCTACCATGAGACTGGAAGCTCTTTGAGCACAGGCACTGTGTCCTGTACCTCTTTGCAAATCCTGCAGCACTTCCCCAGTGCCTGACCTCAGCAGATGCTCAATACATATATTTGATGAGTGGATGGGACAGAATGGGGGCTAGGGGAGAGGTAAAATATAAGTGAAGGAGAAGCTAGGATCTGGTAAAATGCAAACTGAAAGAGAAATGAGCTAGTCAGAAAAATTACACAGGCTGGGAACCTCAGGGCACAGGGATCTGAGGAGTTTGGAGAGCCAGGATGCTTGGCAGCTCAGGTCATGGCTAACTGCACCACGCTGGTTAGGAATCATCAGCTGAGGATGAGAAAATTGGAAGCTACAAGATTACAAGCAGAGATAAATTTATGAATATAAACTTAGAGCTTGCTCAGATAATCTCCTTTTACCTCAGTAATGTAGGAAAGATAACCTGAGTCAGAAGTCAGGGGTGACCAGGGTGACATGTACCTAACAAGAGGTTGATGGGTCATGGTATGAAACAGGAAGCTAGGCGACTCTTGGCTAGGCCTTGCGGACATATGATACCAACCTACAACAGCTGTCTGGACCCCAGAACAGCCCCCAGTTGATGTTAACATGACTTTTAAAATTCAAGAATGTGTGGGAGCTGTAAAGCAAGTGGTAAAATATATTTTCAACTGAGCAAATTTCAGAACTTCTTGTGACATTCAAGGCTGTAGGGGAGTGGGCTAGACATGTCCCAAAGGTAGCTGTGTAAGATGCTGCTTCTGAGATGTGAACTGGAAATGAAAAGATGAGGAAGTGAGAAGTTCAAGTTTTATTTTGGGTAAAGAATGAGAAAGTGAAACTTCTTATTCCAGAGCTGCAAACAAGAGAGCACGAGGGGTCTTAGCAGTGAGGAGCTTTCATCTATTGGGCTGGATGTTGTCATTTTTCCTTATGGAGGCGAGGGTTATTCTGCCATTTCCTCCTTAGTTTTTCTTATCTCTCTCTTCCTTTCTGAGAAGTGGGGCTTCTACATCTGTGAAGTTGAGTAGTTCCTTCAAACATGCATCTGTGGATTGGTTAGTATGTGTTCGTCAATCATAAGGTAGACACTCAGTGTGTGGGCAGAGGAACCAGCTTGGAATTGTGGGCATGGGCCAAGGGGCATTCAGCCCAGGGGAGACACTTGAACCCATCCCCTTCCAACATGCAATTCACGAGGGCCGGTTCTGTGATGCATTGGCTGCTCGTGGCGATGATCGCCTTGTGAAATGCGCTGGGTTGAAAGTCATGCCTTTGTGCTTTCTGAAAATGAACTGGAGAGGTAGACCTTCCTACTGCATGCAGATTTCAGGACAAGAAATCTGTCGAGTGCTAGTCAAGCTGCTCCAATGTGGCCCCATCATAAGCATGCCTCCTTCTTCTTTTCAGATTTATTTTTAGGCTGTAAGGGTGTCGGACTAAAGGATCCCTAAATATTCTTCCAGACATTGCACTTTTTGTTCATGTGATTCCTGATCGTAGGTTTCCAGGCTTATCGATCAAGGCTGAGCACACATGACCTTCAAGCCCTGACAGCCATGCGGTCTTCATCCAGGGGAGCTCAGCTCCTGCAGATGATGCATGGAGAGTCCACAGCCCTGAGTCCTCGGGAGCTGCAGCTAAGGCTGAGGCCTTTTCTGCACTGTGGATCTTTTATGAGGAGTTTTGTTGTCTAGATGTGCCTGGGGCTCAGGCTGGCCGAGGACAGGTAACTATGCACTGGTTCCCTGCATCCACTTGGCAAGCACATGCTTCAAATGCAAGTAATGTATCAAAATGCTTTTTAGAATTTAAACTGCAAGTTTCATTTTTTGTCATGTTTGTAAAACTGATCCTTCCTTCTCTACATACCTCCTTCTGTTTCCTGTTTTTGCCCATTATATTGTGTCCAGAGGATGCCTGTGGATTGCTGAGGTCCCACTCTACTTCCTCTCCCGATTCCTGGCATACACAGTCCTGGCTCTTTCTCAAACCCTTGTCTTCTAAAGCTCTGCAGAGATAGATCGCAAAGAATTCTGCTCACTTGCTCTCTTAGGCCTCTGCAGTCTGATTTCCTGATGCTCTGGGCTTGTGAGCAAGGACCATTTCATGACTATGTTTCGTTTATGTTTTACATGGAACACACAGACATACACATATGAACATTGAGAATTCATGTTGTGCTTACTTTAATTACTAATGGAAAACTACAACTAAAAACTGACAGACACTGAAGCCTGAGCCAGGCGTGGTGACCCGGCATGGCAGTGTGTCCTGCAGGGCCCCTCCACCGGCCATCTCTACCAGGACAGTCCCTTCTATCCCTCCAGGGGCCCCAGCCGGAAGCCCACGACTGACCACCATGATCTAGAGACTACTTATCCGAACGCAGAATTCACCAGATGCACTACTGCATCATCAATCCAAGGGCCAAAGAGGGCAAAGGAGGATGGAGTAAGAACTGTGGCCTTCAGACACGACAGCTTACAAAGCCTTTCACACAGGCGTCCTCAGAGGCACAGATCCCACTCTGTGAAATGTGCAGATTGTCGCAAGTTATGGGTGAGGACACAGAGGACCAGGGAACTTACTTTTCCAGGTTGTCCTAGTTACTAAACAGAGGATTCGGATTTTAAGCCCACGTTTGTCTCCTACAAAGCTCAGGAAATTTTCATGGTGTGGTAGCAGCGTCCATGGTAGAGAAATGTAGACTTTAGTGCTGATACATATTTTAACTAGATGTATTAGGTTGGATATGAGAGAAAGTGGTCCTTAGGGACGGTGATCTTAAGAAATCTACTCTGCTTTGTAACTATAAGCCACAAAGTACCATAAACATTCATTTAATTATTCAGTTTTTCAACAAACATTTTCTAAATACATGTTGAGTTCAAGGTCTGATGCTAGTTTTCATTGCACGCATACAGGCACGCACTCACACGTGTGCCCGCCACGCCTCACTATTCTCTCTCCGCTCCCACTCTGCCTCCGCATGGCCACAGCGCCTGAGCTCTGGTCTTCAAACCTCTCCACGTCACCACCCAGGAGACTCTGCCAAGGCCGCTGTGAAGCAGGTAGCCTTTCGTGGTGACTAAGTCAAAGCAACTCAAAAAGGCCTGATGGTGGATGATACCATCGTCTCTCTCCAAGGACGCCTCGTGCCTCTCACCACTCTCCTTGCGAGCACCACTCTCATTTTCCATCACTGCAAACAAAGCTGATTTATTTTCCCCTCAACCTGTTTCGTAATTGAAGTTTCTTCGTGGGTTGCAACAGCAGTCAGGGGATTAAACCACTAGCCGGACTGTGCGGTTGCAGTCAGCTCCGGGCTTGGGGAGGAAGAGGGAAGGGAAGCAGGCAGCCAGAGAGGGGTGGGTTCCTGGAGCAGGGCTTGGGGGCACAGAGTGCTGGGGGGTGGGCAGCAGACAAGGCCATTGTGTTCGTTCAGTGCTTTCCCTCTGGTTTTGTCCTCTTCCCCAGCTCCTGGCAGCACGTGGGCAGGGCTTGCTTCATTGTTTGGGTTTTCTCTTCCCTGTGTGTTGTCAGTGGCATCCATCTACAAAGAGACAGACAAGGAATAGTTTGTTTGTTTAAAAAAAAAAAAAGAAAAAGAAAGAAAAAAGAAAAATTCTTTTGTTTCCTGTCTAGTTCTCTGCAGCTAGGAAACAGGCCTCACAAAGAAGGACTTTAAAAGAAATGCTACGTAATTCAAACAGAGTTCATTTATCTCCCGCCCCATGGACTTTCTGATGTAGCTTTCCTCCCTGTACCTCTTGTCCTCTACTGTTGAAAGCCATCGAAAACCCCAAATCTAAAAAACCAAAAAAACAACAACACAAAAAACGCCCTCCACACACAGACAGACCCCCTAGTAAGACAGACTGCTGCCTCACACAACCATAATTTATTTATTGATTATAATGGGTGGAAACTTGGAACAGCATACTTTTCTGAGTATTTATTGATACTGCTAATTCTTGGCAGCCAGAAGGAAGAGTTGGCAGGTTCAGTAATCCAAAGAGAGATGCTATGAAGCTCCAGCCTCAGAATAGCTCTGGAGAAGCAAATGATTTGTGATTCACAGAAGCAGTTGTGAATACTCAACTAGTTTAGCGTTTAGGTTGAGGTTATTTCACAAACAAATCATCATAGAAGAAAAGTTCAAAGGGAATGTAGGCAATAGGACAGGCGTTGCTAAGCAATGTTCAGTCCAGTCATGAGGCCACACAGAGACTATTAGACCAATCAGAGGGCAAGTCTGGGTCAGCTAAAGCAGAAAAAAATTTATCCTTCTGATGTTCCATTGGATTTACCAAACGTTATCCATTCAGCGTCATTTACTATGTGAAATTCCAAACTTCAATAAATAAAGGAACAAATCATTAACATAGAAACTATGTTGGAAGTAGATAGCAACCACCCCAATGGACACAAAGGTAGCCAGCACACATCAGATGTTGGGGTATACCACCTCTGGTGAAGTTAGGAGTTGCATTTCATCACAGACCATTTAATCTGTCGTGCGATCAGTTTATTCACTTGTTACTTATTAAGGACCTACTAAGTGCCCAACATTGTTCTAGCCACTGTAAAAGCACTATTCTAATGGACAGCAAATATATCAGGGTGAGACAATGAACACATGAGACTATTTTGCATTTATGAAAATAACAAAATTTAGTGATATTTGTATTTGGGTAGTAAGGGAAGGCCTAGCCTTGGAACTGAGGCTGGAATGAGAAGGCATGAACCACATACCTGCCTGTGGAAAGCACCTCTCAGGAAGTGAGACATCAGGGACAGAGACCATAAGATAGGGATCTGTCTCTGGCAGTTACTCCTGACTGTTGACTTGGTTGAATCGAGAGGTGCCCAGGAGATCAGTAAAGCACACTTCTGGGTGTGTCTTTGTGGGTAACGGACAACCTTGGGGACTATATTTGGCCCCTGGCTCCTTCCTCTCTTGATCTTACTCTGTGCTGTGCTTCTCAGCCACCCCGAAATGTGCAACTCCATCCAGCCACGTCCTCCCAACACGATGTTCCATCTTGAAGCCAGATGACCATGGACTGGACCCCCTGAAGCCATCAGGCAAATAAACCTCTCCTTTTAAGTTGTGAGTGTCAGGTATTTTGTCCCAGTGATAGGAAGGCTGACCAAGGTACCGTCCTAGCCCATTGTGTGCTGCTCTAACAGAATGCCATACACAGGGTAATTTGTAAAGATTAGAAATTCATATAGCTCCAGAGGTTGGGAAGTTCAAGATCAAGTCATCAGTATGTTCCTTGTCTGATAAGAGTCTGTATCCACAGAGTGAACTAGTACTGTGTTCTCACTTGGCTGTGGGAGACCAAAGGGACAAGCTCCCTCCCTCCAGTCTTTTAGAAGGGCACCTAATCCCATTCCCAAGGGAGGAGGCCTCTGTGTCCAGCCACCTCTAAAGGACCATCTCTTGCCACCATCACCTTGGCAACACCTTAATTTTGGGAGGACACATGCAAACCATAGCAGAATCCATTTATGTATTTAAGAAAGATAAATGCTATTAATGAAATTAAAGATGGCCTGGGGATCATGGTGTGTGACAAGATTGAAAAAGTGAAGGTCAAGTGAAGATTAGGAGTTTTGATTTTACTGTCCTGGAATACCACCAGATGACTTTAAGGGAGAAAGTAGCAAATTAATACTTCTGGTTTTAAATGATCACCACGGCTGCTTTGTGGAGAGCAGGAGCATAGGAGGTCGGCAGAGGCCAAGCAATTATCTAGGCAAGAGGTGGTGTTGTTTTTGGTTATGGTAGCAGAGGTAGAAATGGAAAGAAGAGATCAAATTTGACACAGGTAAAAAAATGGTTTTAGGATTTCTAGATTGAGAATTAGAGTACTTGTCATTGTGTTATACTTTAGTTTTGTGAATGTAGTATCCAAATTAAGTATTCATGCGAAGTAAGTACTTACCATTAGATTCAACTACCTCTTCCAAATCTCTCTACATAGCCCCCTCCAGTTCCTCCAAAAGGTAAATTTGCTTTTAAGGACAGCATTTTGAGGCATTTAAAGTAAAAAATTCAACAAGTCTATTTTCAAATTTCATTTGCAGTGGTTAGTAGTCCTGAGGTGTTTGGCAAATGATTAAATTTTCTGAGTTTTAATTTTGTTATCTGAAAATGGGAATAATAATAATAGCTAACTCACAATTGTTTCAGGGAATTTAGAAGGTAGTGCATGCACATAGCCAGTCTGCAGATACAAGCCAAGTTCTCATTATCTATCAATTACTATTCCCCTCGACACCTCTTCCAGCTCTGAGTGGATGCCTTATCTTACAGTCCAACCTTTAAGTCACATAAATGTCTTTCTTGACTTGTGTATTCATGCAACAACCATGGAATTTTTTTTTAAAAAATGTAGTTTAAATTTTTTTTCAATTTTTTAATGTGGTGTATGATTTTTAATTGACATATGATAAACTACACATATTTGAAGGTTGCAATTTGAAGTCTTTACACAAGTATATGCATATGAAACAATCTAGATAAAAACATGTATGTTATATCCAAAAGTTTCTCTTGTGTTCCTGTGCACCACATCCCCGCTCCTTGCTGTGTCCCCAACCTAGTTCCCAGGTATCCACTAACCTGCTTCTGCCACTCTAGGTTGGTGTTCACTTTCTAGAATTTTGTATGAATGAAATCATACTGTCTGTACTTTTTTGTTTAAATTTCATTCACTCAATAGCCCATCCCTTTTAGTTGCTGAGTAGTATTTCATTATACAGATACACTACAGTTTTTTATTTATAGTTGCAGATAGACATTTGTTTTTTCTTTTCTTTCTTAATTTTTGGCTTTTACAAATAAAGCTGCTATGAATAGTTTTGTGTGTTTATGGAGAGTCTTCATCCACTTTTGCTGTTGCCACAGAACACCTGGGCCTGGGTAATTATAAAGAATGGAGTCTATTTCTCATTATTCTGGAGGCCAAGATCAAGGGTCTGGGAAGGGTATTGTCTCCTTCTGAGAAGGCGTCTTAGATGCTGTATCCACCAGGGACTGGAGGCCAATGAAGGGAAAAGGACCGACCTCCTCCATAGTAACCTAACTCAAGAGGACTGACATTGGATATTCATGACGTCAACATTTCCTCAAAGGCCCTTCCCTCCAGCCACTGTTGTAAAGGGTGATAAGTTTCTAATGCACAAGTTTAGGGTGCATACAATTAGACATAACATATGGGCATATGCTTTCACTTCTCTTGGGTAAACCCCCAGAAGTTAAATATGATTAACTTTTTAAGTAACTGCTAAACTGTCTCCCAAAGTGAGCTGCATCGTCCCGCATGTCCATCAGCAGAGTTTGTGAGTCCAGCTGTGCCAGTGCTCAGTGTGCTGAGGTTTCCCATGTTAGCCACACCAAGGTGTGGACAGTGCTTTCCCATCGTGCCTTCAGTGTGTTCTTTTGTGTTGGCTAAGGATGTTAATTTAGTGCCTTTTCATAGGCTTACTTCTGCTCAGACATCTTAAAATAATAAATTGCCTTCAAGAATTAATTAACTTTTTAACTAAGTTAGGTAGAAATACTATAGACAGTCGGACAAGGTTAGACCCTGGAAGGAGCCTGTGCAGAAGATGGGATACACTGTAACTATGGTGGGCGCCACAGACACCTATGCTGAGGGCTGGACCTCTAGACAGAAGATGAAAGGAATGCACCCACATACTTCCCCGATGGAAGAACCACAGTGGCTGATATTCTAAGTAGGAATTAATCACCTTGAGGAAGCCAGAGAAAGCCACTGAACCACGCCTCCAGGAAAAGCCCCTGTTCAGTTTCATATCCGCTTGCTGTGTGATGTTTCCCCATTCCATCCCCATTTAATCAATATTACCTGAGCAATTATGCTCATAATCTTATTGGTTAACCACAGTGCTGTCCCGTCTCATGCCCATATTGTGATGGCCCATTTTTCCCCACCTTGAACCCACTTCACCTCGTGGTTTTGCTTTATAAAAATCCCTAGAAAAGACAGGATCCTCGGCAACCTGCTTAGGACCCCTTCTGTCTGTCTCTCAGAGAGAAGCTCTCTTTCCCCAATAAATATATCCTGAGCTTAAAAAAGAATTAATTAACTTTTGTATGTTTTCATAAATAAGCAAACACGAGAAGACAGATGGGCAGGTAGATAGATGGATGAATGGATGGATGGATGAAGAGCTAGATAGAAAGAAGTTTAAGTTCCTATCACATGCCAGGCATGATTCTAGGCTCCAAGAATAACATGCCGAGTAAGAAACGTCCTTGTTCTCAGAGCATTTCCATCCCTGTAAGAGAGAAGGCAATAGACTTTACAATGAAGGTTAGGTATATATGCTTACTGTGAAGAAAGATAAAGCAGTACCAGGTGGCAGAGAGTGAAGAGATGAGGCAAGGGGTAGGGAAACATTTTAAGATGACTACAGGATATGTTATTACCTCCACTACATGGTGAGCTCCTGAAGGGCCCTTTATGGCATGTTCTCTGAAGTATTTTGCATCATGGATTATGCTCAGTGTGTATCTCTTAATTGAATACTCCTATACCACCACCTTCTCCACAAAGGTGGGCATCTTAGTCTATTTTGACTGGTGCAATCAATTACTGTAAACTAGATGACACATAAAAAATAGAAATTTATTTCTTACAGTTCTGGATGCTAATAAGCCCATGACCTAAAAGCCAGCTGACTAGGTATCTAGTGAGAGTCCACTTTCTGGTTAACTGGCAGTGCCTGCCAGCCATGTCTTCATATGTTGAAAATGTGAGCTAACTCTGGAAGGCCCCTTTTATAAGGACACTAGTTTCCCATGACCTAGCCATCTCCCAGTGATGCCACCTCCTAATGCCATCGTGCTGGGGATTGAATTCCAGCAACTGAATTCTGAGGGAGACACATGTATTCACACTGTTGTGGTGGGGCTTCCCCTCTCTGTCTTGGTTACTGCTTGATATCCAGCAAATACCTCAGAGCCAGGATGGTAGGACACAGGTGTTTAGTAACTTGATTTGGTACATGAATGGAGAAGAGAGGAATTAATGCTATGAAGGAAAAATGTGATCTGCGGAGAACTTAGTACCAGCACTGAGAAAAGAAACCAGATTGGCAGCCACAGCCCATGCCTCTTGCCTCCTTCCTGCTATTGGCAGGCAATGGCATGAGAACTCACCCACAGCTTTGAGCCTATTCTCTTGGCCCTGATAAGATACAGGTGCCCTCCTGGGTATTGTTGTGTACTAGTCAGCTTTCCATCACTGATGAAATGCCTAAGAAAGTCAACTTGTGGAGAAAAAACTTATTTTTTGCTCACAGATTCAGAAGTTTCGGTTCATGTTTACTTGGCTCTGTTGCTTCTCAGTTTGAGACAAGGCAGAAACCTGATGGTAGAAAGACATGGCAAAACTACTTACCTTGTAGTAGCTGAGTAACAGAGAGACAAAGAACAGAGAGAAAAGATGGAGAACAGATCCAGTCCCCAATGTCACATCCCCACAATCTACTCCACTCAGGTAGGTGCTAACTCTGCTGTCTTTCCCAGTAATGCCATTGGTTTGTGATCTCATCAGACAGTTAATCAGCTTCTGAAAACCTCAACCCTGAACACTTGAGTCTTTTAGGGATGTTTAAGACAAAACCATAGTACATTGCCTCCACCATAGAATTACCTGGTTCCAGGTTTCATAGATGACTCAAAACCTTAGTCTCAGGGCCTTACTATAGCATTTATCCCATTCTGCATCATCAGAGATGTGGGAATTCTGCTTCTTGATAGTAGGAGGAAACCTTACTTATTAACTCTCTGGCCATCTCAGTCCCCTTCTCCTGTTGGGGACACAGGAACTCAGTAAATATTTATTATATTAAATTGAATCCTAAATGCCTCCAGATGTTTCAAGATGTCAGTGTAATACCCTTCACCACTTCCAAAGGCAGAACAGAGGAAGTGGCCTGTATTCCTAAAGAATGAGTGATTAAAGTTAGACTTGGAGAGACTTTTTTTTGATCATCCAAGTAATTAAAATAAATCCAAACATATTATTTCAGTCTTGTTACAGAGGACATTTTCAATCTGAAATGATTTTTTAATTGATTCAGAGAAGAGACAGAAGCACACACAGAATAATCTGTAAAAGTTGTTTGAGATGTGGAAAAATGTGCCACTTGATCTCATCTCAGTGAGCCCAGTTTCCACACTCAGGAGGTAAATCCTGGCATTCTCTGAGGTGCTCCCGGAGAAATGCAGCCCCTGCCGCCCTATAGCCAAAGTTTGCAGCTGACATGAAGTTCTGGAATGACCCCTGTGTGGAAGGGAAGAGACAGCCAGAGTGTTACTGCCTCCTTGTTAGGACAAACTACTCAACAACCACAAGTTAAAGGAGGAAAGGTTTATCTTATCTCACAATTTGTAGAGGTTTCAGTCCATAGTCAGCTTACTCCAAGGCAGGGTGGCATAGCAGAGGGGCATCACAGAGGAAAAACAGTTCATGGAAAGGCAGGCAGAAAGCAGTAAGCAGCAGCATTCAGCCTCTCTTTCCTTTTTATACCATCTAGACTGTAGCCTACACCCAGAGAGGGCCTTCCTGTTATCCATGCTTAGAGCTATGTTAAACCAATTAGTGGACTAGTGTAGTTATCAGACCTTTAATCTATATTCACAAAGCCTAGATCCAGCCGCCTCTAAAAAGCCTCACCGATGAGTACATAAGGCTTTGGGTGGAGGCATCTGAATGGTGTGTGCACGTGTATGCATGCAGACCAGAGTTCCCTGGAGGATCCTGAGCGAAGCCACCAGCCGAGGTATCTTGCTTCCATCAGAACCTGTGCTGCACAGTGTGGAAGAGGTTTATGGTGGCCTTGCCCTGCGCTGTAAAGTTTATTCCTTCACATTAGCCATCCCATTGTCCCTTGCTCCAGGTCTTCTTTCATCTTCTTTACTTGGACTTGTCAAGATCCTCTCCTAAAGACATGCCAACTGGGGCAGGATGAGGCTAGAGGTGGAACTGCTTGTAGATAAGCACCTTAATAAAGGCAGTAATGACGTGGAAGCCACTACACCCTGGTGTGTCCTATTCATTATCTGCTGCACTGAGAATCTAAATAATCTCAGTTCCTCTGCCTGTGTGCTTGCACTGGGGCACAGTGAACTAACTATAGGTAGGATAACTGCAGACAAAAAGAGGCATGTTCAGGTTGGATGGCAGGGTCGAGGGAGGAGAAATTGTCTCTGTGTTCACATTTTTACTTCTAGGAGGAGCTGTGTTCCTTCTCAGGTAATGATTCCTTAGTCTAAGGGAAATACTTTAATGTAATAGGGAGATAGAAGACAGAGAGGGGAAAAAAATATGGTGCAATACTCTCATCTATAAGATGGGGATAAAATGCCATTTTCTTCATGGGTATTTTGAGGATTAAATGAGAAAATTCACATAAAGAGCTCAGTGCAGAACCCAGCACCTTAAAAGTGAGCAGCAAAATTTCCATGATGTCATCACCTGCTGTTCTCGTTAGGTCCAACTTCCTGGGAAGTATATGGGCATGGGCAGAAGAAGAAGGGGATGAAAGAAGTCAAAATGAGACAACCAGGCTGGGGTTATAACTCAGTGGCACAAATGCCTGCCTGGCAAGCACAAGATCCTGAGTTCAATTCCCAGGAAAAAAAACAAACAAACAAACAAACAAAAAAAAAAACCAGAAGGGATCTGGGACCAACAAAACAAGACAACCCACAGCCCACTTCTTGCTAAGAGATAGCATTAAGAAGTGGGAGAAAGCACCACTACTGCATGTTGAATCAGTCCAGTGTGTTATGGGAATGAAAGGGATGTCAAGGGTCCCCAACAGAGGGCACGCTCTATCTATACTGCTGCTTTTTCTTCTAGCTTGTTCCCACAAGGAGAGATGTTTGGTCAGAAACTACTTCCTGCTTCATTCACAACTATGTTCAAATCCCACCATTAGAAATTTTCTGCCAGGTAGGCCAGTCTTGATGTCTAGTTCTAGTTGTGGTTCTTACTAAGTTCATGGCCTTGGGTGTGTGATGACCACAGAGGCTTTTAGTCCTCATCTCATTTGGAGATGCTGACACCACATCACGGGGGTTTTACATGGTCCTCCAAGATAACACTGGGAGAGCATTTAATGGACAGTGAGCTTAGTAATAGGTACCATTGGTGGGGTCCTCTAAGCACACCTTAGCTGCAGGTAAAGCAAGTGTGCTGACTAGAGTTTATGGAATTTTTTCCAACAGGAAAAATAAATCTCTCCATTCAAAAGTTGTGGAGTGTGCTTACAAATAAAAGATATGTGCAACCCTAAGAAGGCAGGCCTTGTTTCTCTATACCTCGGGGAAGGTTGGTTCCCAATACTGGCAATCATTTTATTGTCTCTTTTGGCTACAGGAAAGAAATTCCTACCAACTGAATATATAATCCCCAGCATCTCTGTGACTGGAGTGTGACTGTTTACTGAACTCTCTGGGGAGATACCACACCCTCACTTTCATACTTGCGGTACTCACTTTGGATCTTCAGATCCCTCCTTCATCAATAGCAGCCACACTGAGGAGCAGGACTAGCAGGCGTGGGCCTCTCCTGAGACGTATTAGCCTCAGCCTTTACTGGACTGATATTTGGCACAGTGCTTCTATTCTGGAGATTGAAAAACTTGGAGCTTACAGGTTAGAAATGAGTAGGTCAAAGCTTTAATGAGAAAATAACTCAGAAAGACAGTGAATTTCAGGCTGTTTTCAAACTGCAGCGGAATTTTGGTTTTCGAGTTATGAAAGAGTTGATGTTTATTGTTCTAAAACAAACAGTACAGTTCAATATAAAAATAGATGGGATCCACGTGCCAACCACCAGCACTGAGAATTTGCCTTACTCTGAAGAATAATTCTGATTGCAAAAACTACTCTTTATTATGCTCCCATTGGATATCAGTTTTTAACATCTTAATCTCATCGAGTTAAAATGCATGGTATTCTGGCACTCATCAAGCCATACCAAGAAAGCCTGTTGAGACCCAGGCAGAAGGTGAACAGTTCTGTCCGCAGGCAGGGATTAAATCCAGTTTTCTCTTAGAGACGCTCAGGTGCTCTCCTGCAGTTGTTACGGATGCAGCCTCTCTACCTAGGCCTCAGGATGATCTGTCTGTCCCTGCTTGTGTCTGTCTGTGCACAGAAGGTAACCTCTCAGCTGGCCTGGATAAATTGACAGATCCCACCCTTGCCTGCCCGCTCCTGGTGGGTACCACACACTGGCCCCTGAGTGAGACTCTAGTCCTGATGAGTGTGTCCTGTCTGCATTATTAACCACTCCCTTGTTACACATCATTTGGGTCTTCCCAGCCTATTCTTCTGTCCAGTGCTGGTTTCCAGCCTTTCCTGAGAGAAGCCCTGATCTGTGGCATCTGCTGCTCCATCCTGCATTAGATCCCTTCTAGTCCTGGCAAAAGCTCCTGCTCAGAGTTTTTATCTTCTTTTTATGTCTTCATATTACCCTAAGCAGTGACCATGAGAAGAGGGAAAATTTAAGTTTTGCCCTATTTTATAAATAGCTAGACTAAATTCCAAAACAACAGATCAATCAAACCAGCTTAGAAACCATGCCCACATTCCCTGAACTCATTCCCACTCTCTAGTTTATCAACGCTCCCAAGATTTGGGCAGTTATGCTTATAGGAGGTGAGATGCCAGGCAGGGAAAAGCCCCTGCCAAGTTCCTACCCATCCTCGGCCCTCGGCCATGACCTGAATGGTAAAGAGGTGATTCTGTCTGTGGGAAGCAAGGCCAGAAATTCATAGTCTCACAGTTTTGAAAGACAGAAGTGCAAGATCAAAGTGTCCACAGGGCACCCCCAGAAAACTATAGGAGAGTCGCTCCCTGCCCTTTCCTAGCTCCTGGTTTTGCCTGCAGTATTCACTGTCCCTTGGCTTGCAGGTGCCCCACCACAATCCTTCCTCTTCAACAGAGAGACTTCTTGTACCTGATGGCCTCCTGATAAACACAGTATCATATGGGCTGGGACCCACCCTAATCCAGAATGTTCTCACCTTAACTAATTACATCTTCAGTGACCTGATTTCCAAGAAAGGCAGTATTTTAAATTGCTGGGACTTAGGGCTACAAACAAATCATTTTTGCCAAAACACAACTCAACCAATAACGAACCCATAACCATGTTAAAATAAGTTGAATTTCCTATTAGAAGAGGAGATGGTCCACAGAACATAGAAGGATACATTTCTTAAATTGCGTACCTGAGGTTTACATTCGAAAACTGATATCCTGTCTGCTGGGCCCCCACCTCACTATGCAGGAGAGGTTCACAGTCCCTTCAGTAAGACCCCGATGGCAGCAGGGCTCTGCAGCACACACAATAAAGGAAGAGGGACAGGTGTTTCATTCATTGCTTTGCTTTTGCAAAAAGCCCTCTGTCCAAAACTCTTCTTGCTGCTTACGTAAGTCTTGTTCCTCAAATTTCTAGATATAAAGGTTAGGACTTGGGTTCAATTCTTGGATCTGCGCTAGCTGAAAATATAGCTTCAAGCTTGACAAAGACTCCTAGAACATGAATGAATTTGATGGAATGTCAACATTTTTCTTCTGTGGTGCAGGACAGACTTCTCCTGCATTCCTGACTGCAGCCTTTTATTTCCAGTTTGATCCACAATAGTACAGAAGCTTGCCATTTCCTCACTGGTTGGTCATCTGCAATAGTTATAATATTCTCCCTCTGTGGAGGGAAACGCTAACCCCCAATTTCAGCTTTCCTTTGGTTCATCTAACTCTAGCATCTGGGGCATACTTTCCAAACAAGACTTAAGTCCTTTACTCATCTCTGGAGTTTATGGGGGCAGCCTCACAACTGTCCACAATGGAGAGGAGGCAGCTGGTCCTATCTGCTGGCATGTTTTCTTTCAAACTGAGCCTGTCTGACCCGGACTCTCTATCTCTATCTCTCTCTGTCTCTCTCTCTCCCTCCCTCCATTTCTTTATTTTCCATATTGCATTATAATTCGCTAGAAGTCTTTGTCAAAAAGAAGGTAATAATATGTAGGAGCCACTTGTCTAGGTAGTAATGGTTCTTCAAGTTTTGCAAGTGGCCATCATTTCAGTCGCTCCAATCCTGTACTCTTGCTTTTCTTCAGAATCAGTATTCTTGTGTTTTGCAAAACAAATTATGATCTGATTTCCAGAAACTTCAGTTTTTCCAATCTGAATAAAGAACATCCTCATCTGGCCCATCTGTTTTCAGCATCGCAAGTGGAGTGACACCTCCACAAAAAGGTAATGTAGATATTGTATCGTTAATTTTTTTACTTGCTTACAGTCCTTAGAAAGAGGGCATGACCTATAGAGATCAATTCTTGCCTAAAAAGCTCTGTGATGTTGAATTCCAATTCTCTCTGAAGTGATCTTGGAGAGAATTTCCTGATTTTAAAGGTTTTCCTTTATTTTTATACCTCATCTCTTCCTTCACATGGTGGCTGGGAATATTTCTTTCCATGAGTCCCCAACATGTGTCTTTGCTCTCATAAGTCCCTCTGAAACACATCATGCTCATACTTAATTCCAAGAGACTGATGCCCTTTTTCCCTCAGTCAGTTCTGTCTGCATCTCTCAGGTTGCAGGCATCAAAAGCAAAGACTTTCCCCACATTCCTGTCAGAATCTTGTGTCTTGGTGCACAATAACATGTGTTCAGGGAGTGAATGATACATCTTTCCTCATTATTTTATTTGTGTTATTCTCAGCTTCTTGTCTATTCACCCTCCCACCCCCATCCATTCAAACTGGATCATAGGCAACTGAAAGTGAGATACTTCATAAGCTGGAGAAGAAGCAGGGCCCTTGGGGAATGCTAAGCACCCTAGAGTAAGAGAACAAATGCTGTTGATGGATGATCAGAGAGTGAATGAATCAATCAGTGCCATGCAGGCCTGGAATCCATACACTGGGCATGTATTTATAAAGCTATTTTTAAAAACAGGGTTTTGACTCATCTTGCTACTTCTTCCAACATGGTCCTGCCGTCGGTGCTCAGGTCATGGAAATACTTCACATAGATGCGACAGCACACACATTCTTTATGAGCTCTGGTGACTCGGGTCGTACCTTGAAATTGCAAAAGTGAAGGTTTGTTTAATGATTTTTAATTAATTTTAATTACTTGCGTTTTTTGAATGGTGGCTTAGCATTCTGAATCCCAGCCCATCAGATCACTCTGGGATGCCTGCCAATTTCCTCATTACACACTCACTCCCCTAACACTATTTGATAATGAAAGGCTTTAAGCAAACCCCCCAAATATTCAATCTGTAATGGGGAGCCCTTGGGATACAGCAGTGGATTATGGTGTGGGGTATGGATAGCATAGCTCATTGCACCTGAATTCATGAAAAGGTATTTTTCAGTTAGGGAACATCCTCTTGTGGGCAATTTTGCAGAATTCCTTCCCCTTTACCCTTACACACCCATGTCCTAACCCTAATGCAGTCTTCACTGATGCCTGTAATGAAGAGGCATTAAGTCCCAAATAGTCCTAAAGTAATCAAATGGCATTTTTCCTAAAGGTTGAAATGTCATTTCATTTTTAAGGGTGTATAAGGAATAAATCAGAAGAAAAAGAGAAGCGGGGGACCCTTATTTTGCAGTGAAGAGGGTATGGATGAGGTATTATTTGTTTTTTGAGGGTGCGACACCAAGGATTATAGGCTCCCAATAAACGCAGGCTCCCTTGGGGCAGAGACCGTGGCATTTCAGAAAGCACTCACAAGCCAGGTTCCATGCATTAAGACTCTCCAGCTGTGGGCGTAGGGCAAAACCTTTGACTACCAGAATTCAGTTTCCTCTCTTCTACAATCACTCCCATTTTACTGACCATACAGAAAATTCAATATAGTGCTTGGCAAATATTAGATCCTTGAAACTACTAAAGCCTCTCCTTTATCTTGTTTAAAAACTATGGACAGGTTGTTTTTCTTTTTCTTTTTTTAAATCATGTAATGACAGCACTACCTAGATGCAGGAGAGGATAAACTTATCCCTGGAATCACTTACAGTGCTGAAGTATTATAAAGCTGTGATAATTTAACAGTCATTTGTGTCTCTGTTCGGACCTTGTTTATGGAGAAAAGCAAGAGTAGAAGAAAGAGTTCTATGACAACTTGGTAACCTGCAACCTGGTTTCCTGAGGATCTTGAGAATATAAATAAATCTTGTTCAGAAAGCCTGTGCTAGCAACATAGCCTGAACCAGCTACCAGTCTTGTGCAACATAGGCTTGTGCAAGCTGAGGCAGGCACAAAGCTATATTCAGCTGCTGCCTGCTACTGAGACTCTTGACTTAGTACCCAGAGATGAATGGGAGAAGGGCCAGATTCCAGTCTTTCTGTGGAAGATGTGGCTCATGGAGAACTGTGTCACTGAGACACAGCCTAGGGATTTAGAAACAGTACCCTTGGAGGTGGCAGCTGAACTTTACTCCAAACCAGGATACTTATCCAAGATATTTACTAGTCATCACCTAAGATATTTCCATTTTCCTCTCTCTTTCTCTGCCTGCTTCTTCTTTTAACTGGCTGCTTTTCCATTTTCCATAATTTTCCCCCTTGGTTAAAAACTGGGATTTGCAATGTGAAGTTTCACTTGGGAGTTTTGAAATGGAAATTAGTTTAGGTAATTTGAAATTGGTATCAAGGGAAAGGAATTTTAAGGACTATACGAGTTAACCAAAGTCGAGGATGTTTGATCTTAGCTGACTTCCATTTCTGGCCCAACTCTTTTCCAACAGATTTAAGCAGATGTGATAGAAGCTGCCTTCCAGGGATGTGAGGAGCAAAGGTGAAATCGGAGAGGTGAGTCAAGGGGGAAGGAGGAGATCTCTCTTCTGTCCACAGTCCGTGCATAATTCATGGCCCAGAGATTATATACAATCTCTTATTCATGAACCTTTAACCAGATGGCTTATTACTGTTGGTCAATTGAAAGGAAATGACTCCCTCTGCACTCCCCCCTCCCTCTCCCAGAGCCAAGGACGCAAAGCAAAGCTCTGACACTCACCAACCCTTAAGAAAAGGAAGTCCTCAGTGCCTTCCCACTCCTTAACTCAGATCCCTTGCTGAGTGCTGCTTTTTCACTTCGGAAAGGACCTTTTGTCCTGGAAGACTCTACTGCTGCCTCCTGCCTGGAGTGGGGAGGAGAAGCGAGAAAGGAAGCAGTGAAGAGGACCACAAAGAAAGGTGCAGTTGGAGGAGCGAAGTCTATTTGTTTTCTCCCTCTGGGGAGTTGAAATTAATTGAAAAATGAGCAAGGGGCCTTACATTAAATAGACTTCACTTCTCTTCCTCCTCTCAGCCCCGTTTCCTCTGTGTCCTCATCCATACCAGAAGATGACCCAAGTGTCTGGAATCTTGAGATAAATCATAATTGGTATTTGAAGGAGGAGCTTGGAGAAGCGCTTGAGTCTCTCTGTTCCCCAAGCAGCCAGAGCCAGAGACGCAAACAAGGAGATGGGAGAGGTGTGGGGAAAGTGGACAGGACAGTGAAGTCCAAGGATAGGAGTTCCAACCCCGGGAAGGGGCTCAGTCCCGCAGGGGTCCCACTGGGTGTCTGATCAGAGGACACCAAGACTCACCGGCTTTCTTGTCCCAGTACTTTACAAAACCAGCAACATTCTGGCAGTTCGGATCTCATTCATTCCCCAGTTCAAGGGCCCGGAAGTATATTTGCATCTCACGCACCAGAGGAAAAGCTAGAAATGTATAGTTGCCGCCTTTGCAATTTAGTAAATTTTCCTCTGTGACAGCCATTCCAAGCTGCTTTTAGGAATACTCCAAAGGCCCTTGACGCCAGTGAGCAGAGAACGGTGCTTCTCTGAGGCTGCACGCGTCTCTCCCCGCTTCGGCACCTGTGTGTGCTCTCAGCGCTGTGTGCCTCGGTGCTTCCCACTTTGCCAGCCCCAGGAAGTCTTTGATGAATTGGAGGGGTCTCCCCGCAGCCCCAGGGACTCACTTTCTTTTCTTCATCGACTGGGTTTGTTCTTTTTCCTTCTCTCTCACTCTTTCTTTTTCCCGCTTTCACTTAAATAAAAAATACATGACAAAAAGCACTGTAATGAGCGAGGCGGCGAGGAACCAGCGTGCGGGCTTCAATGCCTGGGTGAGTAATGATGGAACCGAAAAGCTCCACGCAAGCGGCTGCCCGGGAACCTCAGCAGGGGCGTGAGTCACGGAAACCAGGGGAACACAATGCAGAGCCCTGTGCGGAGCATCCCCGTTACACCTCTTTCTTTCCTTCTTATCCAGCTCCCCTGGGGCTTCAGGAGCTGGGATGAATAAGCCTTTCACAAAATGAAAAGCCGAGAAAGCCACGCAGTTGCGAGTGTCTGGTAGGCAGCAGCCCAGGGAGTGTGGCACTCAGTTAATTAAGTGATGAAGGTAGCAGCGCCTTACTTGACTTCTCTCCTCTTGCCCTGCTGCCTTGAGACGCAGAGGGAGTCTGTGCTCCAGCCCTCCTGGTCCTATCAACTGTGCAGCCAATGCCCACTTCCTGGCTCATCTGCCCACTCTGAGGCAGGGTGAAAAGCAACTCCTGGGAGCCTGCCCACCCCTAAGCCACAGAAGCTCCTCTGAGGCCCTCTTTCCTTGCACTGTGGTTGAGCCTGGTATGTGGAAACTGCCCAGAAGAGGAATCAGGGGTTCCCAGTACTAGTCTCCCCCTGACTGACCTCTAGCTCAGACTTGGTTTCCCTTCTGTAATTCTCCCATTGTAGGGCTACTGAAAGGATGATCGCATTAGTGTGTGTTTGGTAAACTGGAAGAGGTGCTGTCACTACGTGGTGACTATTTCTAACTGTGCTGAACATTTTCAGAGAAAGGCATGCTAGAGATCATGAGACCAGGAGAGATATCCAGATAGAAGAGAGAAGGAAATTGATAGTATCTTGATGAAATCCTGATTTCTTGTAACATCCAGCTATGCCTACAACCTATTTTGTTCTTTAATACTAGGACTCAAACCCAAGGGCACCTTACCACTGAAGTATATTCTCAGTACTTTTTGAGACACGGTCTTACTAAGTTGTTCAGGTTGGACTCAAGCTTGAGATCCTCCTACTTCAGCCTCCTGAGTAGCTGAGATTACAGACTTGTGCCACCATGCCTGGTCACACATACTGTCTTAAAAATAGGTTGTTGTTTTTTTTTTGTTTATTTCCTCATCCTTTCTGTTCTGTTTTGTTTCCCCTAACAGTAATGGCTGCACCCAGCTTGCTAAAGGAAAATTAAACTCCAAGGGAAAAATGCATAGTTTTGTTGTGATTTTGCACAGGACAGCTATGCAGAGTGTGCATGGATTAGCAGGAAAGTACATACCTAGCTGACAAAAAGGAGAGATCTTCTTTCCTGAAGTCTGAGGTACTTCTTCCTCTCAGTTGATGGTTTCTCCATCTTAGTACAGAAATAGCCTCTCAGGGATGCTTGAGTCCCTCCGATGACTCTGGCTTTACCTGGTTTAGATTTGCAAATGGGCTTAATCTTTCCAGTTTTGAGATTTTTCTGAACAAAGTGAGTTTGGTCAGAGTTCTTTGCTCATAATGTCTACATCAGCTTCCCCTCACAAGGTTATTGTCAACATTCATACCTCTAGACAATAATTAAACACTTCTTCCTGGTGATTCTTAGCTTTATGTCATGATGATGACACCACTCACTTTGTCAAAGTTGTTTACCAGATAAGTTTTACATTCCCTTCCTTGATCTATCTCAAAAGCTTCTATTTATTTCTCTCTTAACTTACAGTTTTTTAGGGTGTGAGAGGTATCCTATAATCTACTAAATAACCTAAGAAAATCTACTCAAGCTTGGTTATGAGAGGTCACATTAACATTTCCAACAGTACCTGAATGTTTCCTCACATAACCCAAAACTGGGATGAGACCAAAATAGTGGTTCTGAAATTCTTCTCCGATCTTCCATTTTCAGCTTGAAAGGGGTAGCTCAGCCAACAGTGGTTCTTATGAAGACAGATTTGAAGTAAGGAGCAATACATTTCCTGGGTTGGACCAGAGCCTTGGCAAGGAAAAACAGGTACTGTATGTTGAATTCAATACATGAGTGGGAGCTAGAATGTGATCAGGTCAACCACATGAACTGACCATGGAGATCACTCCCTAAAAACCATGGGACTGGAATCTTCATTCCTTGGCTTCTACTGTCAGCTCCAGAAACACAGCTTTCCTGTATCATATTGTTATAACTGACCTGTTCAATCCTGTTCAAGAACTGGAACATGCAATTTCCACACAGTCCCATGGAGCCTGAATCTTTTTCGATAACTGTGCTGGGTTGAATAGTGTGCCTCCCACATCATGACCATATCTAGCACTGTGAGACTTCTGGCTCCCTGCAAAGTAACAAAGAATAGGAAAAGAAATCATTTTGGATTGACTTAAGACATTGAGGCAGCCATGACAGGACAACTAAAGACTTTGGTGAAAGAGAACTTCCAGAACTGTTTCAGAGTGTTAAGAACATTGGGCTATACGTGTGTTCAAAGAGAGGAGAAGTACGCTAAGGAGTAATAATGGTGATGTACTGTTTGTTGTGATAATTTTGTAATGTAAAGACTCACTGGATTTTTGTCATATCCTGTGCAAAGAAGATTGACTTCCTTAATTAATATGGGTGGCCCACAATTGGTTGAATAGAACACAAAGGCCTCCTATAAGTAAAAGGAATCCCCTTCTGCCTCACTGCTTTGAGTTGGGCCCAGGGTCACGTCTCAACTTTGAATCTGAACTGAAACTTCAGCCCCTCTAGGGTCTCAAGCCTGCTCGCTTAGCCCATTGGCTCTTCTGCATCGAGGCTGTCGGATTCAGGTGACAGTGCATTTTGGCTTTCCCATGTCTCCACCTTGCCAGATGTAGATCTTGGGACTTCTTGGCCTCAATGATTTTGTGAGTCAATTCCTTCTAATAAATTAGGTGCCCTATTGGTTCTCTTTCTCTGGAAAATTTTGACTAATACAGGGACTTTGGAGATGTAATTCATTAAAATAACAGAAAGGTACAATAAATAAGCTTGAGTCCTGCTAGTATCTTTATAAGAAGAAAAAGTGGCAACACATAGGATCTCAGTAGAAGGCCACATGATGACAGAGGCACACTGAAATGAAGCCACAGCAGGACGAGCAATGCCAAGGACAGCCAGCAATCACCAGATGCTGGGAGAGAGCTGTGAAACAGATCATCCCTTAGAGAATCCAGACGAAACCAACCTCGATGGCAGCTTGAATTCAGACTCCTGGTCTCCAGGACTGTGAGAGAATAAATTTCTGTTCACTGAGATCCATCTTACTCCAGTAAGCATTCCTAGTATCAAGGACTCGAAACAATAAAACCTGGTGAGAGTGTGAGAAGAAGGACTCCTTCTATGCCGTTGACAGGAATGTAAACCAAAACTAGAAATTCTTTTTGATCCAGCTATACCTCTTCTGGATATCTTCCCCAAAGAGTTAAAGTCATCATATTATAGTGATCCATCCACAACCATGTTTATAGCAGCACAACTCATAATAGCTAAATCATGGAAGTGGTCTGTGTGTGCATCGACAGATGAATGAATGAAGAATAGTGCAGTACAACTCAACCATGGAGAAGGACAAATTTGAGTCATTTGTAGGAAAATGGGTGAATCTTGAGACTAAAATGCTGAATGAAATAAATCAGACAAAGAAGTTTAAATATCACATGGTTTTTCTAACAGGACAGACACAAAATATAAATAGTTTAAAGAATAAAGTAAAGAAGAGATGGAAGGAAAGCAAGGCATAGACATTTTGGAAGTGGGAATGAGATCTTGGGAAGGGAGAAGAATGAAGAGAATGCAGGGAAGAGGAGAACCACGAATTAAGATGTGATATGCATATGTGCCAGTTCCCCAAAGCAAATACGATTATTATGTATTACAAACCTATACCAATAAAAATAAATAGATTTCTGAGGTTTTAAACCACCAAGTTTGTGGCACTTTGTTATGACAGCCTTGAAAAATGATTATAGCTTCCTACTTGATGCCCTGCTTCCCTCTGAACAGTTCCTCTCCACTCTCTGCTGCCGCCCAGGACAGGTGCTGGGGTGCTGACCCTCAGTGCATTCATGTTGAAGACATCACCTCACATCCCAGTGGTAAAACTGAGGCGTCACAATCTGTCTTCTCTGCTCCCAGATGATTTTGTGCCTAGGTCTCAAGAGTGCCTGTGTGGAGTGCATCACACTTGTGATCTATAGTGCCCAGTCAAAGCCTTCCCATTCTTTCACCGTTGCCCATCAGTGGTCAACGACTCCTACATGCTTCAGCTGTTCTGCCCTCTGGCTAAAGCAGCCACCTGTCTGGCCACTGCAGAGTCTGTCTACTCCAGGTCCTGTGTTGGAGCGTGGTCTCACCAGCGCTGATTCCAGCCATCTTACACCCCATCACAGTGGGATAAATTTTCATGCCCAAAGCTGTTACCAGGTGAAGCAGGGAAGTCAGGATTTCAATCCTCTGGAACTTGTCATTCACCTAGAAAGTGTTGTTTGACTTACAGTTCCTGTTTATTTCCATTTTATATACTATGCAATGAGTGGCCCCTCTCCCCACCTGCTTGGCACTTGGCACCATTTGGATTTTTAAATGTGCTGGCAAAAGAATCTGTCTTGCTATAGGAAGCTTCTTTTGTTCTTCATCCTTTTGATTTTCTTCCTTTTTATTTCTTTTAAAAATGAAAACAAAGGAATTTTAAATGAGCCAAACCTTTGCTTACAAAAATAGTCTTACCCAGATCTTGGTGAGCAATTAGTAACAACACAATCTTGCCTGAGAAAATATCTTTCTCCCATTCCACTCCGTACAGTCAAAAACTGCAATCTCCGAATCACAATTAGCATTTTTAAGTTAAAAAAGAATAAAAATTATTTTACATTATATATACATGTGACACACACACGCACATATTTGGAGATGGAGAAATTGACTAATTGATCGCAGTTAGAAATATTCACCATAGGATAAGCAACAGCTTTTAGAAGTAGTTGGGTAGACACTACACACATCTGTAAAGGATAAATGCAGGAAACAACAGAATATCATCTCTGCCACATTTCTAGAGGAAGGAAACTACCTTACTTTCAGGTTGTGTGACTGTGCAGATGTGGCTTGGTATTCACAGTGGTTCATCATGTTCATTTTAGAGGTAGAGGACCTTTTGCCTTGAAGGTGAAAAAATGGAGCCCAGAGAGGTATCCATTCTGAAAGCCACAAGCAACAAAGAATGGCCACTCACTTGCAAAAACAAACAGTGCTGAATTGAGTTTACCAGTCTCTGGATCAAGGGCAACTCTTGGGAGGTCACATCTCTGTCAACATCAATAGGTGGGACTCCAGGACTTTGGGTCATGAATATTCCTCATTAACTGAATTCTAGCTTCTGGTGATGTGTTGCTTTTGCAAAGCCTGCCCCAGCACAATCCATGGGATGGCTGCCTCCCCTCCTTCTTCTCCTTCTGTCTCTGTAGATAATGCTGTTCATACCCTGCATGTAGTGCAGAGCGTCTGTACCAATGATTTAGGACTGAGGATTGCCAGCAACCATGCTAAACTTCTAATGATGTAGCAGATACAGTCAGAACACTTCTCACTCCCCCACCATCTCTCTCCTGGTTACCACTTCCAAACAGCCTCACAAGTGCTCCTGCTCTGGGTGGTCGGTCACTGGCTTTTGGTCAGAGACTGCCCACAGGTTCCAGAATTTGATTTTTCTGTGTGTGCAGAGAGCTGGAAGTGCTTGGGAATTTACATCCTTCAGGAGACAGTGCTTAATGATGGATGAATGTGAGGACATTAATAACCCAGCTGCCCTCTCCTGGTTTGGGACAACCCAGCCTTTGAGACTGGTTCATCAGAGTGTCCTTTTAGAATTGAGTGAGTGATACCGTGCTTGGCTCGCTCACCCATCCTCGCTTGGCTCCCGCTCCACGTCACTCTGTCTCCCCGCCTGTTCTCCCTGAGAGCACTAGGAAACATAACCACTCCCACTCAGATCATCACCCCAGGCTTTGTTTATAGGGACCAGAACCTGAAATATATGAAACATCCTATTTAATGTTTTTTAAAAATTCAGGAAATATTTTTTAGGGAAGAAAAAGCAACATCAGAGTAACTCAATGGTGTTGAGTTTAGTTCCTTATCCTCTTGCTCCAAGCTCAGATTCCAAACACAGTGATCTGGCTAACCTGCTCTTCTGCCTGAGTATTTGAGGTCAGCATCCCCTGTGAGGTCTCATACAACCCCAGCATATCCCCTAGGAAACTCTTTCCAGAAGCCTTTGTATCTCTCTTCCTCAGTCTGTACTCTAGAAATCTCATAGACTATCATCCCTGGTAACCACTGTTGAATGAGTCATACTCTAAACAGACAGTGATAATCTGCATTATTCTCAAAACCTTGAACCTATGTACACAAGTCTGATCCCTCATGCCTTTTTTATGCAACGTGTGGCCCACAGATTAACCACAATGGCAACATGTAGCAGCACATTAGAGATGCAAGATCTCAGACCCTACTTAGACATACTGAATTAGGATCCGTCTTTTAATAAGATCCCCTATTAGATATATCGGCTTTAGACATGGAACCCTAAGTGAATAGTGATTTTGCCACACTCTCATGAAGTTAGCTATACAGATTCCAAGCCAGGACCCCCTCCCTGCAGTGCCTTGGCCTGTGCTCCCAACTTTCCATTTAGCCGGGACCATGCTGTTCGTGTTCATTCATCTATTTTTTACCCTCTCTTAGAGCTAAGCCATCTTGACATAGTCTTATATCAGTCTCCTTGTGAATCAGTTTCCAGTGATTTTTCCTGAACTGAAATGGGTGGGTATATAGTGGCAGTTTGTCAGAAAGACAAACAGATGAGCTACCCATCCTCTCAGATGGAGGACAGAGCCTGCAGAGAGGCAAAAAAAGAATGCTAAGATTTATCCTGAATTCCAGCTTGAATGAAACATACCTGATGTCTTGACCAGGTCTGAGTTTTGTGCAAGAAACCAAGAACAAGTGTACCCTAGTGAAAATTATTCGTGTAAAACTGCTCCTTGATACTCATCTGTATTGAAGGCCTAGAGTGCTGCATCCAGCTATTCTTTTTTTTTTTTACAGCACCGGGGATTGAACTCACAACATCGCGCCTGCCAGGGCAGGCGCTTAAGGCACTGAGCCAAACTCCCAGCCCTGGTTTTTTGAGGCAGGGTTGCACTATGTAGCTCAGGCCGGCCTTGCGCTCGCGATGTAGCCCAAGCCGGCCTCGAACTCACAACGCTCCTCCTACCTCAGCCTCCCGAGTGCTGGGATTAAAGGCGTGCGCCACCACGCCTGGCTCATCCAGCTATTCTTGATAAGAGTTCCCATAGAGCCACTTGGTTAGAAACACAAACATTCTCCATAGGAAAGGAGGAGAAAAGTGTGGGAAGAAAGAAAGAGTAGTGAGGAGATTGCTCCATAGGTTTATTTTGTGATCTTTGTAGACAGTTTTATTAAAAAGCCTTCCAGCCATATTAGGGCTGTGAATGATGCTTGTTTGGTGAGAAAATAATTTGGTGGGTTGCTAGTTTAATGTGCGGAGCCCAAGTTATTGCCACTACAAGGGGATCTGAGGGTGTAGGAATTATTTCAAAGAGTTCCTATGGGAAAATATCATGCGCATGACATCTTTCTATAGAAGTAGTTCCTAAAACACCAGGAGAAATCCAGCACGGCTTTTCTCTGCACTCATTCAGTGTTTCCTTGGTAAAGAGGGTATTCTTCTTAAGTTCTTATTTTGGTCTTAAACTGATGAAAGGGAGAAATTTCCACTCTATATCAAAGAAAGGATTGAAAACTGTCTTACTTTTCACTTACTGCTGAGACAGAATACCTGATGCCCAAAATTAGGGAAGGAATGGTGTATTTCTTACAGTTCTTGGGGGTTTCAGTCCATACTCAGTTGTCTCCAAGGCAGTGTGTCATGGCTGCCTGCCATTCATGGTGGCCACACCAGCAAGACACACAAACTGGGAAGAGAGAGAGAGAGAGACAGAGAAAGAGAGAGAGAGAGGGAGAGAGAGCAAGACATGCCTTCTTCCTACCCTAGTACTGTATATCAGCTCCAACCCTGGGCAAGTGCAGTACTCACATGGCCAATCCCAGTGCTAGACAACAAACCATTCACAAATGCCAGACTCAGCCCCATCCAAGATTACATGAGGTTTTAGTGGGGGCCATCTGACTGACCACACTATAACAAAAACCTTAGACAACTCACAGATTAAGTAGCCTGACCAGTTTGGACGATACATTGTACATGCCTTTTTAGGTCATTGTCTAGAACAAGGCTCTATCAGATGTTTTCTATAAAGGGTCAGAAAGTAAGTGACTAGGTTTTGTGAGCCATATGTTCTCTGCTGAAACTCCCAGTCAAGACAGAGAGTGGGGTTGACAATATGGAAATGAGTGGGAGCAGCTGTGCTCCAGTAAAACTTCACAAAATAAGGTAGAGGATGACTTTTACTAGTGTGCAGGTCTAGAGAGACTTCCAGTTCCTCTCTTTTTCTCTTGGTTCAAACCACCTCTTTTTCTTGGGAAAATGACAGTATTTTTCTCATTAGATTCCTGACCATTCCTGCCACTCACCATTGTCCCCACAGCAAAATAAAAAAACAAACATCATCCCCATCTGCATGCTTTATAGACTTTCATTTCACAAAGCTCCATGTGCTCTGCCCTCACCTCTACCTGCCCTATTCCCTACCTTAGTCCCTGCCTATGCCTATCACATTGCCTTTCCCTAACCTTTCCATATCCGTACTCCTTTCTTTCCCTCTGGGCTCTTCTTTGCCCTGATAACCCTTCCCTCCTGGAGGGTCTAGATTTGATGCTGTGTCCCCAAATTGGCACCAAATCCTGTCAGATCTTCTTTTCATTTTTCCTCCTGGTACTCTATATTTTTAAGAACTTTGCACAATTTGTAAATGTAAGTATATTTAATGAATTTGTTTGCTGTTTGTCTCCACCAATAAGAATCATTTTATGACTGCAGAGACTATGAATCTTTGACAGTGTAGACACAGTGTAGGCATAGGGCCCTGACCTTAGGTAAATGTGGAGATGAGGCGGGGGAAAGAGACTCTCTGAGTAGAAACAGAGCTGGATGCAAAGTCAACACTAGAACAATTGCAGACTGCTCTTGGGAAATGAGTGAATCAACAGGGGGAGCCAAGTGAAGACAGTGATGGACCTGGCTGAGAATGAAGAAGTCAGTGGAGAGGGAGGACATTTCAGTGCAGCACACTGAATGTTTCTGTCTTTCCAAAATTCACGTGTTGCAATCTTAACTCCCAAGGTGATAGTAACAGAAGCTGGGGCCACTGGGTTGTGATCAGGCTAAGAGGGAGCCTTTTGAAATAAAATGCCAGAGAGCTTTTCTGTCCTCTCCCCTCACCATTTAAGGAGGCAACAAGATGACCAGGAGGAAGTGCCTTAGCAAGAACCCAGCCATGCTGGTGCTCTGGTCTGTCTTTAAGCTTTTAGAGGTATCAGAAAGCAGTGCTCATTGCTTGAAATATCTAGCTGCCTATGTATTCTGGGCTAGGAGCCTGAAGTGACCAAGCCAATGAAAGAATGAAAGACTTCTGAATGCAGAGATCAGATTTCTTTATTTCCTTTTTTGTCAGAACAAGGCAGGGCATTTAGTACATTCAGCAAATGAAAACTGATTGATTCAAGGGTACAGGAGTTTAGAGGGTTCCAGTACAGTTTAAATTTCATGAACAAAGAAATGAGGAACTGGGGACATCCTACTTGGCTAAGGACTAAGGAGACAGGAACCTCATAGGTGGAGCAAGAAAAAGTAAATGGTTCCTCAGTGACAGGGGTGATGGAGATAAAGGGTTTGGGTTAGTGGGGTGCTGGTAGAAAATGGCATAGAAGAGGTAGCTAATTTCTGCTCATTATTCCTCCTTTGTTCTTCTTTATAGTAATGGAGTCCCAAACTTTTATTCTATGGGAACCTAAATTCTTCACTATTGTCTATATTTCCCAGTCTCCTTTGCAGCTAGATATATGCATGTTTCAAACTTTTGAACAATGTAGTATGAACTGAGGGGACATATGCAACATGTGAACCCAGATTGCATAGTGTAACAGCTCTTCTTCTACTCTTTCTTTCTCTTCCTCATCTACTGGAGATGTGCTGACATCTGGAGTTGCAACCTTGGATGGAGTTATGTCTGTCACTGGAGTTGAGACATTGGATGCTAACATAAAGGCCCTGTGTTGGTGATGCAAGTGCTGAGCAAGCTGCCCAGGTCCCTGTGGGACTTCATGCAGCATAACTGCCTGTTCAACCTGTGGTATTGTTTTAGCCAGCTCATAGGTCACTGGCACATAACACCTGAACTCACAGCTTCATGGAGGGCAGGTTCAACTTGACTTGTGGTTTCAGGGTATTCGGTCCATGACTTACTGGTTCAGCATGGTAGGTCCCTACCCTACACATAAAATAGATTCACCTTAGGGATGACTGAATTTCTGGGTGGATGTAAAAGGATCAGCACTGGGCTGAGGTTCTAAAAAAATAGCCAACAAAGGTGATTTCTTCAGTAACTGTGACATCTGACTGCCTGATATTTCTGGATTATTCTGCAATGTGTTTTTTCTTATCTGCTCATCTGGAATATGGGCCTCTTGAAGGGACATCAAGGTTATATTTTTCTTTGTGTGTTTTGTGTCATCAACCCAGTGTTCTGAATATGGTAAGCACCTAAAAATAAAGTTTAGTTGAATGCTTTATGCCAAATTATTTACACATGTCATGAATACTTCCTTCTTTCGGGTGCCAACTTCATTCTTCTTCTAACCATGCTGTCTTGAATGCTAACACCAAAAGCAGCAAAACAGGGAACCAGGAATTTATGTAGGATTCTTCTACAGGCTAAAAGCCAAATGACAGTATGAACATGAATTTAAAAGACAAGAACCTCCAAGGAAATATAAAGGAGCTGAAGTCACTCTAGTGACTTCTTCCCCATATTTCCTTCCTTTTGAGAAAGAGGAAAGAATATCAGACAGGTGAGATGAGAGCCAGAGACCACAAGGTGGAGAAACCAAGAGAAAGAAACCAAGAGACAGGCAAAAAAACAGCATGTTTCAATTCGGTGAGCTGTCAATCCAACACTTTCACCCTGCACCACATTCTCTTCCAATTTTCCCTCTTAAATTGCAATCCCAAACACGCTGCAGATGTGATGTCATTTTCCCTGATAACTAGACCCTCTCAGTTAATGACTTTCCTTCCTTCCAGCGGGGAAACAATTTCGTTTTGCTTAATGTAATAATCTATTGTAGTCCTTTTCTGTTTGCCACTCTGACCTAAGACCTAGCTTCACAAGAGCTCAGCCTCTGCTATCCAGTTCCACATGGGAATGTTATGATTGTATTATTCTCCCTTGTGGATGTGGAGCATCCGTCTACCCCAGCCCAGTCAATGACCTTTCATTGACGATACCCGGGGTGGCCAGAGATATGGTCAGTACGAGCCCTGAGATGGAAATGCTGAAACTGATTTCCTGTGCTTTAATATGGGCCACCTAAAAATAAGTTCTCTGATCTAGTGACAGAGCCTGTGATGTATGAGTAGCTTGATTCTGCCCTTTACATTTTCCTGAGCCACAAGTGGGCACTGGCACCCCTTTCCCTTTGTGATCTGAACTTCTTCCCAGAGCAAGTTTAGAACAGGCATGGGCTGGCAGTTGTGGGCCCCAGTAGCATTGGGACAATCTGAGTGGAGATTTTTGAGCTTTGCTGCATGGAGGGGGCAGCTCTTAGAAAGTCATGTTGGGATTTCTTTGAGGAGCTTCCTGAAGCCAGAGGTAGCCGGCTGGGCCCTTGCTCTGCTGAGTCAGGGAGAGGCTTAGAGGCTTCACCAGCATGGCTGACAAATGGGAGCAAGGCTGATTTAGTGTCGTTTGTTTCCCATTTCCAAGCCCTCATTAAAATAATCTGCTCTGATTGTCTAGGGAAGTTATTTTTTGCGCTTCCTTTCATTTCACTGTATCAGTACAATTTACAGGCAGCAGATTTCCATGTGGAGGGTCCAGACAGCTCTGCGGAGAGACTGGGGGAGGAGGAGAAGGAAAGAGGCTCGTGAATTGCTGGGAGCACAGCCAGACCTCTTGGCAGCCAGTGAGGTGGGAATCCCAGACCTTCCACTCCCCCGGACAGGGCTGCTGAAAACCATGGATTCCTTCTATTGAGGGAGTTTGGTTGCTGAGTAAAAATGAAGAGAAATCGTGGTCCTGGGTAGTAAATTGGAAAAGGGATCTCTAGGAAAGAAATGAAGAAGCCCAAAATAAAAATCAGAGCTTCAGTTCTTCTATACAAATAATCAGGTGCACGCCAAGATGACAAAAGCAATGGATGTCCTTCCATTTGAGTCACACTGAGTACTTGCTGTGTGGCAAACAGTGTGTAGGGTGATAGGGACAAAGCAGAAATTAATGGAACACAGGTCCGAGTAGCTCAGAATAGCACCTTTATCAGCTGGGCATCCTTCATACCTTCCTTGTGCATCCTGATCCTTCCCTATGGAGTTGGCCTTGACTCAGGCCCTTTGGCCCTCCTCTTCTCCCAGCATCTCAGCTAGAAAATCTCTGGTTTTGATTTTGGTGTTCCAGATACAATCTCTGATACCCGCTTCTGGGTAGAGTTGTAAGAGGCCAGGCTCAGCTCCAGTCCTATTGCAGGTGGCCCTTGAGTAGTGTCCCAGGGAAGATTAAGTTCAGCTGGAAAAACAGAATGCCCATGCTTGTACAGATCATTAAAACTGTTGGACAGCACATGCCTGAAGTCCAGCCTGCAACTCTTTCTTGCACTTCATTCCTCTCAGCCACAGATTGGCTCTGGACCACTTCTCCTGGCCACAGATGTAGCAGAATCAGCAAAATTCTCCTGCCATTGCCAGTACCTCCATCATTGACTCCTATTTAAACTCAGTGTCTTTGGTACTTTTCTTGATGCTAGGACAAAATACCCAACACCAACAAGTTAATAGTGGAGAAGTTTATTTTAGCTCACGATTTATAGAAGTTTCAGACCACTGTCAACTGGCAGGGTAGCATGGCAGAGGAGCAGGGCAGGCAGGAAGCAGCAGACTACAAGCCTATTGGTTGGTGCCATCCACACCCAGGTTGAGTCTTTCATTATACATACCCAGAACTGTGCTATGCTAATTTTGTTATCACACATCCTTAATCTGGTGTCACACATCCTAGATTCAACCACTTCCATAAAGTCCCACCTATGAGTGGATGAAGCCTTGGATGGACACCTAGATATAAGCCGTAACACTCAGTAATGGTCCTAGCTTGTATAATAAAACTAGAGTATTTTGCTTTGTCTACTTTTTTCTACTATTTATTGCAGTTCATTGTGATGATGCTTTTTAGGTCACTTACATATGTATAAATTTTCTAACTGCTGTGTGCTTAACAGTAGGGAAGGCAGTCAAAACCCCAAAATCACAAGGTACAGTCATTGTACTCAAAAAACCTACCAAAAGAAAAAATGATGAATGGTCCCTCTAGTTTCTTACTGTGCCAGGAAAGTGCTTTACATACAGGGTAGAGATGAATGAAAATGTCTTTCTCATCCAACATCTTTTATCTTCATTCTGTTCTCTGAACTTTATTGTCTTATCACTGTCTCTTTTCTTCCTTCCCTCCCTCCTCTCCTGAAGCAGAGGTGTTTCTTGCATTCAAGTGTATCTTCAACATACTTTAAAGTCTTGGGAGAGGATTTTAATTGGTTGAAGTGCTGATTACTGTAACAATTGGCTAATGAACTGTCTGGTAACACATGTAATATTTACTTATGAATTAAATGGCCACACACCATGGAGTTTAGCTTTCTCTCAAAAATAGAAAGGGAGCCACATTTTTTTTTTTTTGCAGGGGACTGATAATGAGTCTCCAGGAGTGTGGGGAAGGGAGATGACACTCCTCTCAGGGCAGTTATGCAGTTGTGTCAAGAGGAGAAAAGAGCAGTCATGGCCAGTGGCAGGGAAGCCCAGCAAGGAGAAGGTGACCCTGTCCTTTCTTCTCCTCTCTGGCCCTCTTTACATCAGATAGTACTAGAATGTTTAACAGAAATTTTTAGATCAGAAAAAGAATAAGTTCTTTCTGAATTTAAGCAAATTTCCTAGTCTCTATTTGTGATTGTCAGATGAGAATTCATAGACATTTAAAATATGGAGAAAGAGTAATTGCATTTAGGGTAAGACTAAAGCTGTTATTATTTCCAAGTTGATATTAGTCACTATGACTGCAAGTTCAAGGCTTACTTTGAGAGCACAACAGATTGCTGACTGTCTTGTTGGAAATGCACAGCTTTTCCAAGATATTCACGCAAGAATTAGTTGCAGTATCAAGGGTTCATACTCAATTGTCTGCACCCCAGTCTCAGGAAACAAAAATTCTAAATTCAGACCTGGATTATCCCATGAGTGTTTTAAGTATCCACAGACAACTGAGTGATAAAATTAGTAGCTTTCCCCACCTGTCACCCTATAAGCTTCGATGAAATATCCCATGATGAAGTTAGCAAATATGAGACGCTAACACTGTTGTCAGGTCAGAGGGGACCCGAGTGGTTCCTAGGGATAATAATTCCTTTTTGTTTTCAGCTAATTTCTAAAGCAATAGAGAGACAGAGTAGAGACACATGGAGATAAGTGGAGATCAAAATGCCACCTTTATTGTTTGTTAATAAAATTATTACAAAATGTAGCTTATATATCCTAAGATTTACCTCAGGACTGGGGATACAGCTTAGTGGTAGAGTGTTTACCTAACATGCAGGAGGTGTGGGGTTCAGTCCCCAGTATTCTATGGACGTAGACTATCTAGGAAAGAAATTGGCCCTCACCATAGAGGAGATCCCTGTAATTTATACTCTGCAGACAGACAGAGGTTATGGTAAGGGATGCAGAAGGAAACTGAGGAATGCTGTGCTGATGATGTCACTCCAAACCGAAGAGGACATCGGGAGTGAAGATCAGCATTCTCTTCTTGCAATCTGTCCCTTCTCTCCAACTTCCCTTTCCTTTCTGGAGAAATCAAAACGAACCTCTCCTTAGGAAAAGAATAGGAACTTGTCCTGAGAAGGCAGGGGCATGAGTGGGGTGGAAGTCAGGGTAGGGCAGCTGCTCACTCAGCTTCTTACAGTGGTGCCCTGCATGGAGCAGCAGAGCTTCCCTCAGCCTTACTGTCTTCACGGGCAAGGTCCTGGGCAGACAGGAATCCAAATGTTCCAAGGGAATAAGGTAGGGGAGGAGTGCATGAATTAAAGCAAAGCATTTGCAAAGGGGAGCGCTGAGGTGATAGCGGAATGTCAGGGAACAGCAAAGCCCTGAGCAGGGCAGGCAGGAGGAGCTTATGAGGGCTGAAGATTCTTAGAAGATGTTAGGAAAACAGCTAAACAGTCACACACACACACACACACACACACACACACACACACACACACCGTGGAGGTTTCAAAACCCACAAGAACAACCATAGCACTAGGGAACCAGAGCAGATGAGAGAGGTCTTTGGGGTCTCTCCCTTTGTGCTGCGGTGGTTTTTGACTGTGTGTGGCATTTGGAGTTGTTGTTCATTGGTTTCTAGTTCTGTTTTCTCTAGGCAGCACTGGAAAGGCACAGAAACCAAAAGGGTAGAAATGTGTCTGCTGGCTGCTTTAAAATTATCTTTCAGGATGAATTCAACAAACTAGGCAGCAAAGGAGTTTAATCTCTTCAGACTCTTTCCTTTCTTCTCTCCCTTCCTTTCTCCTTCTTTTTGCTTCCTTCCTCCCTCACTCACTCCTTTCTTTCCTTTCCTCTTTCCTTTCTCCTTCCTTCTTTCTGTCTTCCCTCTCTGTCACTGTCTTTCTCCACACACACACACACACACACACACACACACACACATCAATGCAAAAGAAGCAGCAAACAATTGTGGAACAGCTTCTTGCCTTGTAAGTTTGCTCTTTGCCGTCATCACAAAACTCTATAATTCCTGAAAATTCACACGCTTCGTGTAACTTGTGACAGTGTCAACAAATGTATAAAATTTTTTCAAGAGAACCCTAAGAATTTGTGCACACCCATCATCAGAGACTCTCCTCATGAACTGAATGGGATGAGGCTCCAGTTTGATGGCAATCAGATATATTTTTAGCTTGTGTTGCAGGGAGGGTAATGAAGAGGGTAACTAGAAAAGAATGGAGTAAGCCCAACCTTATTTCATTAAATCTCCATGAATATGCAAAAAAGGACTAATTGTCCTCTTCAAAAACTAATCATTCTGAATTTTACAAGCTGAATTATAAAACCTGACACATCTATTTTTCTCTTTTATTACATTTGTAAGCATTACTCTTTCTGCAAAGAAAATCAAATCCTATTTTTATCAGTTGCCGTCATCTCCCCGTTTTGCTCTCGACCCTGTTTCTCCCCCCTCTTCAAATGAATGCTGCAGCATTGCCATGTGTATTAATTGCCCTGTGAAATGCAGTTGAAGTCATTAGAATTCCCCATTCAAAACTATTATCTTGTGCCATTATGCCTTTGCATTATATTTATTTAAATGTGCCTCTTCTAAATTAGCTCATTTTTAACAACTAGCCATGCCTGAAATATTGTTCCCATCCAAGCTGCTCTCATATCATTTTTCTCCCCTCTATGGAAGAGATGTCTGAGTCCCAGCCTTCCCCCATGACAGGGCAGCTTTGTTAGGCAGCAGAGGCTGCTTTTGTGGATTGGGCTTCCTTGGGGAGGAACTGCAGGCTCAGGTTGCTTGGGCAGCAAGGGGATCTCAGGATCTGCGCTAGGTCCTCTCAAGAGCAGATCATCTGTTCCCTATTTTGCATGATCTTTCTTATTCTAGGACAATGACTGAAAGAAAAAAGAAGTCAAAACAAGTTCCTAGTATGATCTTCACCTTTTGCTCTGAAGAGTCCAACAGTGGAGCCACTGGTCGCTGGAAACTGCCCAGCACATCATCCAGTGTCCCCTGGGCTGCCTGCCTTGGGGAGATGGACGAAGTCAATGTCCACACAGATTCCCTCCCAAACTTGGCCTTCCCGGGGCTGCTAAGAAACTTTTGATAACATGGAAAATTTTTTTTCCCTACAAAGACTGAACAGATAGCCTGATTTATCAAACTGTCCTTTCTATTTTCCTTCGTCCGCTGGAGAATTGGCTTCCAGTCCCATCTTCTTTTTCTTTCAACTCAGAGCAGAAAACACACTTTACTCAAGGACTTAAGCTTAGATTTTATTATTCTTATACATTCATACCTTAGATAGAATTTCACCAGGCTGTTATTGGTGCTAAGCTCAGTGCTGTCTATGCCACATGTGAATAAAAGCACTGCACACCTCCACAAATGCAGTTTCATGGACTTCATACTATATCCTTATTATGCCATTTTATTTCAGAGAAAATTGAAATCAAAAGGCTTGACCAAGGTTAACAATCTAATGAGTGGTGGGGAATGGATGTGAGATCAGGTTCATTGTAGATCATTTTTTGTTTCCAAGCTGCCAATAGTAGAAATACAATCATGTGTTGGCATAAGTATTTGGCAGAGAAAATAAGCAAAGACGTTATGGACTTGGTGAGCCAGAATTCTGATCTGGAGATGGAGAACTGCTCATGATGTGTAGGCCAGGAGAAGTAAGCTAAGCACTTTGTAAAGACAGGAAGTTGAGACCTCAGCATTCACAGGACCATGAAAGTGTTCGGTAAGAGGCATTTCAGTGAAGACTTTTATGAACCACAGCAAGAGGTCTATGATTGCAGAAATGTTTCTCATTTGCTCACTGATGAATCTGAAGACCAAGAATAACATCTGATTCACAGCAAATCCTTTTGAAAGCCTTGGAGCGAGTGCATGGCATTATCATTGTTGAAGCTCTGGATAGTATCCTGCTGTTGTTTTTATTCACAGAGCATTGCACATGAGGGCCTAAACCCTGAAATCCAAAGGTCTATCTGTCCATCTGCACAGCAACCCTGTCTGAACCAGCTCTGAGTACCCCTCCCTGAAGTTCAGCAGGAGATAAAGCAGAGGTCCAAGCTCTATGATCTCTCACTAATGTTTCAAACTAAGGAGGAGATGAGAACAATGGGAAGAAAAAAAGGCAAGAACACTTGCCTTCCAGTCCACTTGATCTCCTACAGTATTCTTTCCCTAGTATTCCAGACTTCCAACTTTGGAGAAGACGGGAAGTAACTGGGAATTGGGAAGTGAGGGAATTGACAGGAATTCCACAGACAAAGGAGCTAAACACATGGTGTGAGCTTTGATACATGAGCTGGGTGTTAGGACTGAGTCCCAGAAGTGGTTCTCTGTTGTCCCCATGGGGCTGTGAGCTGGTGAAACACAGGAATTGGGGTGGGGGAACACTGTGTGGGAGAGTACCTCCTCACCTTAGGGCAGAGAGTAGAGCCCTGCCTTTCTCCCCACTTCTTTGTCTTAGGGAATAATCGCAGAACAGAAGGTGGAAACTTTGGAGTCACATGGGTTACATTTGGCCTGAGTTTCTCTCTCATTCTTTGATACTGAAGATCAAACCCAAGGATGCTCTACCACTGAGCTCCTCCTATCCCTAGCCCTTTTTATTTTATTTTGAGATGGATTCTTCCTAAGTAAGACTGGAAATTGAAATCCCCTGGGCCCAGCCTCCCTCAGTGCTTAGATTACAAGGCACATGCCACCACACCTGCCTTTGACTTTCTCTTACGCAGGAGTCCCCAAACCCTGACTCATGGACTACTGGTCCATGGCCTATTAGAAACCAGACCACACAGTAGGAGACCAGCAGAAGGTGAGTGAGTGAAGCTTCCTCTGTACCTCAGCAGCTTCCCATGGCTCACATCACCACCTCAGCTCCACCTGCTGTCAGACCAGAGTTTTCTAGGAGAGCAAAGCCTACTGTGAACTTCACATTGCATGGGAGGAGAAGGATCTGGGTGGTGGACTCCTCTCAACCATCCTCAAGCCACCAAGTTCCCCCCATCACCCATCCACAGAAAAGTTGTCTACCACAAACCATGTTCTCGTGCCTAAAAGTCTGGGGACCTCTACTGTTAAGGTACAACCTGCAGACCCTTTCTTCAGAGAAATTAATATCCCTCCCCAAACTCCAAACCAGGCACCTCTGCAGAGTGCTCAGGGTACCGATTCACATGCTCATCAGCTTGCATCCTGTGCAGCCCTGTCCCTGAGGAACCAACAGATGACCTGCTGCCCTTAGAAATATATGAAGCCACTTTGGCCCACCATCAAGCTCTCCATTTTCCATGCCTCTTCTAAAACAACCTATGTACACAGGTGGCATCCCTGTCAGGGGCAGCCCTGAGGCATCACAGACAGCAAGGCTGCTCTTCTACAGAGCCCAGCTCCTCATGGATATAGTGGTGTGGTTGACAAGCAGATGGGGCTGGGGTGAGAGTCAGCGGGGGTGACAGGCACAAGCAGGCCACCCCTGCTCCGTGGGAGGATCCTGCACCTCTGTCTGAGTGAGTGGATGTGACACAATTACTTTACTTTTCACTTTATTTTTCCCATTGTACCATCACATAACTCTCTCCATCGATGCATTTTCTCCCTGAAGGCTGCTGAGTATTTAAACTGAGGGCCAGAGATGTGCCCAGTGATTTCACATCAGGGTTACATCCGGCTTCATTTCTTCCTGCAAGGCCTCTGGTGGTACAGCCAGAACCCTCTTCCCGGCTCCTGACACCCCTCTCTCACTGCCTGAGGACCCTGCTGGCCGCCACATTTGGAGGTGTTCACTTGTTAACAGAAAACTTGGAGATAAATTCTAGGTAGAAAAAATTCTCTTCTAACTCAAAACTACTTAGGTAAACCAGTTCCAAACGCCTACCCAATCTTCTGTGGCAGGGCTGGGGGTATGACTGGGACAAACCAGTGTCATTTGAGTCTAAATTTCCATGTGTTTTCCAGGGGCCAGTGGGCAGTTGATTTCCAGTGGAAGGGATAGGCTAGACGTCTGACTTCCAGCTTCTTTTTCATCGCTTACTAGCTGGGTGATTTTGTTCAGCAAACCTAAATTATGACTGATCATCTCCTCATCTTTGAAATGGAGATAATGACTGTATCAAAATTCACAGGGCTGATGTGAGAATTAAAATGTGATAATATTTATGAAAGTGTTTTATACAACACTATAAGCACGAGACATATTATTCGTGCTGGCTGGAGGCAGATGTCTTGACAGGAAATCTCTGGAGGTTGCTCTCAATATGTACATTCTATGATTCTCCTGGCCGTGGAACGCAGCGGAGATTAATGTCTGCAGCTGCGAGCCCTCGTAGCAACCGGCCAAGGGAGTCTTGGCGGGAGGCTGTCGTTCACCACGATGGCCACTAGGTGGCACTGCCTTTAAAAATCTGCCCTTCTCAAGAGTGGATTTCTGGACGGTGACAAAGAGCCAAGAGGGACTGAGTCACGGTGAGGGAAATACTGCCTCCCCCTCCACGACGGCAGAAGCCTTTTGCGGAGGATCCAAAGGACAACTGAATTGAAGATTAAACTCCACACCCTTTCTTACTCGTTCTCAGTACCTCTCAGTAAAAATATGGTTAACTTCCCTCACTGTGCGGCACATCCGTCCAGAAACCCTTTTGAGCCTTGTGCGACATGATGAAAATCAGCTGCTCCCTCTTGGCTCCCTGAGAAGCCGAACAGTAGCGGGAAAATGCGTGCCAAGCTCCCTTTATTTTTCTACAACTGGACAAGTACCTGGTCGCACAGATAGTCCCTTCTCTTTTAGACAGTGCTGCCTCAGTTTCCTCCACAATCTGTGGCGTTCCGAGCCCAGAGGAGCCACGCAGCCGAAGGGTTACTGAGCAGTGAGGGTCTGCACTCAGCTGTGCCAAAGGAGACTTGAGCAGGCTCGGGAAGAGGCCCCAGCTGGGAATGGAGTGAGGATAGTCTTCCGTGTGGTCCTCCCATCAGGGGCACCACCTCGGGTCAGCTGCGTTCCCTCTCTGCCTTCATAGCCCTCTCTTGAGAAGTGATTTGAGTTAGGGGGCCGTGGAAATCCCCTGCAGGGGTTACAACTCTGCAGTCACGTGGTCCCGTGGGTTATCAGGTCCGGGACACCAACACTGGCCCGCCGCTGCTGTCCCGCAGGACACTTAGCTACAAGTACTGTCAGTCTGTGAAGTGTGTGTCCGGTTCTCACCCAATCCCATTCGTCCATGAGCACTGGCACCAGCTCCTGTTTTTCTTCTCCTGAGCCCCTTGGAGGGGCCCAGGGCCTTCTCTGCACCGCTCACTGCCGTCGGTGATGAAAACCCACTTATGTTCTTTCACCCCCGAGGGCAGACATGCGGGGACAGTGTTCATGCAAGTGTCTTTGGGCCAGGAACCCGCGAGTCACACTGGGTCACTGCGTTTGCCCCGCGACTCCTTGTATATCGTACTCGCCCCTCCACCTGTCCTTGCACCCCCATCCTGGGCTCTGTACTCTCTGGTCACTTAGTAAACACAGTTGTCAGCCTTGTGACATCACTTAGTGACAAAAGGACATACTCTAGATAAATGTCCAGAAATACTAGTGTTTAGTATAACGTCAGTAACAACAACAATGATAGATAACAGTCACTGAACATTAAGAGGTAAGGACAGAGATTTATATCTGCTCCATTAATTGCTGCATCTGAGAGGCTAGAATAATGCTTGAGGCATGAGTGGTACTGGATAATATTTAGTAAGCAAATGACCACTTACCATGGTTGAGAAGGGAACTGGGAGAACCGAAATTAAGAAGACAGAAGTAACTTGCAAAGTTCTAAGATCTCACATGGGCAATACTGGGATTCAGAGTGGCCTGGCTGGTTCTAAAATCTACCTTAACCAGTCTCTGAAAACACCTGGTCGTTTCTTTTGATAGTCATCTAAGGTAAATAATACGTACTGCCTTTTTGTGACCCTCTAGAATTTTTTTTCCTCGAGAGAAGAGAGCAGGAAGCAATGCTCTCCCAAGCCCCTCAAATCCAGAATGAAGAGGTCAAACCTTCCTTTGCTGTGGAAGGGATCACTCAGCAGAAATTGCTTTGCGAGTCTGGACACTAGGTGGCGAACAGCAGATTAGCACAAATCCCTCTGAGGACCTGTACTAGGATTAAATGAGGATTAAGCACTTTGTCTGCGTCTTGCAGGATGGAGAGAAGAATGTGGAGACACACAGAGGAGAAAGAATCGTGGCCTGCATGAGGGGGGGTGCACATGGCTGTGAAGAGAGGACCCGAGTGTGACTGTTTCCCTCCACAATGCCTGTGTATTTCCCGCAGATATTTGTGGAACACATGTTAGTGCCATTCCGCATTCTCAGTGGTGTGAATGCAAACGTGGGCCTGACCATCATTCCTGCTCATCCTGTGGGCACTGGCACACCATGGACGACGAGCAAACTCCAATCTGCCCCTGGTCCCACTAACCAAAGAGGAGGGGGCTTCTCGGAAGGGCTTGCCAGGATCTTCCTAAGCCTAACATTCAAGTAAGAATTGAGTTCCCCTTTTCTTAGTTTCCCCAAATATATTAAAGTAACTCTCATAAATTACATACACCCTGACTTTGTTCTACCCTTTTCCTTCTCTTTTCTAGTCCTTCAAAGATGGGAA
>RJWM01000013.1:0-259333 GCA_004363535.1 Dasyprocta punctata
CAGTGGAGTGTTATTGAACGAAATTTTGGCACGTTTCAGGGCAACAAATGACACAGATTTTCCTTGAATCCCTACCAAGCACTTGGAAAAGCTAACTTTTTCACCCTTACCCACCTATTTTCCTTTAGTATTCACACCCAGGCAAAACAGAGTTGGTCTCACATGGCCCTCACTCTCTGAGTTTTCTGGTTTTGTTCATGCTATTTCTTCTACTTTGATTGCTCTTTCCTCATTTTCAAATTCTGCATATATTTGAAGATGCAGTCAAGTGCTCCTTTTCCAGGAAGTCTTCCTGGATTCCAGCTTCATCTTGTGTCAGTCAGGTGGGATTTCCTACCCTCCCCCATGGGGATGGAACCTAGAGCCTTTATACTGAGTGGCATCTTTCTAGGATCCTAAGGTATTTCCTGCTTCTCCTCTCCCAGAGCTGTCTCTCCTCACTGGTCACCACTTCCCACCAACTCAGCCAGGGAATCCAGCACTTGAATCCACCTACTGGACTAAGCTGACCCTGCTGTGATCTGTTCCTGACTATCAGAACCCCTCCTTTCCAACACATACCCTAGATTCAGAATCCCTGCCTTTTTGTTTTCCATGGCATTATTTTATTATGATAATGCTGAGGTCTTGTTTTTGGTCTTGACAGGCCTTTGTTTCTTGGATGACCATTTGTGTGCTTGGATTCTTAGTTTCCTTAATTCAGTTTAAATCTGCAGCCTCCTCTTCACTCTGTCCCATAAGCTACATTGCAGATATTTGGACAGAGGCAGATCTTCTTGGCACCAATTTTGTATCCAGTCCATGTCTACATTCAGCCTTACCTGCAGCTGTCTGTGTCCAGGGCTGCAGGTGAAGGTCCCAGGTGTTAGGCGGGAGTGACAGTAATGGTGTCACAGAGCACCAGGTTTGTTTGTTTCTTTTAAAACAAGAACTGAGTTCAAAGCAAGATTCTGTGCATTGTGCATAAGGTGACACTAAAAATTTACCCTCATGGCATTCAGTTGTTTCAAGAAAATAGTAATCATTTGATGCAATAATGCGTAACCCTATTGAGCTTTGGAGTATAAAAACCTGGATTCAAAACCCACTTCTCCCACTTACTAATTACTTGACATGGACAAGATATTGATTCTTTAGGTGTCAGCTTTGCTACCTAAAATATGAGGTCAACAGTGCCAATTCCTACATCCCCAAGTGGTTATGAAGATTACATAGCACGGCGAGCACTGAGAGGAGCACAATGCCTCATGCTTGGAGAGCCTGCTCTGTGTAAGTGGCCGTGGTCATGTTTATTTTCTTCTCTGCTATTTTTAGAAGTTTTTTTTAAGAGGATAAAACAGAATAAAACCAATCAAAACAAACCAGTATAAGAGATACAGGACTTCAAAACATTATGAAATCAACAGTATTACCAGAATGCCTTTGATGTCTTCAAAATAGCTGCAGATACCTTCAGACATAGTAAAAATCAAACAGAACAGAATAGAATAGAAACAATAAAAACAAAACAGTGAATGCAGTAAAGGATTTCAAAACAAGCCAATAGTAAATCCAAAATTGCTACCATAACATATCTTACTATCTTTGAAATAGCTGCTCCTGCCATTGGATTTAACATAATCAAACAAAACAAAAGAGAATAAAACCCAACCCAACAATGGAAATGATATAGGAGTTCAATACAAGACCATAGGGAATCAATAATGGCTGCAACCCTCAGAAAGAAATTCCCCGCTAGATGCCACACTGCATACTGGTATCCCCTGAACCTATTATCAGATCACTGACCCTAGACCTGTAATGTTAGTGAAACAACAAAGCACCACAGGCATCCAATTGCATTTCACCTCAATAGCGATCATTACAGCCTGTGCTTCTCTAGATAAGCTGGTCACTTATGGGGAGGGGGGTTTGGTACTTCTTGTTTGTCAGCCTGCACACTAGAAGGGGCTGGGGTCTGGCTGTTCCAGTCTGGTGGCAGCCCATGTATGGCACTGGTTCCCAGACTGGACTTGATGGCTGGTGTGGCCTTGTTCTCTCTACCCCCAGTCTGAAAATGGCACTGACTGACAGGGAAAGGCTGGGGTCAGGCTGTTCCATTTCAGTGGTGGCCCATGCATGCCACTGGTTCCCAGACTGATGGTGATCATGATTAATGATACAATTTCACAGGTGCTCTCAGCATCTTCATCGCCAGTTTCATTTACTCCATTCACTCAGTGAATCCTGACCTAAGCTTATTGTGTCTCACCCAGGATGTGTTTTGGGGGATTTAAAGGGAAATTAGTATAATACAAGACTTGAAATTAAGATCATTTTTGTCTTAATTACCTTTCTCTTTGCTATGACAAAATACCCAACACCCAAAATTAAAGGAGGAAAAGTTTATTTAGCTCACAGTTTGTAGAGGATTCCAATCCATATTCAGCAGGATTCAAGGCAGGGTGGCATCACAGAGGAGAAACAGTTTCTGGTGGCAGAAGGTAGAAAAGCAACAATAGACCCTATAGTAGCTTCTTTCTGCCCCTTTTATTCTTTATCTAGGCTACCGGGATAAGGGTAATGCCAAATTAACCAATGGATTGGTTTAGTAATCACATACTTTTAATCCCAGCATCAGAGACTCCAGATTCAACTGCCTCTGAGAAAGCCCCCACATTTGGCTGCATGAGACTTTGGGGATCATCTAACACAAGCCATAACGGTTTCTATACCCAGTAAATCCAGAAGGCCTCTGAAGGTCTAACTACAAGCTGTCCTCTGGTTTGTGCTCTCAGAGTGGAAGTCCTTCAGCCAAGCAGCCCACCTGAAAGAGAAGCCAGGCCCCCTTCCTGCTTATCCTGGAATAGTGAATTTCAGTTTTCAGGGAACCTCAGAAGTATTCAAAGAAGCCGATCATGTCCTCTCATGCAAATCAGGGGATGCTCTTCCCTTTTAAGGCTGCACACCCTGTCTCCTGCAGCTCTGGTTGCTCTCTTTGCTCCTGAGTGCAATGCCTGCATGGGAAGCAGTGTCAATCCCAAAGTTAGGAATATATGTGCTAATAAACTGCCCAAGATTGGGAGGCTGAGGTAGGCAGAGCGTTGTGGGTTCGAGGCCGGCTTGGGCTACAACGCAAGCACAAGGCCGGCCTGAGCTACATAGTGCGACCCTGCCTTGAAAAACCAGGGCCGGAGTTTGGCTCAGTGCCTTAAGTGCCTGCCCTGGCAGGCACGAGGTTGTGGGTTCAATCCCCGGTGCCACAAAAAAAAAAAAAAAAAAAAAAAACTGCCCAAGAGTCAGGAGTCATGTGCATGGCTGTCCCTGTAATGCTAGTGTGGGACTCCTTCCTTGGCAGTGGGGTGAAGAGCAGGCGAGAGAAGAGTGCAGCAAGCACAATCACTGAACCTGCCATTTGCAGTATGCAAGAGAAAATGTTTGGGTAAATGGGCCTTAAAATCCTCTGGATTGAGCAGTTCCCGGAGAAGTAGAAAACGTTAAGTGAGTAGAGAGTGGGAAGCAAGAAACTGTAGGCAGACGGGTACAGAGGAATGGATTTCACAGGTAACAGGGTATTTGGTTCAGTTGAGAAGCCCCACACCAAGCCTCACAGACAGATGCTTATCAGGCAACATCCTGCTAACATCCCTGTCCCCTGGTTTACACCCAGGATTCCTTTAGAAAGAGGGAGTCTACAGGTCCCATCTTGAGGTCCTCAACAATAAATTGTAAATTGAGAGCCATTTAAAGGAAACCTTGAATGATTCTGGATATAGACTTCTTTGCTATAATAGAGTAGCTGCCAACACCTGCTCTTGCCTTCTGCTTGGTCCTGCCGTGCAAAACAATATGCCAAGACGTGGTCCACAGCAGCTGAGCCCCTAAGCTCCCCCACCCATGGCCAGAACTTGGTCAACATAGAAGTAAGCACTTTGCTAAACACCTTCTTGGAAACTTTATTCCATCTCTCTCTGTCTTTCTGTCTCTCTGTCTCTCTTTGTCTCGCTCTCTCCTTTATCTATTCAATAGCTGTCTTAGGTACTTTTCTATCATTGCTGAGACAAAATACCTAACACTCAAAATTAAAGGAGGAAAGGTTTATTATAGCTCAGTTTGTAGAGGTTTTAGTACATAGATGACTGGCTCCAAGGCAGGGTGGCAGAGCAGATCCCAGAGGAGAAACAGTTCATAGCAAAGCAGGGCAGGCAGAAGGCAGCTGGCATCAAGAATCAGGTCTTCTGCCTACCTGGTCTGTGACGCCCTTCTGCAATACTACCCTGTCTTGGAGCCAGCCAGCTATGAACTGAAACTTCTGCAAACTGTGATCCAAATAAATCCTTCTTCCTTTAACCTCGACTGTCGGGTATTTTGTCTCAATAACCAGAGAAAAGTAACTATGGCAGTAGCAAAGATAATAACATTTACTATTATAATGCTTACTGGGCTTCAGGGTCCATAGTGAAAAAAGTCTCCTTGTGAGAAAACTGAGATTCATGAATGTTAGACACCTGATTCAAGGTCATAGAACTGCTGTATATAAAATTAAAGTTTGTTTCATGTTTACATAATAAATTTATACCTAGAACTTCTTTTTATCCTGATGTAATGTTTCCTGGGCCCAGTGAAGAAGTAGACAAAATAAGCAACTGGTTACTTTGAAAACTAAAACCAAAACTGTGTGTTGAAATCCAGCATCCTTGTAACAGAAATAATTGCTTAAAAGCAACTAGTTAGTAATTTACCACCATAACTTTGCTTGTGTATGGGGTATGCTATGTCCCCCCAAGTCCTCATATAATTTTGATGGGGCTGAGTTATTGGTTTGTTATTGGTTTGTTGATTGACAATGTGAGCGCTGTGCCCGCCCAGGGGTGGAGCTGAGACACAGTGTAAGGGAAGGCGGGTCTTCCTGTTGCACTTCCGCCTCCCTCTCTCTCGCCAGCCCGGCTTGCAGCTTGCAGCTTGCAGCCACCATGAACTGCAAGCCCGCCATGCCACGCTATCTTGGAGCCAACTAATGGACTGAAACTCCCAAGAAACTGTAAAAATAAACCTTTCCTTCCCTAATTTTGGGCGTCAGGTATTTTGTCTCAGCAACGAGCGAAAAGTAACTAAGACAGCTTGCATAAATACAAGCTTATTCAGCTCTCTTTCAAACCAGATAACGTATTTACTTACATACACTGCTTCAGGTGAGAGGCCTTCTAACTCGATGAAACGTAAGGACTCAGGGCTGGCGGACCTGCTGCTAAATATTCTTCTGAACATATGAAAGAAGGTTTTCATCCTCTGTAGCTCTGCAGGTTAGTTCCATGAGACTCTGGATTAATATTTCTTCAGTGAACACCCCAGAGAAGCATCAGCCTAAGTCATATTTAAAGATAGAAGAGAAAATGTCTTGTATTTTCTTAGTTGAGATGTTGAGTAATTCAGTTGATTTGGTGATGCCTCCTTCCAGAGACCCAAATTATAACAAAGTTTCTTTTTCTTCATTTTAAAACAGAAAAAGAATAAAACTGATGATACAGAATTTCAAAGCAAAGCAATAGCAGATTAACAGTGCTTAATATGCTGCAATTTGTTATCTTTAAAGTAGTTGCTCAGATTATAATATATAGGCATGAAAAAATGATCACACAATGAAAGCACAAACCATTCTTTTTGATGAACTAATAAAGATTAGTAGTATAATTATCTTTCTTGTATAAATCCTGCAATTCAGATGTACTCAATTGCAGTAGCCAGCAAGAAGACACTGGGAAAAGCTACCCAGAAAACCACGTGGTACTCCAAATGGGCTACGTGTAACATTATTCCTTCCTGTGGTACTCTAGGCCCCAATTTAAAATCCTGTTCTTTTGTGAAATCAAAGAGAAGACTTCAGCAATACTCTATCACAGTGATCTGGAGACGTTTGTATTCCTGAGATACGAGACTGCATTTCTTGCCCTTTTGAGCAGTGTGGTCAGATGAAGAAGTTTATTTTAAGCAATCATATTTTTTTTCCAAAAATGGAGTACATCAGCTGAAGGAAAACACCAACTGTTGATAGAAATCAAGTCTGGGAGATACCCTGGCCCGTGTCTTTCTCAGTGGTCAACACCCTGTCTTTTCCAGGCAAGGTGCAAGAATGTACATGAACTTCTGATATATTAGATGCTGAATCTAATGTCAGGTTTAGTAAGCAGCTGAATTTTAGCTGGAAAAGTGTTTTATTGAGAAATCTCAGCCTAGAAGAAATCACTATTTCTTTAATCAATTACTCACTGAACCAAAAAGTGTTGAAATGTATAGGGAAGTAAAAGAGAAGATAGAAGAGGAGATTATAAACTGGAATCTACTGAGCTTCCTCTAAGGCCCCTGGTAGACCTCTGTGTCATCATTAATAACCAGATATTGTGGCCAAATTCATCTTTGTTCATGTGTAAACATGAGTTGTATTAGTTTTTCTCCAGAGAGTTGCAAATATTCATCAATGTTTCTAAAGGACACCAAATGTTTAAGAACTACTTATTCAGGAGCAGTATTTATTTATATCTGAGGACACTGGTGCCCCCGGAGGTCAAGGCTAGAAAGAGAAAAGCAGAAGTATCTTCTGATTCCTAGCCTAAGCCTGGTATGCTGCTTCTAAGCTACCAACAACAAAAGATTGCTTCTCTGGCTATCTTTGACCTGCAGTTTATAGCTAGTGTTATGGGTTATATTTAAATGGCCCCCAAAGCATCCCACACTCATAGGTTTGGCTTTTGGGGAAATGACTGGATCTTGGGTGGGTGGTACTGAATTGGTCCATTGATTGGTTTAGCATAGTTATGAGTATGGATGATAGATTGACTAAAGGAGGAAGATCCACCCTGGATGTGAGTGGTACCAATCAATAGACTTGCTGCCTGAATGGAATAAATAGGGAAACAAAAGGAAGGCTCACTGCTTCCTGCTTGCCATGCCATGAACCGTTTTTTCTCCACCATCTCCCTCTGCCATCCCACTCTGCCTGGGTACCAGACTACAGACTGAAATCTCTACAAATGATAATCTAAAGTAAACTTTGCCTCCCTTTACTTGTGAGGGTTGGGTATTTTGTTCCAGCAACAAGAAAGTAAATAAGGCCACTGGGGTGTGAACCAACAAGATATAACCTATGTTGCTCAAGAATAAGAAGTTTATCTACTGAGTGCACTGATATCTAGATTTGGAATAGAGGGGTGTCTTAGTTTGAGTTTCCCCAAAAAGGAGACCTGAGAGAGGCACTGGACATCACAATCTGCTGATGATGCCAGCAGTCAGTACGTGAGAGCAGGAGAGGGAGAGATTCAGACAGCAAAGTGATGAAAGTCAGTGATCCGTGTGTTAAGTAGAGAGTCACCAGCCTGGACAAATAGGGTGCCATCTGGGGGCCTCGTGGCTCTGAGTTATTCCCTCAGAGGGGCAAGAAGCTGAGGCACTTATCCTCTAACTGGTGTCTCTCATTAGCTGAGGGGTTTTCTCAGTTATAAAAGAAACTCAGGTAGAGAGAGCTATAAATAATACAGACAAAGTACCTACCAAGAACCTCAAAAGTATGGACAAGGTTTAATAATATCTGCTAAAAGGTATTTTGAAGGTTGAATGAAGGAAGGCATATCTGGGGACTAAAGTATTGTTGGATCATAATATTTTATTAGTAAGAGAGATTTCAGAAGTCATTTACTACTGTGAGCTCCTCTTCTAAAACACATAGAAGCCAGGCGTGGTGGTGCACGCCTTTAATCCCAGCACTCGGGAGGCTGAGGTAGGAGGAACATTGTGAGTTCAAGGCTGGCTTGGGCTACAATGTGAGCGCAAGGCTGGCCTGAGCTACACAGTGTGACCCTGTCTCAAAAAAACCAGGGCCTGGAGTTTGGCTCAGTGACTTAAGCATCTGTCTGACAGGCGCGAGGTTGTGAATTCAATCCCTGGTGCCACCAAAAAAATAAATAAATAAATAAATAAATAAATACTAAATAAATAAAACACATACAAAATTAAGAGTGCCTCTTTAACATCACCTAAAATAGGGACTTTGACTAATCTCTTTAATGTTAGGGGATGCATTACACCCAGACTTAGTTACTCTTGCTTCAAGGTGACACCTATACATTACTTACTTCATGTGTATGAATCCTTCACCAGTTGCCAATTTCTCTTCTGAGTTGATCCAGAATACATTCAAAGTCTCTTCCACATGGAAGCCTGTAGTAGCCAGTTCCCAAAAACTGGCCGCCAATGATCCCTATCTCCCGTGACGTAGGCCCTTGTGTTCTCTCCTCCCACGCTGAAGAAAGCTGGCTTGTGTAATCAGTGGGATATTATGGAAATGACAGAATGTGACTTCAAAGGTTAAACTGTGAAAGGCATCACTGATTTCATCCTTTTCTCTTAGATGACTCACTCTGGGAGAAACCAACTGCCATGTCGTGAGGACACTCAAGAAGCCCTGTGGAGAAAAGCATGTGGTAAGAAGCTGAGTCCTCCTGCCAACAACCACGTGAGGAAGCTGTCTTGGAAGCGCATCACGCCTCTCTAGCCAGCTCTGCAGAGGACTTCAGCTGCAGCCAACATTGTGACTTCAGCATCAAGAAAGACCCAGAGCCAGAAACTCCCAGCTAGGAGCCTCTCAAATTTCAGACGCAGAAACCATATGAGACAATACATCTAAATCATTTTAAACCAATGAATTTCATGATGCTTGGTTACACAGCATAGATAAGTAGTACAATATTTAGCCTTTTCTGGTATTTAAAGATAGCTATGCCCCATCTTCTAATAATCAGCACACTCTGCTTTTGTTCTTCCTACGTGTCCTGGTTTTATGCTCTTTGTGCTTAATTATGGGACGATTCCTATACGTAACTATTCTTTTTAGTGTTAATGGGTATCAGTTGAATCTCGTTGTTGAAAGGGACAGAAAGTCAGACAATTTATGCATAAAAAAGGGGAGCTATGTTGTCAGTGTTGTCTCGTGTAATTCAATGCCCAGAGGAAAGAGGCGATCTGCCCTTGGAGATCACCAAAACCCAGCACTTGAATGACACCTAAGCCCTTTCCCCATTTGTGTTTTCCTCCTAGCTTTTCACTTCATTTTCAAATTCACTGTCCCCAAGAAGTTACAACCATTTTTACATAGCTTTCACACTCTGAGCTGTGTGGTCAGTAAGCAGCGAGAGCTCATTCCTGCCAGACACTTCCAATTTTCAAAATCTCTGGGAAGAATTGCAATTGGTTTGACCTAGTCTGAATTCCTATCCCTACATCTCCATGATGAGAACACAGTTCACGTTTCAGAAGGAGTACGTGTGCGACCTTGTGGGCAGGAGACATTGGGTAGAAATTCATGATAGTGGAGAAGCAGATAACCTTAAAATGAAGGCAGCCATATGGACCAATAAAAAATCTGTCATTGTAGCTGCATGTGATGTCCCTGTCATGTTTGGATTAGAATTCCAAAGGACAGAGATTATTTTTTGGTAGTCATCTCAGTGTATTTTATCCAATAAATACAAAAATCTGATAAAGAATAAGATCTCTGGAACAAAAGGGAGAAGTCAAGAGCACAAGTTCTGGCATTAAAAAAAAAAAAGATCCATTCTTTTTTTTAAAGTGCAAGCCCTCCTGACACAAAGGACAGGGGGGAGTAGAGAAGAAAGGTAGGTGAGGTGAGATTTGAACTTCTAAGACAAACGAGTAGGAGTCCACATTCAATACCATGGTGTCTCAACCAAATTATGATGCACTGGGGTCTCTGTGTGCTGTAAAGCAGTCCAAGAGTTTTATTTTAATCCATTAATGATAATAGATGAACTACCATGGTTTATGGAATATTTCTGTCTCTTTTTTGGTGGGGGGTTATTGGAGGTTGAATCTAGGGCCTTCGCAGTAACTGAATTATATCACCAGCCCTTTTAAAGTTTTGAGGCAGAGTCTTGCTAAATTTCTAAATTTCCCAGGTTAGTACCAAACTCCCAGTCCTCCTGCTTCAGTTACCCAGAGTACTGGGATTACAGGCATCTGTGACCACATCCAGCTTCTCTCTCATTTTTTAATGAACCAAGCTGGATTTATAGCCATCATTTGTGATAAGAACCTCTGGTATAACATGTTTCCCAAGAGCCTTGATAGTCTTAATGGCTGAGAAGATGGTCAACTGAGCAGACAACCTCAATTTTGAATCTTTGACTTTTTACTTATTAAATGTGTAATTCGGAACAAGTTCTTTAACTTCTTCATACCTCAATTGTGCCTTACAAAATTTGGGTAATAATAATACTGTCTCATAGGGATGGTAAATTCAATGAGCTAATATATTCAAAGTGCTTAGAGTAGAATGAGACATGTATTAAGTGCTACATGGATATTAGCAATATCATTACTACTTTCATTGGTATTAGCCTTGCATTAGAGTGAAAGATTTGTACCTAAATCCATCACAATGGAAATGTGAGTGACCCTAGGGTACCATGGGTACCATGATAGGAGTATGTCACTCATCCAGTATCAATTGACTATATGTTGAGGAAAAAGTTAATCTAAATTTATCATTTTAAACTTTCAGTGTACTTGATCACAATCTGTAGTAAGAGAGTGGTCCAGCAAAGCATACAAGTTGGAATGATTTGTGGGACTTTTTGGCTGGAAATAGAGTCTGTGACATCTATCTTGTCATATGTTAAAGTTGTACTGATTGCATATGAATCTTTCTTCAAATAATGCAAGAGTAAATATATCCCAATGCATTTCCACAAGAAAAGAGCATTCATCTGTGGGTTGTTAGTTTTCCAATTGCAGTAACAAAGATTTAAACCATATTTAGGTCCCAACATATCCATCATAAAAGCTAATCTTTCCTAATGCCCATTTTTATCCAACTACAGTGCATAATTAAATGCTAGCAAAGAGAGGCACTGTATTTAGAAAAGAACAAGGCAAGATCATCGACCACAGCTATTTATATTCTCCTCCAGCTCAAATATTTCAGACTGTGCATGCTTCCTACTGACACTACTTATTTTTTAAATCCTTTAAGAAACTGTATAAATCACATTTTTGAAAGATACGGCGATTGGATCATTACATCATATAATCTCAAAGCTCTAATTACTAAATGAAGCTTAAATATCACTCAGTACACCTAAGTATCATTTTACTAATTATTTTGAAGATCTCTGTCCCATGTCACAGACTGGCTTACAGAAGCAGTAAAGGTGTGACACATGCATCCACTATTTCAGGGCAGTTCTTAGCAATTCCCTTTAAAGCTTAGATTGAGTATTACAGTCTTTCCTCAGTGATTTGTGTAGCCACTTCAGATAAATGAGAATTAGGATACAGGCTGACCTTTCCCTAATGGCGGCTAGCTAAATACAACACAAGGATAGCCAATTTCCATCTTTACTAAATCTCTGTTATAAACTATTTGAGCTAGATTTATTCATCTGCACACTATTTTGATGACTTTTCATAAAGATTCAGCTTATCTCAATGAATACAGGAGTGAAAACCCTTAGTGGAAATTATGTTTCTTAATTTGCCATCATTTATATTCCATACAATTCACACATTTACAGGACATAATTCAGGGGATTTTAGTGCACTCACAAAGTTGCACAACATCATCACTCTGTCTAACTCAAAAACATTTTCATTACCCTAAAATGAAACCCAGGGCTGATTACAAGTCATTCCCCTATTCCTCCTTGCTTTGGTTCCTGGGAAGTTGTAACCTATTTTCGTCTTCATGGATCCTCACATTCTGAACATTTCTTGTACTTGCAACCATATACTATGTGGCCTTCCAGGCCTGTCTTATTTCAGTTAGCATAATATTTTCCAAATTCACCCACTTTGTTGTATGCATCAGCAACTGCTCCCTTTTTTGTGAATGAATAACACCCCTTTGCATTATATAACATATTTTGCTTCTAGATTCAACAGCTGATGAACATTTAAATTGTTTCTATTTGGGGCTATTATGAATAATGCTGGTATCAATGTTCATGTACAAGTTTTTGTATTGCATACATTTGCATATATGTGCCTAGAAGTAAAAGTATTTAGTCAATGAAGAACTTTAAACAATTTTACAAAGTGACTGCCAATTATACATTCACATTAGCCATGGAAAAGAGTTCCAGTTTCTCCCCATCCTCACCAGCGCTTACTACCATCATAGCCTCCTCTCCTTGTAGGAATCATTATCTCACTGTGGTTTTAATTTGCACTTACCAATACCTGAGCATTTGAGCTCTTGTCTATCTTCTGTGGAGAACTTCATACTGAAGTCCTCTAGTTATTTTTTAATTTAGTTGCTATTCATCTCTAATTGTTAACTTATAAGAGTTTTGTTATTTTCAATTACTTGATCTTTATCATATATATGATCTGCAACCCTCCTTCATGGGGTAACTTTTCAGTTTCTTGACTGTGTGTGTGTTTATGTGTGCGTGTGGGCTTTCAAGGCTCAGACAGTTTACAGTTCTCCTTTAGCTTGCACTTCCTGCTTGCCATAGCTTCAGAGTGAACCAGCAGGGCAGTTTAGGTCTTTCTAGGATCTTTCTTGAACAATCAGGCAGCTCTGGGCATGTCCAGAGCTCTATTCATATGCATGGCCTTACACTCCCCAAAACATGTTAAAGATAGTCAAAGTCCTTTATGGACATTTTCAACAAATGGTCTTTGGGAAAAAGCTGCTCACCCTAGACAAGATTCAAGTTGGGTCTAACATAGGCAGTTTTAGAAGTCAGTTCTTCCCCCAAATCACCAGATAAGTGAAAGGAACATAACTATCTCACAGTAGGGCTTCAAAACAGTTCAACTTTGTTCTGCCCACTCTACCAACTGCTAGGTTGTGGTTTCTGTCATTACAATCTGTTCTTTTTCAAGACCAATACAGATCTTGGGCTGAGCGTGTGAACAAATTAAAATATCTCAAAGCTCGTTATTCTTACCAATGTGTTTAGTTGTTTTTCTTAAACAAATGCTCCTCATATTTCTATAGCTTTTTGGTTAATTTTTAGTGTTCTAAAATCATTGATTCTGTCCATTTTTTCCTGTGTTTTTGTTGTCACTAGGGACAACAGAATTTTCCTAAGTACTTACTGCACTATTTTCTATTTATTTTTTGCCGGCATCAAATTTACTTATTTATTTAATAAATCTTTATCAAGTTAATTAACACAACTCTGGCTGTTATTCTGTGTTTATAATAATTAACTTCTCTCTATTTTGCATTTGCTTTCTATATAGCACTGTTTGCATAGGTTATGCGGAATAGATTTATAAAGTCAGAAGTCCTCATCAAGGTTTTGACAACTTTACATGATCTAACCAACTGCTCTTCTCTTACAAATTGCTCTCATCCAGCTTTCCCTCCCTTGCTATGAACTATTTCTCGGTCCCATTCTGTACTTCAAATAATGTAAGTCATTACCTCGCTACAGGCCTAGCATTTCATATCCTCAACCTGGAGTTTTCTTCTCGTAGAATAAACATCCTTCCAGCCTCTCTTCAACTGGTATCCTCTTGGATGTGACATCCCTGACCACCTTTTCTGGAAAACCTTGCTCTCTTCTTAACCCAAAGCCTTTCCAATTCCAAGTTATCTTTATCATATCGTAATTTGTGTACTTCACATGCTCTGTTAAACTCTACAATTATTACATTTCTTTTGCTCATTTTGTTTGTTTCTCCTGAAAGAATGTAAAGTTCATGAGGATAGGAACCTTGTTGGTCCTGTGCCCTCCTGTATGCCTGCAGTTACCAGCACATAGTAGGCATACAGCCATAGATAGTGAAATGAAAAAGAGATAGTTTAATGATGAGAATTCCACTCACAATCAATAACCTCCTTAGGCTTGTGATTCCTCAAATATACTCTTTTTTTTCAGTTAAATTTTAAGGACAAACCAATCAAGATGTGACATGGAGTCAATTACGTGTAGATGACTAAGAGTACTTTGGATTTCTTCTGTAGGAGCAAACGAGACGGTGGAAGTTTCTTGCTTCGGGATTGTGATTCATTGTTCATTTTCACCATCACCTGTCAGAGTTTTGCTCAGCCTCCATTTCCCCATCGATACGATCACAAAATTGTATCAGATGATCTCATAGTGTCTGCCAGACTTCTTCCTCCTGGGCTTGGAGTCTCAAAATGCACCCTATTACCAATTAGGAAGAAAACTGCTTAAACTTCAGGAAGTAAAATTGATTTCAAATGTTACACAATGAAAGAATAAACATGAAACACCAGGATACCACTTTAGCAGAATCTTTTTTATGTCCATAATGGTACTTTAATGTTTTTTGTGCCGGGGACATTTTGAGGTTTATAGCCCTATAATAAAACATACAATCTTTCATCTGGTTAATCTTATGGATATTGTATTCTAAACTACTCTAAGATGCCACTGGAATTAAATTTGCTGAGCTTTTTCATTTTATTTATTTTATTTTAAATTAAATAACTTGTGAACCAGATACACTGAGTGATGAAAGAGACTTGAGGTGGTCTTTATATGGCTTCCACAGTAACCTGGAATATTTCTCTGGCTTTCAAACTCTATTTTCTATCTAAAAGATTACTTAGAGTTATAAATAATGAAACTCTTAAGGAAGGAAAATACAGTGAATGTTAAAGCAACAAATAGCAAGATAATTTCTATCTCTGAAGTAAAAGAAAACGTTTTTATAGAATGCTGTTTCTCCCGGATCTGGATAATGAAGTTTGTGTATTTAAGATGCAGGCCAGGTGAGTAAATGAAGTGAATGACGCATGTATACTTTTGGAAGTTGTATTTTCCCAACCATCTCTCCCCCAGATTGAAATTGCCCTGAATACATAGAATAGTGTCTGTCTTGGTTACTTTTCCTAGTCACTGAGGCACAATACCTGACACCCACAATTTAAAGGAGGTAAGTTTTATTTTGGCTCACGGTTTGTAGAGGTTTCAGTCCACAATCATCTGGCTCCACTGCAGGATGGCATGACAGAGGTGCTTAGTGGAGGAGAGCTACCCTTGGTATGGCATCCTGGAAGCAGAGACTCAGAGTGAGAGAGACTTAAAGAAGGACCAGTGAATGAAGATAGACCCTTCCCAGCCATTTCCACAGTGATCCCAGACCCCGTCCCCTAACACCAAGTCAGTTATAAGCCCCCATAATCCAATCGCCTTCTGAAAACCCTGCCTATGAGTGCATGGGGGTTTTGGGGGACATCTTGATACTAACTGTAATGGTGCCCATTTAAAAAACAGGCAACATGGTTTAGATGAGGATTTGGTCATCATATAGTCCATCTCAAAATCAAGACAATCCCACTTTGGACTTCTACCAGAGAGTTGGAGTAAAGCTTCCCCACTCAGATTTATTTCTCTCTTTCAAGAGCATATAGAATGGGTCAGATTGCTGATACAATTGTCTGTACTAGTTTGAAAGACAGCTAGGAGGAGACTGTATTTTGTACAAGATAATTTTAAATTATTTAAATGTTTAAATTCCTAGACAAAGAATACCAGTATGGCATGTGCCAATAATTGGTTTATAGAAGAAACCTCTCTTTGAGCCATTCTTTTTGGGCCAATGACATGATGTTTCATCTATTTAACCACTAATCTTAAACCTGTGTTTAAGATTAGTGGTTAAATAGCATTTCTAGCCCAGCAATGGAGCAAATTGAAGCAGTTTGTTTCTGCTCAGTTTTTTCCACCTAGGTTTGTTTCATTTAAATTTCATAAGAACCCTACAAGGCATGCAGTAAACAGTAGTGAAAGTTGGATTGAGTGTCATGTTTTCTTACCCTTCAACTCCTTTAGCCTCTTGCTCACTGCTGGTGCATCTCATGACTGTAAATTATATAGACTACAGAATATAATGGCTAAGAGTATGGGTTTTAAGGACACATGGCATAGACCTGAATCTTCTCTCAACAAGTCCCTAGCTCTATAAGCTTGAGTAAATTAACCCTACTCTTGAATTAGCTTTTAGTGCATAAAATGTGCCACTCTTAGAAGATTGATGTGAGGATCGAGGGGATTACAGACACAAATGGGTAGCACGCAGACAGTTTTGTACTGCTGTGAGTTTAAGTTGCAGATTCTTATGCCTAACAGGTCTAGAAGGTAATGTGCAAATGGAGAGTGAGCCTGGGCGTTGCACGGAGTGGTGGGGACTCTGGTGTTCTACGTTGGTCCCACCTTATCTTCAGGTTTTCTAATCAAGTTTTTAAAAAACGATAAGCCAAATGATGTATATTGGCTGAACGGAGTGAAGTCATGAGCCCCATTTTGATGATAAGGTAAATAAAGCTCAGAGAAGCCTTGGTAGGATTGTGCTCAATGTCTCAATGATGGAGTTTCATATGAAACCTAGGTCTCCATTTTTTTTTTTAACCTAGGTCTCAGTCTACCTACCGCCTTGGATGCACTGGTTCCCATACCTTGAAAAACATCTCTTGGTTTTATTTCATTAATAGTTTCTGATATTTTCATGATCTGAAAAAAGTTGCTCATGGGAACCTGGACAGTGCTTGTGAGCATGGGATAACTCCTTCTGGGGGACCTAGGCAGTTAAATTGTCCCCACTGGGAGTCATACCATCCCCCCTCAGCCCCGCTGGGTGACAGATTGAAGAGTCCTGCTCCAGCAGGAGGATTATAGTTTTCTACAGGGATGAAAGGGGCCAAGACTTGCGAATAAATGTAACTACCAATTAGACTTCCTTAACTTTATATTTAATTTAGAGTCCTTAAAACAAACAAGACTTGTTTTCTTTTAAATATCTGATTCTTTAAGGCCACCATCCTTTAAGTTATTTCTTTCTTTTGATCTTAAGCCAACTGGTTGATAAACTTTTACCTTGACAGCATTATACCACTTTGACATGAAAAGACAGTTTAAAAGTTCAGAAAAGTCCCCAGTATTATACATACATTTCCAAATATCTATCCCAGTTTATTTCAATTTACACACACACACACACACACACACACACACACACACACCTATACTCACTACTCGTTAGCTGATAGGGCAAAGGTCATAACCATTTATTCAGTTTTGTGTTGTAGCACAAAGAAAAATGTGAGTCATGCCTTTTCTTTATATGCCTTTACTTTCCTCACTGTAATGTCCAGGCATGAATCCTAGGAATGGTAGCAGAGGCTCTGTGAAGTCAGGCTTCCTTTTACATCTTTTTCAATCACTTGAAGGTTGGTTTCATGATCACCCTTTCTCTTGTTTTTATAATTCAAGTATTAATTTCATTATTCTCTGATACTGTTTTAGGTCTCTATAACACACTGATCATCTCGGGTGAGCTGCTCTGAAAGTTCAGTAAGTTGCTTGATTTTACATAAGATGTTCGATGAGCCTCTTATATTTCTCAGGTTACTTCTCACATAACCTAGGCCTGTATCTCCTCATCCACAGCTGAAGGCTACACTTCTCAGCCATCTTTGAGTCAGTTATGTTTCTGTGGCTATTTTGGACAGTGAAGTATGAATGAATGTACAACTTCTAAGTCATGATCCTAGAAGAAGCTATTCTTCCTTCTTTTCATCTTGCTGCCTGGTTTACTGATGTTGGTGGAAGGTCATTTTGGACTATGCAAATAAGAATCCCATTTTAAGAATGGCAGGACAACAATTCCATGAAAAGCCTGAATCTCTGGATAATCATACAGAGCAGAGATGACTTAAAACTTTGGACAACCCACATCTAGATACAAAAGAAAAATACATGTGTTTTGTTTACGCCACTATTGAACTGAAACTACTGCATGCGTGTAGACTTAGAGTGAACACACAGAAACAGTTCCCCATGTTCTGGCACCAGAGATGAAGTGCAGTATATAAATAACTCCCAGAATGCATTTCATTGATATAGTACTTGAGGACTAGATGAAGAGGCAAGCACTGTGCAAAAACTGGTTGCTCCTAGATCTCAGAAGAGAGACCACCTGCCCATCATGATGGCTCCCACATGGTAAAACCTCAATAGATTTCTTCACTCCAAATCCTTCCACCCATTCCACACGTGCCCCTTAAGGCAGCTTTCCTTCACTGTAAAATCCAACTAACAAGTATGATTCAGGACGGATGTTTTTAACTGAAATATCAAGTATATCACTTTGTAGTAAAACATCGGGGATTTCCCCTAGGTTCGCTATCCACTCATTCATCAAATTTTGCTGGACAATAGTTCAATTGTACCCAAAGGGAAAATTATCTAATTGTTCATTTGTTTGGCTGTGTGTTTACTGTTTTATAATCTCTCTCTCTCTCTCCCACACCTCCCTCTCTCCATTTTAATATATCTGTATGTGAAAAAGACATATATATTTTGTTAAATTTTGTCCTGATCCTCTAAACCAGGGTACAGCAAACTATGGCCATGAACTAAATACATTCCCTTTCTCTCTCTTTTAAATAAAGAAGAGAACATAGCCATTGCATTTGTGCAGGTAGAATCTGTCCACAGTTGCTTTTATGCTATAAAGCAAATTGGAGCAATTGCCACAAAGTTTACTTGTCCACCAAGGCAAAAATATTTACTACCTGACCCTGTGCCAGTCTAAACCAGTGTTTCTCAATCTTCTGTCCATTAATCTTCCTTATCATTAACCCAAGGCATCTTTGGGGCTCTTCAACCACTGTGCCCAGGACTTTCATTGGTGGCTGTTGTGTTGTGTTGTGATTTTTGTGGTACTGCAAATTGAACCTAGGGCTTTTTTACTGAACTACACGCCCAGTTCTTTTTATCTTTTATTTTGAGAAAGGGTTTTGCTAATCACTAAGTTGTTCAGCCTAGACTTGAACTTGAAATTCTCTTGCCTTAACCTCCTAGAGTGCTGATATTACAGGCTCACACCACCATGGTTTGTTTCCCTAGGAAGCCAAATACTATAGAAATATTATATATCTGTTCAGGTGTTGTAAAGATATCCATGATTTATACATAAAAAATACTAAGATATTTTTTTCTCTAAAATCCAATTTTTGTTCCCTAAGAGGCAATATTGCCGAGTTGAGGATGCATGCTGTAGATCAGAGTTTTCCAGTTTCAGCACTGTTGATGTGTTAGACTGAATAATTATTTTTCATGGGAAGTTGCCCTATGCACCATAGGATGTTTAGAGGGTTTGCCCTACACACTCAATATAAATAACACTCTTGTATGCAATTCGTGACAACCAAAAATATCTCCAGACAATGTGCAGAGTGTCCCACCGGGGGACCATATTAGAAAAATGCAAAATTGTCCACAGCTGTGAGTAACTTAGTCTAGACAATATTATCAACCATTCAATAAATAAATATATTGGTTCAATTGATGTATTTTTCTTTATAATATTTAATACCAGCAGAAAGCATCTTACCTATATATTCCAACTTCTTTAAAAGTGTCACAAACTTTTTTCTAAATTTTCTTCCAAATTTGGCATTATACGCATTGGTTTAGAGTTGACTTAACACCCCTGCCTATCTCAATCATCTATGAGGGTCTTTTGTTGAAAACTAGATTCTTCAAAAAGTAGTCAGGGGTCAAGCAATCTTGTGTAACAATTCTCTCAGTGTGTTTCTTCCAAGCCCAGAAAATTGAACTTTGATATAATAATTCTCAGCATCTCTTTTCGTTTAGTGAGTGGCCATTCTACATTAACAGACATCACTCTGCAATTTGATTTGTAGAGATTATTCTCATTGTCATGAAACCAAAGAAAAAATATGGACTAAGTTTTCTTTCTTTGTCAATGAGCATATGCAATCATTTCTAGACACTTTTTTCCTCTAAAGAAAAATGTAGGCAGGCTACTGGGGGGAGAGCCACATGCCAGCCTTTTCCCATGAGTCAGTGCTATTTGCAGACTGCAGGGAAAGAGAACAAGAAGTGAATAAGAAGCAAGCCCTCCCTGTGAGTTGGTGCCATGTGCAGGCTGCCAGGGGGAAAACCAGATGCCAGCCCCTTCTGGCACACAGGTTGGGAGACAAGAAGAGCTAACACATTCCCACCCTCCATGTACCATAAGCGACTGGCTGATCTGGAGAACCATAGGCTGCAATGATAGTTATTGAGGTAAAGTACAATTGGTTGAGATAGGCAGGGGTGTTAGGTCAACTCTAAACCAATGTGTATAATGCCAAATTTGGAAGAAAATTTAGAATAAAGTTTGTGACACTTTTAAAGAAGTTTAAAGAAGTTGGAAGTTGTAGTGTTTAGTGTTTCACTAACTTTTCAGGTCTAAAGCTGGTAGTCTGACCATCTATTCAGAGGATATCAATGGCATCTATGGGGGATCTCTTTCTAATGGTGGTAGCCATTGTTAATTCCCTGTTATCTTGTTTTGAAGTCCTGTATCATTTTCATTGTTTTGTTGGGTTGAGTTTTATTTTCGTTTGTCTTGTTTGATTTTATTGTATCTGATGGCATGGGCAACTATTTCAAAGATAACAAGATATACTATAGTAGCCATTTTAGATTTACTACTATCTTATTTTGAAGTCCTTTATTGCATTCATTACTTTGTTTTTATTGATTCTATTCTGTTCTGTTTTGTTTGATTTTTACTGTGTCTGAAGGTATGGGCAGCTATTGTGAAGACAACAAGAGGCATTATGGTAACCATTGTTGATTTCTTATTATCTTGTTTTAAAGTCTTGTATCACTTACACTGCTTTGTTTTGATTGGTTTTATTCTGTTTTATTTTGCTTGGTTATATTCTCTTTAAAATAAAAAAAATTTTTAATGTAAATGTTTTGTTGCCACTCAGTCTTACTGTATCATGTGGGAGTATCTTGCAAACAAAGTGGCACATGAGACTCACATAAGTTTCTGAGTGATAAGGACATACTCAAGATATTATAGTGCATTCCTTCTGGATTGCCAAGGGAGAAGACTGAAGACAGGTAAGTCCATAAAAAGAAAGACATGCTTCACTCTAACTTTCTTTGTAAAATCATGTGTATATGAAAGGACTATCTTTACTATGGTGTAATTTGCCTGAACTTGTCATTTACAAAGTAATAATCTAAAGGGAAATTAAAATGATCTTTTAGTATTTTTGATGTCTTGGGAATAAGGATAAGCATAAGTAATTTGAGACTGAATTGAAAATGCTACTAAGTCTTAAAGGTGGTGTTGTTACTGGTCCTTACAGTCTGTTTTTCAATCCTTTAGGCAAAGTCTATGACAAATATCATAATATTGGCCATAAACTCAAAATTCTGTGAATTAGACTTTCTTTTATGTTACCATTGGTATTGAACAGTGGAAAATCTAAATACATTCACGTAAAAGCCTTCATGACTTTACTTTATGATTTTTGATTAAGTCATAAAACCTTTGCTCCAGGATTCTAAAGTCAGAAATAGGTCTTTCATCAGTTTCATTGTTTGGGGATGTTTGAACAACCAAAACTCACAGTGCAAGATTTCTACTTTGTGTTATAGTTATATTGTTCCCAAGTTTGGGGTACCAACTTTTGTGGGTTTCTCTTACAGAAATTCTCTTCTACTCTGGGCTATGGTTGTGGTCATTTATTTTCTTAAATGTCTTTTTTGTTTCATGGAATGTCACTTATGTATCATAAGAGTAAAAGCAGTTGTGAGCTCGGAGTTCAAAGACCTGGGTTGTTATTGAAGTCCTGCCACTCAGCAGCCATGCAACTTTGAGCAAGGGCCTTCCCCTTTCTGTGATTAATTAACACCTCCCCAACACAAAAGTACACTGGGAGTATTATTGGGTCATATAACTGAAAAGATCCTGTAGTAATATCAGGCATGGCTGGTACTGGGGTTTCCAACAACATTGTCAGAACTCTGCCACTTCCTATGCCTCAGTTCTAGCTTTCCTGTAAGCTCTTTGAATTCTGGCAGAGATGGAAAGAACCCCATTTTAGTAGTTCCAGCATAAGTGCTAGAACCGAGCATAATTTCCTGTGTTGTGTCATGCATCCATCCCTGAACAGTTACTGAGGCCAAGACAACAGGTTATTTAGCTATGCCAGAATTTCTGCCATCCTTTGGGCCCCATAGGTCATTAGGACTACTAGAAATGATATTGAAGGATGAGAGGATTCTCCCAAAGAAAAATGGAGATTCTATTACTGATGGAGAGATGGATACTCTGCTGGACATGGAGAAAGAGCTCAACCACAGATAGAAAGACAGCTCTCTGGCTGGGGTGAACACCCCTTTGCTAAGCCAATATTTAAAACCCTTCCCCATCTCCTTCAAGGATCAGCTGGGATGCAGTCCTTCCCACCCGTGTCTGTTTTTTGATCTCACAGCAGAAACCTCAACTTCAGAACTTGGGGTGCCATTTCTACAGGCATTTCTTCTGGGCTGTGTCTGCTCTTAGAGACTCATCTGAGGAAGAAATCATTTCTGTGTGAGAATTCATCTGTAAGTAAGTAAATTATTGGCCCCATAGAGCAAGGAGTTGCAGCTCTCTTGTTCTATGGCCTCATTTTCACCTACAACTGCTGCAAATTACCATACTGCAGAAATTACATGAGTCATCACAACTCTCATCCCTACTAACCAGGGTCCAGAGGAACATTCATTAAAGACTTAAAGTTTAGTACCAACACTCACATGTCTTTCACTTTACCATGTTGCTTTATCACTGTATCTCTTCCCAAAAACTATGGGAGTGTCACTTCTACCCCAGATGCCTTATCTTTCAATTTACTTCTAGGGCATCTGCCGCTGTGTTTGTCATGGACCTGCAGTGAGACTTTGGTTATGGGACTCAGGGCATGCAGCCTATCAATCTAAATCTCTAAATCTTCCCTTTTCTAAAAGAAAAAAATAATACAATAGCATTTTCGCTGTCTGAACTACTATGAAAATTGTATGGGTTACATATGCAAGCTATAGAGTTGTGGATGTTACATTGGAAAAATCTTTAGCGTCAGGAGATAATGTGGGCATCATTGTGAATTTCTAGAGGCAAAAGCAAACCCAAAGATTGTTTTTCCATGTTCAGTCAAATGGTACATGAAGTCAAAGGACCTTCTTGATCATGTTTCTATTCATAATATGTGAACTACCATGGTGTTTGCCTGATCTGAAAAGGCTGCAGCTTTTCCAAGTCCAGGAGTGTTAGTGTCCCCCATGTGGCAACACCACTCCTAGGATCTTGCTTTCCCATACCCCGATCAGACCTCTCACCTGGGTGTGTACTTAGAAGAGAGGATAGGCAGGTCCTCTATGTTTCAAGTCACTAGAAGGGAGCAGAGCCATCTGTTTATGCACGAGGATAGCTGTGTTCTCAGCTCTGAGATTCAGAATAAATCGCTGACTAAAAATCAAGTTTAATTTTTCTACATAAACTATGCTCAGAGATTTTAAAGTATGATGAGATTGTTTGGTGTGTGACTATAGAAAGAAATGGTGCTTAAAAACTTACTGACCTTTTCAAGTGATAATGCATCTTATGTGTTTCAAGAATATACTTTATATTTTGTTATGGCTTGTGTCTGGATGCCCTCCTCAAAGCCGTATGTGGTCATGAGGTGAAGAGTTTTTGAAGACAGCTTCCTAATCCTGGACCCGTTATTTTCATGCCCTCACCTCAGGAAACAGAGTTACAACATTTCCAGCTCAACTCAGCAAGGGGCCAGCATCCTCACTTTGTAAACATCCTAAGCCTGCACAAGAGCGGGGCACAAAGATTATGTGAGTGCTACACCCACTCTAGGGCAGGTAGCCTGCGCACAGTATAAAGGAGGAAAAGAAACTTGCTTACCCCCTTTTTGCTTTTGTTGATTTTGCTGTTGTCTGATGCCTTGAAGTGTTGCCCTTCACCATGCCACCCTGCCTTGGAACCAGCTGACTATAGACTGAAACCTCCACAAACTATGAGCTAAATAAACCTTTACTCCCTTAATTTTGGGCATCAGGTGTTTTGCCTCAGCAATGGGAGAAATATATATACACACACACACAAGGTATATTGTGTGTGTGTGTGTGTGTGTGTGTGTGTATATTTGGAGTCCTCACTTGTCCAACACTCACACACTTGAGTAGCTATGATTTAGTTAGATAATGTGAGTCCACTAATAATAATGGTTTATGAGCATAGTAATTGTGGATAATTGAGTAGGGTACAAACTTCACTGCTCATCTTTCAGTCCACAATTCACTACATAAAAAGCAGATGTGTATCATGATTAGTGAGCTATCAGGTCACTTCTTCAGAAGAATGTTGATAATTGTCTACTACATATCTGTAATTCATGTCATTTTAGTGGATTTATAATGCATTTGTCATTTTAGAGAACAATCATGTAGTTGTGTTACCTTCTTATCTTTCCATGATAAACCTATGGGACATTTTTAAAAAATGGAGAATGCAAACAGGGAATTGACAAACAAAGATAGAAATGCAATGCAGAAACAAAAACTATTAGAGATGGCAGTGGATGTTGAGTCCAGTATAATGGTGTCTTAGTTACTTTTCGCTCTTTGCCGAGACAAAATACCTGATGCCCAAAATTAGGGAAGGAAAGGTTTATTCTTACAATTTCTCAGGAGTTTCAGTCCATAAGTTGGCATCAAGGCAGCATGGGGTGACGGGGCTACTGTTCATGGCGGCTGCAAGTTGTAAGCCGCAAGCCACGCTGGAGAGAGAGAGAGAGAAAGAGAGAGAGAGAGAGAGAGAGAGAGAGAGAGAGAGAGAGAGAGAGCAAGCAGAAGTGGAACAGGAAGAGGAAGAGGAAGACCCGCCTTCCCTTACGTTTTATCTCAGCTCCACCCCTGGGTGTGGGCAGTGTTCACATTGCTAATCCCAGCACTAGACAACAAACTGAACACAAGCACTAGACTCAGCCCCATCAAAAGTATGAGGACTTGAGGGTACATAGCATATCACCCAATACAAATGGCGTTAAGAAAGAACTGGCCATGGGAATGTTGGCATTGCTACCATTTAAGAAAAGCTAAATTTGCAAACTAGCATGGAGAATACAGCTCAGTAGTAGAGCACCAAATGCAGGAGACATCATGTTCTATATTGGAGTCAGCAGACTAGAGCCCAAGAAGCAAATCTAAGTCACCGTCTTTCTTTCAACATTTTTTTAATAGTACATGTTTGTAATACATAAGGTTTACATTCTTTGTATGGAGTTAGTGCATGTACATACATTTTAATTCGGCTCTCCTTCTCCCTTCCTTTCCCTCCCTTCTCTCTCCATGACTGACTTCCTTTTTTAAATTTTTTGTATATGTTTGTAATCCTTGCATGCCTTATTAATGGCTACTTTCATAACATAACAGCAGAGTTAAATAGTGATAACACAGAACTTGTGACCCAACCAAGTTCAAAACATTTATTGTCTGACTATTTCCAGAAATTGCTTGCCAACCCCTGATCTGAGTGGTTGCTAGTGTTGAGCAAATAGAGATGGTGTCACAGACTCTGAATCTATAAGGAGTTAATGAACTAGTAAATATTCTAGAATGACTTTTACTTTCATATTACTTCCAAATGGTAGGGAAAATTTTAGTAAACATTCAGCTAAAAAGGATCCCTCAATGTTAAAAAAATATCTAATTTGGATTTCTAGAAGTGACTATACATATATATATATATATATATATATATATATATATATATATATATATATATAAAGAAGGAGCTCTCCATGGCTCCTGAAAGGATGGAAGGACTCCCTGCAAGACATGATATGGCTGCAGGACTTCAAAGGTCATGGAGGATCAAGAATCACAACAAGCTCTGAAAAGAGCAATACAGACTGTCATTTTCTGTAGTCAGCATGAAACAGTGACAAACCACCCGGCAAAGACAAAAGTACAGGCACTAGGGAGGGTGGATAAAGGCTGTGTCTGAATAACATATTGCTGGCTCCTGTAGAGTTAAAGAAGATGGCAGAATTTCCAGTTAGAGAGATATAAGATGTATCAATGGTCATGGCAACATATAACCAAGGCATCTTTCACCTACCCTACTCAAATTTAATGCCACCTCCAAGTCCTAGTGGTGTCAGGACTAGTTCCTTCTCACCTAGTGAAAGGATGGAAGGGAACCTGAGGGAAATCCCTCTTTATGAGATAAGCTGATAATAAAAGCGTGCCTCCAGGACTACCCTTTTCATTGAACCTTCAGAGCCCAAGGATTCAGGCCAATGCTTTCTAGTGGTATAATTTCAGACCAAGTAGCATTACACAAAGAGTGGGAAATTCCCTCTTTCATCCATAAAAATGTTAATTTCTATGGGATTACCAGGAAGTTCTCCTTTGATTTATGCTTTCACCTTGTATCCCTTTCAAATTAAGGCTCCCTTGAAAAGTACAATTGTGTCACCAGCTCCCAGATCCAAGGCAAAAGTGTTCAGCCCAGATGCCTCATCTCAGCAAGGTCTCTTTAATGACCAGCCCTCTATGCTTACTGAGATTAGCTGTGGGGGTGACCCCATCGGGCTATGGAGAGAGAGTCCAGCCCTCAGACATATCTTGGCTTTGGTCAGCAGGAATAAGGACCCAAATAGAAACTCAGCTCAGCCAGCACCAATCAGGGGAAAGAGTGAAGCTGCTGGGGCCTGTGATGCCTCTGGCTTCTGCACCAGACTTCAAAGGCCGCTGCCAGAAACTACCAGGCCATCCTGGTGGTGGAGAGTGGTGGGGGTAGAGGCAGCTTCCTTGGCTCTGGGCACTGTGTCAAGGCCACTTCAGGATTCTAAACAGCTTAGGGAGCAACAGCTGATACAGCAGGTGCCTCAGGGAATAGTGGGGGTGGGGAGGGTTTAGGACTAATTACAGGGTCCTTGCTCTGCTGCTCCAAGTTTTTCTTTCCCTTATAATAGATGACCATAGATAGTAATTTTAAAAGACTATAACTGGTTCAATGTGGCTTTCTTCCCAAAACTGAACTGTATGTTCAGAGAATCCATGAGTTGCTTCACGCACACACCTGACTTTGACCTTGGGCCCTCCATCACCTGCCAGTTGGCTGGTGGTCCCAAGTGTACTCTTCCACCTCTTGACCATGGTAGTCCCTATGAATCCCTCTTGTTTGGACTTGCTTACTCCATTACTATCTTCCCTGCTGATCTGGAAGCTCTCTATGGCCATGGACTGTTTTGTTCATCTTTATATCCCCAATATGACCTAGCACTATAAGTTACTCATTGTACTTGCTGAGAGACATTAGCCAAGTTTCTTCCTCACTCCGATCCTCAGTTTTCTCTACTATAAAACTAGGGAGTTGAAATACATGATCCTTTAAGTCCTACCCAGCATATCATGTAGAGTAAAATGGTAACATAAGCCCACCCTCAGTGTGTTAATATGGACAATTTATCATTGTCTTGAGTTATTTTTCTTTCTGGAATAGGGAAAGCTATAATTTGGATGTTGAATATTTCTTTTCAAAGACCCATGTTGAGGTATGGTCCCTATTATAGCTTGTATCTAGATGTTCCCCCAAAGCCTCATGCACTTATAACTGGAGCTTTTCAGAGCTGGCTGTATCTAGGACATGTGAGACTGGGATAAAGGTGTGTGGTACTCAGTTAGTCCACTGATTGAAATAAGCACTGTTCTGGGTATAGATAATGGAAGCCCCACCCTGGGTTTGGGTGACATCAATCAATAGGTTTATAGCCTGCATGAAATACAAAGGGAGAGAGGAAAGCCAGACTTGCTGCTGTTGCTGTCGCCACCACTGCCACCACCATCACCACCACTGCCCCTACTGCCTACCGCTACTGCTGCTTCGCTGCCTTCTGCCTACCATGCCATGGACTGTTTCTTCTCTGCGATGCCCCTCTGCCATACTGCCCTGCCTTGCAGCCAGCTGACTATAAACTGTGACCTCTACAAACTGTGAACCAAAATAAGCTTTTCCTCTTTTTAACTTATGAGTGTCAGGTATTTTGTCTCAGCAATAAGAAAAGTAAACACAATAGTCCCCAAGATGCTACTGGGGAAAAGTGGTGAAACCTTTAGGAGGTGGAACCTACAGGGAAACCCGAGGTCATCCCCAAAAGGGACTCTGGGATCCTGCCCCCTTTTCTTCTTGCTTTGCTTCTTGGCTATGAGATCAGCAGTTTAGTCCACCATGTGCTTTTCTTGATTGCTATCAGTGTGCCCACTAGAAACACAAAGTAAGGAGTTTACTCAGTCATGGGCCAGTTGTGAGCCAAAATAAACCTTGCTATTTATTATTTAATTATCTCAGGAACTCTGTTGTAATTACAGAAAGCTGATTCGTGCAGGGATAATCCCCTTTCCTGTAAGCTATATGGGTATTAAATATTTATTATTCTAAAATCACCAAAGGTTACTTTCTTTGTTATTTATACGTAATAACTCTATAAAATGAGGTCTATGGTTTTTGCCACAATTTAAATGAGGAAAATAAGTTTAAAGAGATATAATTGGTTCATGGTCACAGAGTAAGGAAACATATTAGCTACCATTTGAGGCTAACCAAGGCACTGTTGCTGGTCTTGAGTTTTCATGAGACAAGTGCTTTCTAAGTCAGTATCAAAATTAGCAGCTGAATTTTCAACCATTTTTTTTTCCAGGACAAAGTCCATGATGTTTTGAAGGGTACTTAAAATCTGTCTATCATCTGACCTTGACCTGGTCTTCAACTTGCATGTTCAGAAAGATGTTTTAGACATAAACACCCTTTACTCAGACCCATCCTGTACTTGGTTGGGTTCACATCTGAAATGTCTCTCACTTATGAATAAACTTGCCTGGTGGAAATATTTTTCCTTCTTCATAATCTCAACTCAAATAATGATACTTCTAGAAAAACTTCCCTCCTATACTCTTTACTCTCTAAATTGAACCCAATGAGTCTCATTCAAGAAAAATTCAGCAGAGGAAGAAATTGACATGGCCTGGTGAGTGCAGAGAGTGAATATAGGTAAGGATGCTTAGCAGAAAAAATACGTCACACACTAGCACGCTCCTACAGAAGACAGTTCTACATTACTTGTGCCTGTTAGCTGCCAACCTAATTGAGATGAGGCACGAACAACATGAGGAAGAAGGCAGGTTGAAAGCAGATTTAGAACCTCTGAACAGCAGCATGAGGAGTCTGGAACTCATCCTTATCGGGGACCCGGCCTAGATCCCCAATCTTCCAAACGAGTGTACGGCGAAGGCTTAAATAAATGAGACAAGTGGTATGATTTTAGGGCTCCAGGAGGATCAAAGCCCCTGCAGAGTTCTTGACTCTGCAGCTACCATGAGAGCTAAGACAAAGAGCTTCTCTAGACCACCTGTATATATTTTCAAATAAACAAAGAGAGGGGATACTGAGGGAGGTGCTTAGGGAGGTGCCGGAACTGAGTAGGACTTGGGAGTCACTTCAAGGACATCTCTAAGTAGGAAGGAATGTCAGAAAAGGAGAATTATTTTATCTCTAAGATGGCCTTTATGATGGGACTATGATGCCCTACAGAGTAAGATGCCTGCAGGGCAGTCTCTATTAACATAATTAATTATGGAGTCAATATGTCCTCAGCTGTGACCTTCTTTACCTTGCCCTTTGAGGTAACTCTGACCTCACTGGCCACTACAGGCCTCGGTCAGGACCAGTGATTCATAGAGATTCATTTACTATGAATCAGCTCTCATAGCCAGGCAAGGGGCCTAGGACAGGCTCACAGATAAATAGAATGCCAATTAATAAATTTTAAATCCTGCTCAGAACTGCTTTGTAGCAGTCCCCAACTCACCCTACTATCCAGCCTTGTGGTTCTCAAACCTTCTGCCCCACCTGCAGGTCTTGTTGAGAGTAAAGTATCCCATACTACTGAGCTCCAGAAATTCACACTTCAACAGGCCCCTGAGGGACCGAGATACACCCTGAAATTTGAGAAGCTGTTCTATGATATTTAAGACAAGATATAAATGAGATTTTAAGAAGGAATTCCTGAGCCGTCAGGCATTATTGAGGAAGATTGTTCTGGTGGCAATGTGGACAAGGAACTGGTGGAAACAAGACAACCTGGGGGTCCCAGCAAAGGTCCTCAAAGATAATGGTTCCGTAATGCTACCCTTTATGCTGATCATAACCTGACTTCGACAGCTGCAATTCTGGTGCATAATCACCTCTAATGTAGTTTTACCCTCTTTATCAATTCTCTATAGTGTAAGTTAAAAAATCATTAGTTTTCAGCAGCAGCTATCTGCTTAAACCAAACCAATGTATCCATAGGATTCCAGCAGAAATTGTGTTTCAATGGAATAGCATTCATCTCCAAAAAGACACTTTTTCATCTTCCAGTTACTCTTTCTAGAGCTTTAGGATTTTTAAAACAGTATTATTACCACTTTATAGCTGAGAAAACCAGGTCCTTCTATACTGTAACATGTATACTGACTCCTGGCTAGTTTTGAGCTCTTTTAACACCAGGTCAAGACTTTTTTAAAGAAGTGGCAACCAGGGGTGTTGAACCCATTTCTTTTGTATTGGAAACAAAGACTAAGTACTTAGATTTCGCAGAACACATTGCAGAGACAGGGCAACATTTGGTTGTAATAAGAACACTTAAATACAGCCTTGTATTTGACAAAATACACAGAAATGGAGAGGGCTGATTTGAAATATACATGTTCTGGTTGATGCCATGGGTTGTGGCCGGGATGGGATGGAGCAACCCTACACCCTTACAAGCATCATAAAATACAGGTGTATAAAGCTGGCTCTGAATGTTCCTCAAATGGAATTTGGTGAGTAGAGAAAACAAAATCCTGATGAAGGGCATGTGTAACTTAGCATCATTAGTGTTCCCACAGGTTTGGTATATCCTGAATCTTTAGGTTATCAGAAGTGTGTGAGATGGTAATAGGAGGTCCAAAAAAACCGAGGATTAGATAATATGTCATTGTTACAGTTTTCTCCCTTGTTTAGCAAGACCACATTGTCTCATTCTGCAGAGGGATAGGACTAATCAATTGCAAACTGCCTACTGCCTACTACTACATATCACACTGGAATTCCTATAATATATTATTTCTTTTCAGTTATTGACCCATTGTAAGATTGGCAAGTGATAGTCACAAGATAAAGATTTACTTAAGTTTGAAAAATCAGAGTTACTTAAAACAGAGTTTGGGCATGGGCTTGTCTTACAGGTAGCCATGGGCTCAATCTCCAGTGGGAAGAAAGAAAGAAAGAAAGAAAGAAAGAAAGAAAGAAAGAAAGAAAGAAAGACAGACAGACAGACAGACAGACAGACACAGAACTTGGTAAGATGCTAGTTTCCGGCTCAGTCCCACCATAATTCCACACAGTCTATCAGAATTGGTTTTAAGTACAGTCCTGCTGGTCTATTTCACTGGGAGCAGAGAGAGATGGACAGTGAGAGATTACTAGGAGACAAGCATCTCCGTAAGTTCAGTGTTTGAATACCCAGCATCAATGCTGGACACATGGAGTGAGTCACTTAAGCTCTATGAATGAACGGCACAAATCAATGCACCCTAAGAAAGGCTTATTTTAAAAGCCAAAAATTGAGAGTCTAAAGATAGGGCACAGAAAACACAGGACAAACTTCAAGCATATTATTGTACGAGAAAGTAAAAAAAGTGTTTCTCAGGCACTTCCTTGTCAAGTGCGAGATCCTGAGTTCATTTCCTGGTACAAAAAAACAACAACAAAAAAAAAAAAAAAAAAAGGAAGAAAGAAAAATGTTTTTAAAATATCCAAAAAACAAATGGATGGAGCATGTTACAGGCTTACAGGAGCCAAGCTTACCAAATTCCCAGTAACCAAATCTTGAACAACCTGAGCAAAACAACAAATAAAAAAAACAATAATATAATATTGTATTATAACCCAAAATGCAAAATAAATATCCATGAGTCTGCACTTAATAAACTACCAAAGAAATAAATAAGTGGGGGGGGTAATGGTAAATTTTTCCTATAGAATAATAGCAAATACTATATGTAGATGCATTTTCCTATAGCAAGTAAACTTAAGTCCTGCTTCCAATAGAATGTGGGCTGTGACCAGTGACTCATTTCCACAGAATACACCAGTGATGGAGAAAACCAGTGATTTACCACGGAGACATCTGACCTCTACTGCCATAGCAAAGTAGTGAGGTTTACCACCATCATTCATGTCCTGTGGGTGCCATGCACCCCTGAAATGTGGCACCAAGGTCACTTCATTTCTATGAAATCCATAACCCCAGCTGAATGCTGAGAAAAACAAATGGCAAATGTAGTTTAAGAACACTTGGCCAGTATTCCTCAAGAATTTCAAAATAATGAAAAACAAAGGAAAACTGAGAAACTGTAATAGACCGAAAGAGAATTGGAGACATGATAACTGATAGCAATGAGGCACCCTGGGGTGGGTCATAGAATAGGAAAAGAGGATCAGTGGAAATGCACGGAGACAAAGTCTTGAGTTTAGTTCTTAGCTAATGACAGTTTCATAGTTCTGACAACTGTCTCCTGGTCATGAAAGATGTTAACGATGACAGTAAGTGGACGACAGGTAATTCTCTGTCTGACCTTTCCAATTTGAAAATTATTTCAAAACAAAAATTCATTTTAAAAAGCTTAAAACAGTCTGGCAAATCCTCAATTGGAATACAACGTTGTTTAATGCATACTGTATAAAAAACAGGTTACATGGGATTTAAGCCCTCTGATAAGTAAAAAGTAAATTATAAAACAAGACTAAAAAAGAATCCAAAAGTTAAGTCACTTAGAATTATTGACTGAGAATTAAATACTGTCCTCCTCTAGTTAATTGGAATAAATACAAACTATGTTAACAAAAATTCAGAAACAGTTCAACGATGATAACTAGCTATCTTAATTTCTTACCTCAGTTTTATTTTTACACAAATCTGGGCTCCAGGAATATTTTTAAAATATTGAGTTTGTGTATTAGTTTTATAATCCTAATATCCAAAAAGTTTTACTTTTGTTTATTTTAGTGACTTACTTGTCTTTTGTCAGAATTTAGACATGCCATAGTTCACTAAATCTATTAGTTATCAATGCACTATTCCAACAATTAGCCGATTTTGATTTTTCTTTACCTTTAAGCAGGGAAGTATATTTTGCACTCCAGTGTATACTTGTTTGTAAGAACAAAAGTACCTTAGAACAAAGGTAACTATAATAGCAAGAGACCACACACACACATACACACACCATTCTGTTATGGCTTGTATTTACATATCCTCCCAAAGCCTCATATGGTCATAAGTGGGGCTTTTTCAGGGGTGACTGGATCTAAAGTGTGTGATACTGGGATTGATTCACGGTGCAATGCTAGGATTAAGGGCATTACGTTTAAAAGTGTGACTGACACACTCACTATATAGGGATAAACTGAGGCTGGTCCCTTGGATTTGCAGCTGGCTGCCTCCTGCTGGCCCTGCTTTGCCATGAACTGTTTCTCTTCTACAATGCCCCTCTGCCATGCCACTCTGCCTTGGAGCCAGTTGACTATGGACTGAAACCTCTACAAACTGTGAGCTAAATAAATCTTTCTTCCCTTAACTTGTGGGCATTGGGTGTTTTGTCTCAGCAATGAGAAAAGTAACTAAGACACTTTGCTTCCTCATTGCTGCCTGTGGGAGTTTTCAGTTAGGTTCAAACACATTAATACACCAACCAGAAAAGCCTCCCACAGTTCCTCAGGGCCATAAAGAATAAAGAAAAGAAAGCTGAGAATTTTAAATGTCAATGAGAGCCACTACTTCCACAAACAGCAATCAATATGTTAAGTTGAAAATGAGACAAATGACTAATTCTTAAATCCCAGACATCTATTATTGATTAATGTACTGTCTCCATTACAGAGGAAGCCACAAGGGCCAGGGAGGTTGAATTATTAGCTTATGTCTACATAGCTAATATGTGATGGACTCGAAATTATGCAGAATTTGTTTTTATTATTCCAGAATCCATGTTCTCAACTTCTACTCTGTGCTGACCCTAAAGACAAAATATTATTGATTATAGATGATTCCATTAAAACTAGGATCAGTGTCCATCTTTGTTCATAAAATTTGCGCCACATCTAATGATTTTTAAGAAGCGAAACTTCTGGGTTAAAGGGTATGCATATCAAAATCAATGTTTTATTAAAAGCTTTTATTGGATGATCACATCAATTGAGAATCAGTGTCGTTCTACATCCTTACTATAGATTCACAAGCATTAGCTCTCTATTTTTGATTCTCATTTTCAGCCATATGAAATGCTCTGTTTTCATTTGCATTTCTTGACTGCCTATATGACTAGACTAGACTTGTTCTTCATGGGCACTGGCTGTTTGTAATCATGATTCCATTTTATTTTTATCTGCTTTGGGTACGCTACTTTATTCCTTGGCCATCACACTGGGAGTCATTTATTTTCAAATATTTATTGAATGTCTATCCCCTGTCAGGTATTATGCCAGACGCTGGAATTATATTGGTGAATAAAACAGTTTCAATTCAGACTTTATGGAATTTACATTCCAGTGGAGATAAAAGATATTGAACAAATAATAATGATTGAAATAAGAGCAGGTTGCTTTGGCAGTATATAACAGGGAGGACCTATTGTAATCTGGAAATTCAAGAAAGATTTCCCTAAGGAAGAGAATGAGATTAAAAAAAAAGATGAATGAAAGTACCTAGCAAAGGGGAAGGCTGTTATCAACATGGACAACAAAATGAAATAAGAGAAATATCATCTAATTGTTTTAAAGGGTTTTTCAGGGTTCATTTATCTGAATAGCTATCCCAGAACTCTATATATTAAGGATATTCATCTTTAATGTCATCTGTTATAAACATCATTTATCCTTTTCTTCATACTGGAATATATGATATCTTCACTCAGAAATTCTTTTTGCTTTCATACAAATTATGACAAATTGTTCTTTATTTTTGTGTGAACTTTAATAGACTCTATAACTTACTTTCTGTTTCAGTTACAAAACTTAATATTTCTTAGATCACCAACATGTGACATTTACTTTATTTAGCTTTTTCTCCTCCTGTAGTTGAAACTCTTTCCCCACTCCTTTTCTGTGTTACCACCACCACCACCATCAAACAGTATCTGCTAGCTATTTATGTGTAATAAATGAACCTAAGATTGTGTGGTTTTTAAAAACACAATCATTTACTATTGCCCCAGGTCTATGGGTTTTCCGCATGGTTCAGCTCAGATCTGTACCTTAGGTCTGTTAAATTCAGGTAGGTGATTCTACGCAGCCTCTCAGGCACCTGGAACCTCAGGTGGCTGGTTCATTTCTTTGATGCTGCCACTGCGGCACAAGACCCCTATGCTCTGGCTTCCAGCTTAGACTTGTTCAGACAGTTGAGGCAGGGTTGTGATGAGTGGAGCTGTGTTAGGTCTCTGCATGAAACTGGCAGGGCATCGCTTCTGCCACATGCTATTTGCTGAAACAAAAGATAAACCCAGCTATACTCAAGAGGTGGGGAAATTAGATTCCGTATTATCATGGGAGGAACATGAAAAATCACACTGCAATATATGGCGGACATTTGGGTCTAATTTTGCAATCAATCTTCCATAACTACAATATGGAATTTTTGCTTCTTTATTTGTTTTTGTATTTTTTCATGCTGTGCACTATACTACCTAATATTTATGTAGCACATATCTTACTAAACGCTGTGACAAATGCTTTATGTCCTTATTAAACTGAACCACTGCAATAAATATGTAAGGCAGATACTAATATTGACCCTATTTTGTGGTTAATGAAGCTTTTTTCTGATTACAACTTTTTTTAAAGGTTCAAAGCTAGGGTAGAAGAGTCTGAACCCAAACTCAAGAATAACACAGAATTTTATGGTGTTACCTCCTGATCTTTTGCCTACTTAAAAGCCTAAGCTACTTATGGAAAGCCATAAAAAGTTATATCAAACCAAAATTGCCATATTTCACTATCTACTAAAGCAAATAACATTTTAGTTTATTCACCATAAGCAGATGTATATAAATAGAAGCCTTCTATTCTAAAAGCCTCTAATACTGAAAATGACATTCATTAATTTACTTGCTTCCTACAAATTAGAAGTAAAACCACATTATTCAGTATTTAAGAAAAACATCAGTCCGCTTCATTGCAGCATAGTTACAGAAACCCCCACTGTGACAAAACAAGGTTCACAATGGTGACAAAACAAAGTTAGCTTTTTTTTTTTTTTTTGTATACTACAGTTCCCTGAGATCAGAAATCAGGCCACGTATATCTGCTTGAATCCCCTACACCTAGCACAGCGTGAAGGACAAGAAGCATAATTGTAGAATTAGAGATTCTTGGAGAGAATTGAGCATAAGAAACAGACCCAGAGAGGAGGTTTGATTGACACCAAGTGACACGAGCAATTAGTGACAGATTCTGGACAAAACGCTGCTCTGCAGACTCTCGGGGCTTCCTCTCCCATGTTTGCTTGATGCTCTTAAAACGGAGGGACAGTATTTTTTCCCCTTATTCACAGTGGCCTAGGTTTTTCTTTTTTCTTTTTCTCTCCCTCATAAACTTGCTAGACTCGGTGCTCCTGGGAGTGTTAAAGCAGAATGCGCTTATTTACTTTTATTTTTTTCTACCATTTTCCTTCTTTTTTATGATCCTAGCTTCCGACTGTGTGGCAGAAACACATAAAAATTGGCATAAAAGTATGAAAATGTGCCCCAGATGCTGTATTAAGTGGGAAATAAGTTTAAATGCCTCCAAACAGGATCTGGTCTCCTATCTGTCAGCTTTCAAAACTGCTCATCCTAAATTGTGCCTTTTGTCTACAACAGGGAGATTTGGTACAGGGCAAAAATGCTCTCAGCCTGCGAATGGCTTTGCAGTGAATCACTGCACAAGCTCAAGCAGTTGCTTCATCTCTGGGCAGACAGGAAGAACAAGGGAAGAAGGGGCCTCTAGTTCTATCTGGTGAAACTAGGCCGGGATTCATTGCCTTCGTGGAGCTAAAGCTGGAGATTTTCAGGTAGTAATCAGAATGCTCATATACCAAGGTCATGCATGGATCTTGTGTTCTCAAAGTCTGGTTTTTGTGTAGAAATGCCACTAAAGGGGTCACCGTCATTGCAATGCTCCTGAGCCTCTGTCCTGGCATCCAGTCTTGTCCGCGTCTTACATTCTCATGACAGTCACAGAGATCATTGAAAGGCACCAGTCACGTTGTGTCACTTCCCTGAGTAAAACTCTCACACACCCGCAGGATGTCTGAACGCCAGAGTGGGGCTCACACGGCCTTCTACTCACAGTCCCCGCTGTCCTGCATCTCTCATCTCCCTCATCACGTCCATACTTCTTGCAGATCCTTCAGAGAACAATGGCTTTCTCCTCTCCAGATCATCACGCATGCTGCCTTTTCTCCTGGGAGAATCCTTTCCTCCTCTTCCTACACTTACTCCTGTTTTTAAGCCACAGCATAGAAACACCTTGGAAGCCACAGGCTTTTGCTCCCCTCCCCTGCCCCTGCTCCGTGATCTCAGAGCATCCTCGATGCCTGTGCTGTAGCAGTCTTTTCTCTGTATGGTAGTTGAGTCTTACGTAAGATGAATGATTTACAATACATGCTAAAATATATTTTGATAATTATCCAAGGTACCAAGCAAGATGTTAAAAGATCAGGACAGCTTAATGATAAAGACTGTTAACTCCCTGTGTTTAATTCCTGGCTCTGTCCTAGCTGCACAAATTTAATAAAGCCTCTCCAAACTGACTTTCCTCATCTTTGAAGCCAGAATAAAAAGCTTGCTTGTTTATTTATAAGCAATAATAAGCGGCTTTGTTTACCTCATTGGGTTATGTTGACAATCACGCATTAATACATGGAAATTAATTTGTACTGTTTATCCTATAGCAAGTCTTTAAAATGTGAGCAGTTACTTTTAAGATGCTCACTGTACAAATACACTGAATGAATGAAAAGCAACCATGTCTCCCTAGATATTCAGGAGCCTACTGTTTAATGTGGGTTGAGTGTTAGTTTCTCTTCAGGTTTCAGTTTCTTTTTCAGGAATTTGAAAACACAAAGCAAAATTATCTCTAAGGAGTCATTCAAAGTCAACATGAAATGATTCCAGACAGATGACACTGACAGACACTTTTGCTATTTAATTGTGCTCCCACAGAAAACTTTAGTGCAGGTGGGTAACCTGGCAAATGAGAGTAATAAGGACCAGAGCAGTAAAATGACTTGCCTAAAATCTTGTGGACAAATGGAAGAGACCACATCTAAAACTTGAGTTTGGGAACCAAAGGTCATTACAGTTTTTCATTGTTATTATGTCAGATTTTATCTTGGGCAAAAGAGTTTCATCTAATCTTTGTCAAAAATAAGAATTCTCTCAAGTTCACAGACTTTGAAAAACTATAGTGAGTTTTGCATTTATTCTAATTCTACATCGCAACTGAAAGTTCAAAAGTTGAAGTTCATTCAAGGACATCCAGCCATCATCGTGGGCTGCCTCTCTAGAGAACCAAAGCCTCCACTGACCCATTTGGCTAATGGCTTTGGCTTGACTAGAATCCAAGAACTTTCTGAAATGAAGACTCCTTCAATTAAAAGTCAGTTAAGAAGATAGGATTATTTAAAGAGGACTTTTTGTAATCGACAGTAGCTGCAATGAAGCACGGGTTCAGAGACCCATTACCTGGGTATAGGTAGCACCCAATGTTATCTCTATTAAACATTTAGTATTCATCCTATTTGATCACAAATGTTTGACAACTTAATATACGCGAGGTCCTATTCTACATGCTAGGGCCACTGACGAGGACACACAACTTGCTTATAATATTTGATTCAAATGTATTTCATCATTCATTACCTAGCCTTAGGGTTTGGACTAATTAATTTTCAATGCATGCATTGTGGTTTGGATAAGGGACCCCCAAAGACTCATGTATTGAAGGCTTAGGCCCCAGCTCGTGTCTGTGTTGGGAGGAAGAATGTACAGCAGGTGGGCATGGTGGGAGGAAGTTACATCATTGGGAACATGCCCTGGAAGGGAATATGGAGACCTCCGTCTCTCTTTTCTTCGCTTCCCTGGCTCCCATGAGGTGAGCAGCCTCTCTGTACTATGTGTTCCCTGCTTCATCATGGGCCTAAAAACAATCAAGCCAGCATGGACTAAAACCTCTGAAACTGACCCAAAACAAACTTTTCCTCATTATAAATTGTTTGTCTAAGGTTTTTTTTTATATTAACAGAAATCTGCCTAATGCAGTATATTACTCAAATAGTTCAGAAAATGATATTAAAAGTTTAATGTTTGTGATGTCAAGCTTTATGTAGAGATACTTAACAATTAATGAGTTGAAGTGTTATACTGCAAGGCTAAGATTAACAGTTTGGTACCATGTGGGACATTTGGTCATGGGCCTGGTACTCAACTCTTCACAACAGCTTTGAGAGGGATGTTTTGCTGGTATCCTCAATTTATAAATGTTGAAAGTCCAACACATAGACATTAAATAACTTCCCCAAGAAGTCAAATATGTGGGGATACAAAAACTTTAATTAGATCCTCACACACTACCATGTTATGCTATCTCTAGCTAGTAAACTTTAACCAAGAAGGAATTATCTGGGGAGTCCTTGTAGTGGTTGGAAAACACATATGTTATACCACAGTCACAATAAAAATGAGAACATGCTAGACACACTACAGGAAAACACATAAAGAGCATAACTTCAATCTAGGTAATTTTATTCATTCTTCCTAAGTTCTCTTAAGTGTATGGATTTTAGCCATTTAAGGTTTGGGCTCTGCATTAAGATCCAGTTTCAAACAATAGCTCTGTCACATAGTTTTTGTTCAGTTTTGAATGTCATTTAGCTTCTGAATCTCAGCTTGGAAAATTAATGTGGGGCTAATTATATTACTTACCTAATTAGGTCACATATATATATAATCTGAAGGGCATGCAGTAATTGTCTAATAAAAAACCTGGAAAGGTAAAAATTAACAAAACAAAAATCTCATACCTCATGACTTCTTCCTCTAGACCTTGTTCTCTCTCCAGAGATTGTTTGAAAATCACATCCCAGCAGATCAACTAAACTCGCTCTGATATTCTATGATGAAAATCCAAAAATATGACAGGAAAAGGAAGTCTTCATGAATCCACAAAATTACAACTCCCACTCTACCAATTTTTAAATAAAGAACTCTAGGGATTCAAGATGTCTGGATAGAGGCACCCAGCACACAACTCTTCCCCCACAAAGAGAACCAAAATAACAATGTACAGCTGTTTTGAGGTGAGTAACCATGGGAGAACATCATATATTAACAAGAAAGAAACTGGAACCTTATAAGACTTAAAGACCTAGGAGGAGAGCACAGGAACAGACTCATACTACCCCAATATCTGCCTCTCTGGCCCTATACCTGAGTATAGGAATATTCTCCTCTCTCCAGAGATAAATGAAAAAGAAAGTCCCAGAAAACTTCCAGTGCAGATGTTGCAATTGTAGCTATGAGAAAGTTTCACTGTCCTCACAAGCTGGAAGCCCACTTGGACAATTCACCTGAAACTGACCCAGCAACCTTGCTTTGAGAAAGCATCTCAGTTCATCACTAAGGAAGCCTCCAGGATGATACAGCCAGGAATCATCTTGAGAAAAGAGCTGTTGTTGAAAGTTGGGCCCCTTGAAGGATCAGAAATCCCTGTATGTTAATACCTGTGGAAGCCCACAGACATTTCACTGCCCTAGCTCACAGGTAAACCCAACTTACTCCAGCATGGTGAGCATAAGCCAAGCCTTCTAGGTACCCTGCCCTATAGGGCATAGCAACACAGAGGGCAATGCAGAGAGCTTCCCATAAGAATCAGGAAACCAAGGTGCTTGACCTCTAGACCAAGGATGAGGCTAATTTAGCGTGGACCTGTTCCAGTCCTAAGATGCGAAACAGGTACCCACATGGTTCCTGCCAACCCCTGTACCACACTGAGATACCTATTCCTGATAGGATGGTGAAGGAACACCATGATTCCAACCTCTCACTGCTGCCCTTTCCACAGGGATTCCCTGATGGTGCCTTGAGTGACTCTATGGCTCGAGCAGTCACCCAAACCCAAGTGTATGTGGCTAGTTGGGAGACCTTTGCCCAGTTCCAGTGGTAGTTCCACTCCTGGGCAAGTGCCACAACTGAAGGAGTCAGGGAGAAACCCATGGCTCCAGCTGCTCCCCTGCCCCAAGTACACACTGCCCCCAAAGTCACAGAGTGGACCACCACAGTTGCTACTACCACCTCGTCTACATGTTTCTCATCACTGCTCTAGCTCTGTTCCCCATCTAACCACACAGTGCTTTCAAGACTGAGTGCCACAGAGGGCATGCCACAGTTCTCAGAACCTCTTTCCCTGTGCAGCATCTAGGATGAGAAGACACATGCTTCAGGCTCCTCAGAGCTCTTGGGGCCACCAGTAGCCGAGGCCTTGCTAGAAGCAGAACCAAGAAAAACAGTGCCCAGCAGAAGTCATTCTCAAGTTGGAGGAGTAACCACACAAGGAACACGCTATCTCCACTGCTGCATCTTCAACACTTGCATGAACTGCTAGAATGCTCCTGTTCTTGTATGGCCCACAAAAACATGAGGTCTCTTCAACTATATTGTGGCATGTACTATGCCCAAAGTCATTAATCACAGCCACAGAAGCTATGGGGAAACTACAGTATGGTGCCCAATGAGAAATAAAATGAAAATTATGTAACAAATGGCTACTGCAAGATGCACCTTCAGGAGAAAATTGTTTACTAAGAAGGTCACCCTAGAACAGGAGCAGAGATAAGTGATCCAGATGTGCGATGTCAGATGTACAAATGTCAAAATAATGCACAAGAAATATGACAAAACCAGGTAAACGACAACTAAAAAACCATAATTCTCTATAGATGTCAAAGAAACATATATGAACAAAATGCCCGACAAAGAACTTAAAAAGAATTATTAAAAATGTCAATGAGTTTTAAGCAAATTCAGATAAAGTTAAATGAAAGTAGTAAGACTACGTGAGATGTGAATAAAACATTCAGTAGAAATAGAGATTTCAAGAAATAACAGAATTCTAGAAATAAAGAGCACAATAAACCATATAAAAATTGTTGAAAACTTCAATAATAGACTAGCTCAAGTGGAAGAAATAATATACAAACATGAAGATAGGACCTGTGAAATACCTGTCACCAATACTAAATTTTGTTTTCTGATACAGTCTTCTAGTTTGTGTCTTTTGACTGGGGAGTAGAGATAACTGACAGTGACTTATTAATGTAAGCTATTTATTGAATCCTGTCATTGCATTATTTTTCCAGAGCTGTTGTCATTTTTTCGCTTTTATTTAGCTACTCTCCCAGTTACATGTATAAATACTTTTCTTTGATCTCTTTGGTACTAGAGGCCTCCCTTGTCTTTCTCTAGGATTCCTTTAAATATTTTCTTCAATACTAATGGTCATGTATTTTTTTAGGATTTTTTTAGTTGTTGCTGTGAAAAATTTTACCTCCCTGCTAATTTTGAAGGTTAATTTTGCAGGATATAAAAGTCTGGGTTGACAGTTGTTGTTTGTTAGGGTTTGAGAAACTTCACTGCAGGCACTCCTGGCCTTTAAGATTTTTGCTGAGAGACTTGCTCTTACTCTTAGGGATTTGTCTTTATGGTTTTATATTTTTCTCGCAACTTTTAATATTCTCTCCTTTTGTTGACTTACTGGAATTTTGATTATATCACGAAGATATTCTTTTTGAGTCATTGCTATTTAGGGTTCCATGTGCCTCTTGTACTTGAATATTGAATCATGTCCCTAGATTTGGAAATTTTTTTGTGATGATTTAGTGAATTTTTTTTTAACCTTTTGAGTGATCTTCTAATTTTTCCTTTTTTTCCCCTACATTTCTGAGTTTCTTTTTATGAGCCATGTAATAGCTAGTGTAGCCATCTAATAATTAGTGAAAAGATGGAAAATGATACTCTATTCAACTATGGCACCCAAACAACAAAGAATAGGTATCGTATTTTCATACCTAGCAGACTTCAATCCTAAACTGATCAGAAGAAAAAAAGACAGCCTCTACATACTGGTATAGGAGACAATTTAACAGGAAGAGATAACAATCGTAAATATTTATGCACCAAATATTACTGCATCCAACTTTGTAAAACAAAAACTATTAGACATAAAAGAACAGATAGATAACAGTACAATCATAGCAGAGAACTTCAATATCCTATTTTTACAATCAAACAGGTCAGCCAGAAGAAAATCAACAAATAAATATCAGAGTTAAACCATACCATCAAATAAATGAACTTAACAGATACCTACAGAGTGTTTCACCAAACAATGGAATGCACATTTTTCTTAGCAGCACATGGAACTTTTTCTAAAATGACCATATCATAGGCCATAAATCATGCTTAAGTAGATACAAAAGAATTTAAATAATCCCTTGCATATAATTGGATCATATCAGAAAGAAGCTAAAAATCCACAACAAAAGAAATAACAGAAACCACTCAAATACATGGAGATTAAGTAATATATCATTGACTAATCAATGAATTGTAGGAGAAACCAGAGATGAAATGAAGAAGTTCTTGCAATTCAAATGACAAGGGAAACACAACATATTCAAACCTACAAGCCACAATGAAAAGATTTCTAAGAGTGTAGTTAATAGCTGTGAATGCACATATGAAAAGAACAGAGTAATCCCAAATTACTTTTTATAATAGCCTAATAATGCATTTCATGGTCCTAGAAAAGCAAGAAAAATCCAAATTGAAAGCTATTATAAGAAAGTTGAAGCCAAATATGGTGATGTATACCCATAATCCCAACACTCAGGAGGCTGCAGCAAGAGGATTGCAGTGAATATGAGGTCAACCTGGACTACACAGTGAGACCTTGTCTCAAAAAAAACAAAAAAAACAAGCAAATAAAAGGAAAGAAATTATAAAGATAAATGCAGATATTGATGCAATTAAGACTAAAAGAAGTTTCAAAGGATCAAAGAGTCAAAAAAAAAAAAGCATCAAGGCAATTAGAAGTAAAAAAGGTGAAATCACAACTGAAACTGCCAAAATGCAGAGGAGTCTAAGAAATTACCTTGAAACCATATTCTGGTAAATTTGGAAACCTAGAAAAACTGGAGAAATTCCAAGACACAGACAAATTATTAAAACTGAACCAGAAGATATAAAAGCTCTGAACAAAGCAATAGCAGGCACTAGAGTAGAGGTGCTAGGGCACAATTACGTAAGAACACATAAAACAGCAAACTTATAGATATTTCATGATCAATTAAAAGTTTCTGACCAAGTTTCTGTCTGCCGTTTCTACTGAATTCAATTGACCTTGACAGTGTCTGAAGCCCAGCTGCAGACCTCTGATGAGCGCTGAGTCAGAGTCATTGTCTCTACCTTGAGGCACCCTGGGCTAGTCAAGGATGCCTTTACCTGTGCTCACTCTGTAAGGGCCCCCTTCCCTTATTCTTAGAATGTTTCTATATTATGATAAACAATTCCTTTGTTTCAACAAATCTGTTCAAGACTAACTTGCCTATCAATATATGATTTAATGCATATAATCAATTATATAATGTTTTGTCACTTGCTTTGTATCCCCCACTTATAAATTCTATATAAACTAAACTCTTTTATTAATTCAATGGTGTTGCCTTTGAGGAATTATCCCGCAACAGTCCACTGGCATGAAGATCCAACAGTCTTCTGGTGTAAAGATTACACGCTGCCTTGTTATCTCCTCAAAGGGTCTTCCTTTCACTTTGGTATGGCTTGGGAATTTTCCCACAACAGAGGAAGTACAAAAACTCTACCAGCTAAGAAATGCCTAGGATGTGATTAATTCACCACTGTATTCCAGAAAATTCAGGGAAGGTTTAATACAAATATTCCTTAAACTCTTCCATGAAACAAAAAAAAAAAAAAAAAAAAAGAACATTTCCAAACTCATTCCAGGAAGCTAGCATTACCTCATACCAAAACCGGACAAGAATTTAACAAAAAAAAGAAAATTTACAGCCTAACATTCTGAATGAATATATATGTAAAATTCCTCAACAAGATACTAACAAACAATGCAACAAATCATTAAAAATGGCATGCATTGTGAGCAAACCAGCACCATCTCAGCGTGCAAGGATGGTTCAATGTAGGCAAGTCAATAAATATCATACAGTGCATAAATAGAAGCAAAGACAAAAATTACATGATCATTTTAATAGATATAGGGAAAACCACTGACAAAATCTAACATCTATGCATGATAAAAACCCTGGTGAACACAAGCATAGAAGGACTTTAACTCAAACCTATAAAAATTATAAAAGCTCACTGCCAAAATCATAATAAATGGGGAGAAATTAAAGACATTTTTATTACAGTAATAATACAGAAAAATTTCAAAAACATTCTAGTCATACATCTTAAAAAATAAAACAATTCAAATCCAAAATTAGTAAAACAAAAGCCATCACAAAGATACCATGTAGAAAAATGGATGTCCCTTGAGACTATAATGCTAAGTGAAATAAATCAGACACACAAGCTTAAAAATAGCATCATTTCTCTTATATGAGAAACTCAAAATGTAAATAAATTAAAGAACAAAATAAAAATACATAATAAATCTTTTGTGAAAAGAAAGGAGACCTTCAGTTAGACTAATAATAAAAAAGAGAGATGACCCAAATAAATAAAAGAAATAATTAAAAGAAAAATGAGACATTATAATGGACATCACCAAAATACAATATATCCTCAGGTATTATTATAAAATATGATGTCATAACAAACTAGAAAACTTAGAAGGAATACATAAATTTCTGGATACATATGACCTACCAAAATTGAACCATGAGAACATTAAGAATGCTGAATAGACCAGTTAAAAGTATAAGGTAGAATCACTAAGAAAATGTCTTCCAACAAAGAAAAGCCCAGGACATGATGGTTTCCTCACCAAATGATTTATCAAACATTTAAAGAACCACTAATGCCCCCTCTCTAAATATTTAATGGAAATGAAAGAGAGATAACCCATCCAAGGCTTTCTATGGAGCCAGCGTTACCCTTTTACCAAAATCAGACAAGAGCAGAACAGTAAAAGAAATATAGGCCAATATTCTTGATGAACACAAATACAAATATTCTCAACAAAGTGTCAACAAAACTCAACAAAAAATATATCAAAAGTTTTATTCATCATTATCAAGCTGACTTTATCCCAAAGATGCAAGAATGGTTCAACATTTGCAAATCAGTAATAGCAATACATCACATCAGTATAATAAAGGGTTAAAATTCTATGATTATCTCAGTAGATGCAGGAAAAACATTTGATAAAATTCAACAAGCTTTCAGGATAAAATCTCCAAACAACTTGGGTATAAAAGGATCATAGTTCAACATAATAAAAGCTACCTATGGCAAATTCCCAGTCAACCTCTTACTTACTGGTCATCACCTGCAGGCATTTTGTCTAAAATAAGGAATAAGATTCAGGGGGTCCACTCTCATTGTTCTTCTTTAACATAGCACTACAAGGTCTAGCCAAAGAAGTTAGCAAGAGAAAGAAATAAAAAGTATACAGATAGGAAGAAATTAAGTCAAATTATCCCTGTTTCAGGTGATATGATTCTACATGTAGAAAAAGCAAAAGGTTCCACCAAAAGAATATTAGAATTAACAAATTCAGTAAAGTAGCAAGGTAGAAAATCAATATATAAAATCCATATCTTTTCTCCACAAGCAACAATGAATTTGCTGAGGAAAAAAAAAACATGAAAGCCATAGATAACAACAAAAACAACAACAATAAATGCTAGGAATAAATGTAAGCATTAAAAAGACTTCTGCAATTAAAATTGCAAAATACTAATGAAAGTAATCAAAGAAGGTATTAAAAACAGAAAAACCTCCCATGTTCATACATTGAAGGAATTAATGACAACATAAATACTCAAAGAAACCCACAGACGTAATGCAATCCTCATCAAAATGCCAACAATATTCTTTATAGAACTGGAAAAACAAACCTAAAATTCATGTGGAAGCACAAAAAAAAAAAACCAAAAAAAAACACACACACAGAATAGTCAAAATAACCCTGAGTATAAAGATCAAACTGGAAACATCACTATACCTGATTTCAACATGTGTTACAGACATAGCAAGCAATACAGCATAATATTACACAAATAGAACAGCATAGAAACAAACAGAGGCATCTACACTTAGCTAATTCTTGACAAAGATGCCAAAGATGTGTTGAAGAAAGGACAGCCTCTTCAGTGAATGATACTTGGAAAACTGGATATCCATATGCAGAAGATTATACCTTGATCTCTTGGAAAAATCAAATCAAAATGGATCAGAGACATAAATATGAGACCTGAAAATAAGAAATTACTAGAAGGAAACACCAGGAGATCACTTCAAGGCATGTAGATACAGGAATGATTTTCTGGATACAACTCCAGAAACACAGGAAAACAAGGCAAACTTTGACAAATGGGGTTACATCAAACTAAAGAGCTTCTGCATAGCAAAAGAAATGATCAATAATGTGAGGAGACACATAGAATGGAAGAAAATATTTGGCAGCTTTTGTGCAGGATACATAAGGTACTCAAAACTTTTAAGAACAAAAACTGTAAGTAATTCAACTTAAAATGGCCAAATTACCTGAATAGTTATGTAAAGAAGAAACACAAATAGCCAGCAACTACATAAAAAAAATGCACAGTATCATTAACCATCAAGGAAATGCAAGTCAAAATTACAATGAGACACCATCTCATCGTTGTTAGGATGGCTATCATCAAAAAATAAAAATAAAAATATGCTGGTGGGGATGTGGAGAAAAAGATTCACATGCTGTTGGTGGGAATATAAATTAGTATAGTCATTGTGGAGAGAAGTTGGAATTTTCCTAAAAATCTAAAAATAGGCCTATCTGATGATCCAACTATCCACTTCTGGATTTATATCCAAAGAAAATTAATTCAATACGTCAAAGTGACGCCTCCATGTCAAAGAGACGTCTGCCTGTGTTTGCTGCAGCACTGTTCACAATAGTTAAGATGCAGTGTCAGTCTAGCTGTCCATCAACAGACGAATGGATAAAGGAAATGTGATCTCATAGAGCTTGTTGGGCCACAGAAAATTCTCCTTTTATATTTATGAAGTACCAAAGCAAAAGGCACATAAGAGTAGAAATAGGATTACTGAAAGAAAACCCAGAAGGTAGAAGTAAGCAAATTCATCTAAATTTTGCATAGTTCCACTCTGGGAAATGAAAGAGTTGATTTTGAATATCTTTCACTTTAATACTTACGAGTGACTTTTCTTTTCCAATGATAATTAATAATAACTTCTTTGTCATTCAAGTGTATGGTCTGTGTCTACCCTATTGGACCTTGCATGGCTTGATAGTATTCTAAGCAGTTTTCAATTTAATAAGCTCGTACTTACGACTTTTCAAGTTTACAATAGTGCAAAAGCAATATTCTTTCAGTGAAAACTGTATTTTGAAGACACATGGTATGTATATGCTATGCAGTATTTTTCAGTCATAAAGAAAAACAAAATTCTTCAACTGCAAAAAAATGAATGAAACTGGATGGCATTCTGTTAAGTAACATAAACCAGACACAGACAGGCAAGAACCATGTAGTCTCTCTCATATGTTGAAGCTAGGAAAGTTGACCTGAAAGTCAAATAATGGCAACTAGAATTTGAGAAAGGTATTGGTGGGAAGGTGGAAAAAGGGAGGCTGAGTCTCATTAGAGTACATTATATTTATGTATGGAAAATCACAGCAAATCCCATCATGATCTATAATTAATATGTGTCAATGAAACAAAAATAAACAAATTAAGGAGTACCATTCATTGAGTCTCAATTTTTGCATATAAAAATAGATATCTTACAGAGATGGAGTAGTTGCAAAAGGATTAGGTGGAGTGATGAGGTCACTCTTACTGTTCCTCCCAGGCCAGCTTCAGATTCATTTCTCCTAAGAAACTTCACCAAGGCACAGCGATCTGACCAAATAGAGGTTCGCTATACACCCTCTTTGGGCTAGTTGTAAGAAATATAGTAGTCCAAGTCTTTTGATGGATTGCAGCTGATAAACAAGAGTCATCAGAGGTGAGTGTCTTGCTCTATGTCTTGTACTCTGAATAACTACTTTGAAGATAATGATACATTATATACATGTATAAAATTGTATATTAATTAGTTATATATTAACTAGTGTATTATATAATATATAAAATATATAATTATATATTACTAGTGTACTATTGTGATTCTCTTATTGTTTTGCTATGAAATTTTGTTTTATTTTTTCATAAAATAAATGAGTACAAAGCAAGTTTTGCACTCTTGTTTAATTTGCACTTGCCTTTCCAATTAGTTAAATAAACTTATTAAGGGCAGACATCTTTAAAGTACACCCTTCCCCCTCCCAACACTGTCTCTCTCATGCACAGACACCCTCTCTTGTCTGGCTGATGATAACCTCCTAACTGGTCTCACTGCATTTTCTGTAACAGCTCAATTTATTCTTAGTGCTGTGGCCAGAGCATTATTTTTAGAAGCCAAAGCATCATTCCCCTTATTTAACTGTGTACGCCATAACTCCCCTTTTCTCTTTAGGAATAAAATAAAATCTAAACATGTCCATTAGACCTCTATTGTTTGGTTCCTACTGTCCTCCAAGTCTTGCTCCAAATGATCCTTTCTGTGTGTAGTGCTGGTGGGGTTTGACTAAGTTGATGGAGCTGGACTCCAGCTTGAGATCCACCTGCCTCAACCTCCCAGAGAAGTGGGATTATTATAGTGTGCATCATGACACCTGGTTTCCATATGACTCTTGACGGATCACATGCTTGCCTGCCATAGTTCTTTCCCTTATTTATTCCACAACTTACTCTCCACAGTCTCCCCTGCCTACAATAACACCTTGCCCTAGTGAAGTCCGTTGGGGCTGACTTGATCATTGTGCTCTTGAAGCAGATCAGCGCTCATTGTATGAGTGCTTTTCAGAACCTTAAAATTTGAGAGCAAAAAACCCTGTCTGTCACCTTCTGCAAGCTTCTTATTGTATAGAGGAGGGAACTAAAAATGAGAGATGAGAGGACATATGCCAAAGGTTATGAAATGATAGAATGATAGAAGAATAAGGACACCACTGGACTGACACTCATCTCCCTGGAGGGTCTCAATAGACCCACCAGTTTTTCAAAGTGTACATGCTGCTCTTGGCTGTGATATAAACATCATAGGAAGGTGCTGAGTTAAGCTCTCAGCTGCAGTGTCTTGGTTTGCAGTTCAGACGTTGCCTGATGATTCTCTGCTACCATGCTATCCCTGCCTAATACACCAAAAAGGGATCCCACTTACATAGGAAGAAAAACAAATGGTTAATAAATATATATGAATATATTCCTGCTTATTACTAATCAGGAGACTGCAAATAAAAGCAATAGAGTGCATTTTTTAAGCATCACATTTGAAAATATTAAAAATATGGATTATACCCAGGGTATAATTTTTGAGTGTAAATAAATGGTGCTACCCTATACTGTCAATATGAATGTGAATAGGAACGCCTTTGGGAAAATCTCTTATCTAAAACGTGCCAGGTTTTGACCAAGCAATCCCATTTCTAAGACTCTGTTCTGTTGAAGTCCTCTTAAGGATGTACAGATATTTGTAAGGCTATTTACTGCATATTGTGTGGAATAGTAAACAATCAAAAGCAACTTGCAAGCTCTCAATAGGAAATTAACTAACTTAGGCTACATCTACTTTATGAATTAAAAAGATCCAATTTTGTTTTGTTTTGTACTTTTTTTTTTTTTGTTTGTTTGAGGCAGGATCTTGCTTCATGGTTCAGTCTGGCCTTGAATTCACTACGTATCCAAGGCTGACCTCAAGCATGCAGCAATCCTCCTGCCTCAGCCTCCCAAATGCTGGGATTACAGGAGTGTGCCACCATGCCCAGCTTGAATAGATTCATTTTAATGGGATGATCTATATGTAAAAACAAGTTAAGGAGAAACAAAGGAATAGCAAGATATATACCAAAAAGAGGGATAACAGTGTGATGATGTACATGAAAATCTTTCCAAAAAGTTAAAGATATCATTACAATAATATATGCACACCCATGATTAGAGAAACATAATTTATAATAGTCAAATCTTAGAAACAGCCTTTATGTCCATCAATGGATGAATGGATAAAGAAAAGTGGTATTTATACATAATGGATTATTACTCTGCCATAAAATTTGAGCCATTGGTACAAAAATGGATGCACCTGGAGACCATAATTATGAGTGAAATACATCTGACACACAAGTTTAAGTATTGTATAATTTCTCTTATATGAGAAACCCAAATTACAAAGAGAATCAAAGAATTTAAATTTAAAGGAATTACGTTATAGATATGTATCAACTCCACACAAGGATTGCAAATGCTATATACAGCAAACATGCATAGAAAAATTAAAAACAATTTAAAAGAAAATTAGAATTGGTGAGGAAGTATGAAAATAAGTACTTCATGCTTTATTGATATATTTGTACTATTCAAAATTTTTGCAAAGATAGAAATCCTTGCTATAAGTAAAAAACATTTTAAATCATAGAGGTGAAAATAAAATGAACAGGATTAAAAGAGACACCAATCCTCTTCCTAAATTTGATTTAGTCTAACTTTTGACCAAAAGTCACAACTACTGAAAACTCAAGGAATCTTGATGAGAAACCTTGTGCTTATAAAATACTTCCATTCCCAAGGAGTGACTTGCTGAGCTCAGCAGTCAGGACACCAAGAGAAGAGTTGATTGGCAGATCAGAGCTGGCTTGTGCTGTGCAAGCTGGCAGAAATGCAGGCCACATGGGCACAGAGACATCTTGCTGGATCTTTCTGATCTGGCATGGCAGCATCACAGTCTATAAATATTGTTCAGGTTAAGCCAGAATTTCTACATCGCCGAACACTGGTTTTGTTCTTCCTGCACCCACTTGCCTCATTCTCTCACACTGGGCCTCTGTATCTGCAGATCACCTACTTTTCCTATGGCTGCTGTCACAATTACCATGAACTTACTGGCTGGAGACACATATATGCCCATAGTAGTTTAAAACCCACACACATAAATTCAGACTGTTATGGTCTGAAATGGGTGTTTTAGGGCTCAACTTAAGATGCTGACAAATCTAAATTCTTTCTGGAGGGTTCTACAGGAGAGTCCTTCCCTGCTTGCCTTTTCCAATATCTAGAGATGCCCACATTACTTGACTGAAATATGCATCACAAGAACTCTTTTTATGATGCCACATCTTCTCTCATTCAGACTTTCCTTTGTCCCTCAAGTAATCCAGGATAATGGCTCCACTTCAATATCCTTAATTTAATCACACCTACAAAGCTCTTTTTTTTTTAATCTATGGTGTATTACTCAGGGTTTTACTAGAGAAACATATAAAACAAGATATACAAATGCATAAAAAATTACAAGATTGGCTTACAATGGTCAGCCACAGAGTGGAGTGAGGAAGTGTGCAGAGGGTGTCTGCATGCTGGAAGCTGAAGGATTCAATCCAAGGCATGGAGTTCACTTCACATGAGCAGGCTGATGGGTCTACAATGGAAGGCTGAAGAGTCAATGCCCAAAGAATGAAGAAACCAAGGCAGAAGCTGAAGAGTCTGTACTGGAAGCCAGGAGTTGACATCCAAGCCAAAAGCAAAGACTGGAGCTCTTCCAAAGGATGGAACCTCATCTGTCCTTCCTTCTTCCTTTTTATACTATCCAGGATAAGCTACCCTAGGGTGGGTCTTCTACATCCTAGGGTGTATAATTGCTAGGCTGATTTAGTCAAGCTTCTAAATATTTCAAGATGACACAACCCATCAACCACTACAATCCACCCCTTGTCAACTTGGCAACCAGACACATGTCTTTAAACCAGTCTTCATATATAAAGACATGCATGTAATTGTGCCTAACATGTTATAACTATCCCATGTACAAATGCAAATACACTAATTCCCTTACCAGAAGAGAACATAAGTTTTCTTCAGTTAATGTTTACTCTTATCATTTCATAACTTCAGTATTATAACTCAGGTTTAACAATCTCTAAGAACCAGCTTTAGGTCTATTGACATTATATTAAATTAGAACCATATTTGGGGAGAAATAGTAATTACCATTTTCTCTTCTATAGCCGATCACAGGGTCATAGCTGGTATTTTGAACTACATTCTACCACTACCCATTCTGTATTCCCTTGATTTTCAGCAAGTAGCTCAGCAGGTCTTGGTTTTTTCCCTGGTGGAATGACTCATACCTTCATTCCTGAAGACTCTGGGCCATTTGTCATTCTGCTTGGATTTGGTTGTTGTAATTTCCCATTGACTTTAATAACAGGGCATGGTAGTACTAAAATGTGCCTTAAGGGATTTCACGCATTTCACGTGTATGCTCCCTTTCCTCCATTGTGGAGGAGTCCAGTTTCCCCTTGATAGTCTGGGTCAATCACTCTCAGCAACACTGTGACTCCCTTTTTAACTTGTTTTCTCAGAGGTACAAGGAGACCAAAATGACCAGGGGAAAGTCTTAGCTTCCAGTTCAATGGTATCATTGTTGTGCTTCCTCTCTATAAGCCTTTCTCCCTCTGGAACTAAGACTTCTAAGCCAGCAGAACATAGGATCATGGGGACAGGAAGCAAAAATTTTGCTAGTGGATCACTAGGGGTAATGGCGGGTGGTACCATTCCTACTTCTATCCCTTGATTCCTGGACCCATGAATTCTGGCTATGGGAGACACAGTACCATAGAGTGGACACTGATTCAAACTATATGAAGCCTTTTGAGGTACTTTTCCCCAGCCCTGTAAGTTAGTGCCACCTAGCTGGCACTATAACTGTATCTTCAAAAGACCAGTCCACCTTTCTATCAATCCAGCTGCTTCTGGGTGGTGAAGAATATGGTAAGATCAGTGAATTCCATGAGTATGAGCCCATTGCCTGCCTTCTTTGGCTATAAAATATGTTCCTTGGTCAGAGGCAAGGCTATGTGGAAGTCCATGATGACAGATAAGGCATTCTGAGAGTCCACAGATGGTAGTTATGTCAGAAGCACTCCATGTGGTGAAGGCAAATCCATATCCAGAGTATGTGTTCATGCCCATGAGAACGAAGCACAGTTCCTTCTATGATGGATGTGGTCCAATATAATCAACCTGCCACAAGGTCACAGGTTGATCTCCCTGGGGATCTGGTGTTGTATTTATTTTCCATACTCTGGCCCTAAAATGCCTTACTAATAAGTCCAGAGTGGTTGCTACCTCCTGCTCATTGGCCCAATCAGCATAACATCATCAGTGTAATAGACCAGCATGATATCACGTGGGAAAGACAATCAAGATTCCTGCAAACTAAGTTGTGACATAGGGCTGGTGAGTTAATAGACCTCTGAGATAATACAGTGAAGCCATATTGCTGACCTTGTCAGCTGAAAGCAAATTGTTTTTGGTGGTCTTTATGGATAGGTATGGAGAAAAAGGCTTTTGCCAAATCAGTAGCTGAATACCACATACCAGGAAATGTGTTAATCAATCAGCTCAAGAAAGGAAACCACATCTGGTGCTGCAGCTGCAACTGGAGTCACCACTTCATTCAGTTTACAGTAATACTCTACCCTCATTCTCTGTAATGGATTGGTAACTGGTGGTCAACTTAAACACCAGCTGAACTGAATCAGTATGGTGCTGAGCATGGATGGCCCACCTGAGGATGGTTCCCAGCATAAAAATGAGACCTTGAGAGGAAGAGAAGCATTGTGGGGTCTCCTAAGAGTTGTTATTTGGAGCCATTGGTTCTCCTGGAGGAGTTTGTCATGCTGGCTCCTCTGATATGAACTCAGCTGTTATAATCGAAGGAGCTTGGGGTCCTATTGCTGAAAATGACTGCAGTTCACTTTGGGGGAACTCTGGTTCTTACTTGGAGCATTGCTTCCTGGCTCCAGAGGGGAAGATGTGTGATGTTTAATCTCAAAGAGAAGTTTATCATGCTGGCTTCCTGATATGTTCTCGGCTATTCTCATTGTCAGAAGATCAGGACCTCACTGTCATTGAGGACGGCAGGGGTACTTTTCAGGGGAGCCCTGGTCCTTATTTTGGCATCAATTCTTGGCTCCAGCACAGACCCCTCAGCCTGGTGGCACAGATCTTTCACCCTCTGGCATAGACTTTCTAGCTTCCCCCAATGACCTTTGGGCCTTCCCAACACAGATCCATGGGATAGATTTGCATGGGTCATTGTTGTGGGCTCTAGGTTTTCAGCTGAACTCATGCGGGTTATTGCCATGGGATCCAGGCCATCAGCTGGATTTTCTAGGTCTTTAGTGTTGTGGACAATTTCCTGCACTTTCCTTGTATTTGACTCTGGGTGACTAGCATAAAATACTAGTATAAATTATGTGTTCTATATGTAATCATTCTCCCTGCAATCCTTAACTACAACACTCTCCAAAACTCGTCTATCTTCTGCATAGGCCAAATGGGGAATTAGAAGGAGATGTGATTGGAACCACTACCTTTGCATCCTTCAAGTCCTTGATGGTGGCAGTAATCTCTGGGATCCTTCCAGGAATGCAATACTGCCTTTGTTTTACTATTTTACCAGGCAAAGGCAACTCTAATAGCTTCCATTTGGCCTTCCCAACCACAAGAGTGCTCACATTACAGGTTAGGGAACCAGTGTAAGGATTCTGCCAGGTACTAAGTACATCGATCCCTATTATACATTCTGGAACAGGGAAAATGACTACAGGATGGGTCCAAGAAACTTTGCTAAAACTCCATTGATCCTCCATAGGCCCCTACTATTACTGGAGGGCCACAGTGACATTTTGGATCCCCTGGAATCAGTGTTAGTTCTGAACCAGTGTCCAGTAGTCCCCAAAATGTCTGATCATTCCCATTTCCTCAGTGTACAGTCACTCAGGCAAAGGGCTTTAGGTATCTCTGCGGAAGCATGGGAGAAAGACTAACTGTATAATTTTGGCATGTCAGGATCCTTCCCTATGGGGGCCTGACTTCCCTATCATTCAAAGGGTTCTGGGTCCACAAACCAACTCAAATCTGGAAACTGGTTGAGGGGCTGTGATTCCCTGTTACCATGATTTGAAGTAAGTTTCTGTTCATTTGCCCTTAAATTTTTTGATTATATAAATCTTATAAAAATTCTGTAGGCTTCCTATGTATTTCACTTCTAGGAACACTGTAGCTAATCAACCAATGCCACAGGTCTGCACATTTCAGATTATACTGGTCACGTTCTACTTCTGTTGTCCATTACGGTAAGTATGTGGAGCCTGCCTTTGGCAATTAAGTGCTGCCACTTGACTCTGCCACTCTGGGATCTGATCAAGCCCACTGCCCTTAAATTCCCTAATTAAGTAACCATGGTCCCCACTATAAGGTCTGCCATACAAAGAAGAGCAATGACAGAATTCTTTAGGGGTTCTGGTGCTCCCCTAGGTTAATTAATCCAAGTATTGTGTTTAACCTTGAATTTTGGTCATCCTTTGAATGTTTTGTTTTTGGCATGGGAATAAATGCAATAAGAATTGTATATATGTAATTGTTGTATTAATGTAAATCTGAAGAGAACAAGATATGTTAACTTTTCACAAATCTGCCACTAAAGACTATGGTTTAAGGAAATGTGTATGGTTATCAAGTTGACCAGGGGTGGATTGAGGTGGATTGAAAACTGATGGTCAATTTCAACAGTAGGTGAACCTGAGGATTTTTGCCAGCATAATCCTGTTGTTGTGAGTTCTCCTGGAGGAGTTTGTCAAGCTTCTTCCTTGATGTGAACTCGTCTGTTCTCATCAACAGAGGAGTTTGGGTCCTTGTTGTTACTGAGAATGGCTGTGGTTCACTTGGCGGGAGCCCTGGTCCTTACTTTGAGCATCATTTTCTGGCTCCAGTGCAGATCCCTCAGCCTACTGGCACAGATCCTTCATCCCACTGGCAGACTTCTAGCTTCCACTGCTGACCTTTGTGCCTTCCCAGAGCAGCTCCATGAAACAGAGTTGCATGAGACATTGTCATGGGCTCGAGGCCTCCAGCTGGACTCATGCGAGGCACTGTCATGGGCTCTGGGTTTTTAGCTGAATTCATGCAGGTTATTGACATGGGATTCAGCCCTTGGCTGGATTCTCTAGTTCTTTAGTGTGTAGACAGATTTCTTGCACTTCTTGTACTTAACTCTCTGGTAACTATTATTAAATAATTCTGTAAATTATGTCATATAGGTAATCATTTTCCTTGCAATCCCTGACTACAACATATAGTTACATGTGGTTCTTGGGATTAGGATGTGGATATTATTCTGCAATGCCATTTGATCATTTAGGAGATTCTATGACTAGAAGTGTGCCCCAAGAGAAAGCATCTTGATCTACTCTCTTGGAAAATTTGAAATTGACAACCTCTAGCGAATGCTGCCTGACCTGGTCCACCCTGTGAGAGAGGTTGGGATGATTTAGCGTAGGTCAAAACTTGAAGGTCTTCACATTATTTTAGAAGAAAGGTGTCTGGAAAATCCCCAAGATGCCTTGAATTTCATTGCCTGCAATCATATCAATTTTGATTATGCTCTTTCTCCAAGAAGATATGGATTTGGTTCTGCTGTTTTTAGTTCTCTAGGAGAAGAACTATTGCTTTAGCCCCTAGTGAAGAATTTTCCTACACACACACCAGTGTGGATGCTCATTGCCTCCAATTTTGCCCTACTATCCTATATGGAGCAAAGTTACCCATGGTATATTTTAGAAGGAATTCGGTCAGCAAATGTACAGTAACAGAACACATCGCCCCATAAAGTCCCTCGCACACACAAAACTGATGATGCTAGTCCCTTTCCCCAGGAATCCATGCAGTTTCTGATGTCTCAGGAAAGAGTGAATGGGATGCAGGAATACTATAGCACAAATACACAGTAATAGCGAGGAAAATAACTGACAAATTACAATGTGAGAGAAAAGCATACAGCAGTAAGTATTACAGAGTGGTGCTGAGGTGCAGTATTTTCTCTGTATTCAACATGAGCACGTAATGTTAAACTCTAGATACCCCAAATGATAACCCCTTAGGTGCTCATCATTTTAAAAAATTGTTTGGTGTACATAAAAATATTTCTCTTCTATACTGTCTTTTCCACAAACCCTCAGATACTGGTTGTATCATTTATCATTATTTTACCGAATAGATATGAGGCTCTGAGCTACTGCTTGAGTAAGACACAGTCTCTCTGAGAGATCAATTATGACTGGAACTTGTGTCTCCTTTCTCCTGCACCTCTATTTTATTATTTTGAAATGGTAATTTAAAGCATAGAATTCGTTTTCTGAGAAGTAACTATTAATGCTTTATAAATTAGGTTAGAATATTTTTTGGAATATAATAAAGGCTTGATAAATAACATATTATCTACATCCCAAATCAGAGCTGTTTTCCATGTATTGTCTTGGAAGTTTACTGAAAGTATCTTGAATAACAAAAGACCAAGAAGGAAGAAATCGTTGTACAGGTAATAGGTTAATATCCACATATATGCAAGCTTTACCCCATTGCAACACTGTGACCCTCCGCACACCCCAAATTTTCAGTCAAAATCAGGTGTCTCTTCTGTTGCTTGCATGTTTAACATAGCACTTATTTCTTTCCCTAATTATTGTTGTATGATTACTGAATTGGGAGCTATACCTGCATTCAACTCAAAGCCCTGTGTTGGCAAAATCTCAGGTTGTGTGGCTCAACACTGTATTTCCTAGCCCCTAAATGCCACTTGAAGATGTGTAAATATTTACGTAACTGAGCCAGAAGCTGAATCTAATTAATTGTGCCATGCTTTTTGTTCCCAGTTGCTACACTGTCATTCCCTGATAAAACTGTGGAATGATATCAACCACAACTGTTGGAAAAAGGTCTTGATTTGTAAGTTTCTTTAATGTATAACCTGAGTCATTAAACTAATGGGCAACTCATGTTTGAGGCTATAAGATGTACTCATAATCATTTATTGCTTTTGATGTCAAGTCTCACTAGAGCTCCTGAAAGTAACAATGGCAAATTGTGTCTTCCTTTTTAAGAATAAAAAACAGAATAAGATAAAAACAGAAGTCCCAAGAAAGAAATCATTTTTTTCAAGGTCATAAAGCTAATCCATATTAGAAATAAAATGAAACAGAGGTCATCAGCATCTTCTATAATGATAATAATATAAATTCATTCGTGATTAGTATGTAGGAATAGGCTAACATGCAAGAGTGTTTTAATGCACCCATTCAAGTATTTAGGCAGCATTGTCATCATTTTATAAATAAAGAAAATAGGACAGTTGACTAGTTAAAATTTGCACAATTAATAATTGCTAATTGTTCAAGCAGAAATAAAACCCATGGCAATATGGCTCTAGAGTCAGAAATTTAAATCACCATACTATATTGCCTCCCTTTTCCTATGATTTTATTTCCACTACAAAATTGTGACTCCCCTGCGCCTCTTATTGACAGCTAATGAGTCTATTGCCTTATTCTCAAATGTAAGAAGTCCTACTTGCTTTCGCTTTTCCTATTTTTACTTCCTTCTGACCTCAGGGAATAAGGTTTAGCGAAGCTGGGACACCTTCTACCTTCTCCAACTGACAGAAAAAAGAAAAGAAAAGATGGCCTCTAATTACCATCGTCTCAACTAGTGGGAGTTATGCTCTTTGAAGAGTCCATAATGAGTTTTCATAGGACAGAGGAAATTATCCAAAATGTAACATGATTTGAGAGTGAAACCTGCTTATGAATATTTTACCATCAGCAGCAGTCATCAAATACCATTTAATAACCCACATGAAATGTATGTCTAGTAGAGAGCTCTTAGCATTGCTCCTGGGAGAGTGTGACATACTTCCATTTCCAGATGTACTCAGAACTTCAGGCTGTCAGCCATGGTAGGGTGTCATAGCACCAGAAAATATTAGAGCTGAATGAGAACATGGAACAAATCCAGTAGAACACGATTTCTATGCCTCTGCTGTATCATTCCCACAGTTAACACCATGCCCAACACTTAGAAGGTATTTAGGAATACTTCAAATGTGTTGAATAAATGAAGACCCATTTTACGGGTAGGGAAATGGAGGCTCAGACAAGGAAAGTGACTTATTAAACATCACACAGAATATCAGAAGTAAAAATCAAATTTTACAAGTTTTATTTTTCTGATGCTTTTAGCCTATTAATTCAGCAACTATTCATTCGAGTGTTGTATATTTGATTAAAAACTGAGAAGAGTACATAAGGGGATAAAATGTGGTTCCTGATTTCTATATCCACTGGAGCGAATGAGACAAAATGGAAAGTGTCAGGGATAGAAAGCAATCAGTAATTCATCCCAAAGCAACTAACACATGCCCACTTCAGAATGTACTTGTAAGACAAGATTTGTGGAAACCTCTTACGAAGTAGGGAAAGTATCAACACTTATATGCCTATCAACATGAAGACTAGAAACTAAACTATAATGCATCCATATAAGAAAACATTATCACACCACTGAAATTTATGAAGTGATCTATAGATGCTGACATGAGAAAATCGCTATCAATAGTATAGGAGTGGAGAGTGTTCAAAACATGCATAAAGCATATGCTCATTTGTATACTTCCATTCATAAATCCCAGGCTGGAAATCTATGGTTAGGTTTTATTCTGTGTATAAGGATATCATAGATACTTAGCTTATAAAACATTTATGAAAATTTAGAGTTCAATGCCAATATCGTAAAGTGAGACACTTTCACCAAAAGAAGTCTGGATTTGGAATCTGTGGATAAGTTTAAGTACTATAAGTATCTGACAATACTGGAGGCCAGTAGTTTTAGGGGAGCAGCAGCAATCAGTGGAACAGGGTGTGGCTGCCCTGCCAACAAGTTGTATGTTCTGGGATATTTACATCACGGCCTGGCCCTTCTGGCATTTTGGTTATACACCTGCCTCCTTTGTGATGAGAACGCGTTAGAATCACCTGAACTTTGCACGCTGACCAGCTCCAGCTGAAGGAAAGGACTAGGATGCCAGTGAGCAGTTTTCATGATTCATTTTAGAAACTTGCATATTGCTTATCTCTCGTGGAGGAAAGTAGTGCTTGTACAAGATGATGAAACTATAAATACCGAGAAGAAAAAAATAGAACCTTCAGACAATATTTGGTGCACAGCTGGAAAGATGACTGTGGCTTGAGCATTTGGGGGCCCAGGTACTGCATCCCAGGTAGAGGGGATGCTCATAGCAAGTGCTCTAAATTGTGTTATTTCTTTTCAGTCTGGACACCAAGCTTGTGGCTTCTTGAGAGCACACATAGACTTCTTGGAGTCTGTACTTGTCTGCCAGCCCTTGGAGAGCCATCCTTCTCCCCAAGGCAAACACCCACGAGCTCGACTCTCAGGCAGCCAGCAGCCTCTTACTTATCCACAGGGAACTTTAGCTTCAATTTTATACATTTAGAGATTATATAGATGGAAGAAAATTCTGAAAAATATCCTGGGTTAGGAGTTGGGAGAAGAGCAGTACGGAGAAATAGAATCATGAAATTGCCTCATGGTTTTGACCTTGACTGAGGTTCCTATAGGCCTGGGTTTCTACATTCATCAAATGAAGGAAATGAACCAGATGCTTTTAACAGCATTAAAGCACTGAAATGGGTTTTGATGTCTGGACTGACCCATCTAGGAAATTAGAAATGCACTTGAAATAGCTTAATGTTGCCTTTCTTTCATGAATTTTGTAAGAGTTCTTACTCAGCACGTGAACACAGCTCTCGACAACTTCTTTCCCAAGATTGTTCAAAATTGTTATCGCAGAGATTCTTCCAATTGAGATGCATTTTCCTGGCCTGTTGCTATTCCACTGTCTAGGACAACACAGTAAGATTTTGCATTTGTACAGCAAGTTTTACATCTCTACAATGCTATCCTTTCCTGGCCTGAATTTCATACTTATATTAATACCATAATGTAGGCAAGGCAGGATTTTTAAAATCACTGTTGAACAATGAGGAAAATTGAAATGAAGTTGTCTCAGAGAAGCAGCAAAGGTACCCTCCAAGGGGGGCTTTCAAACTGGGTCAATCTCTTGCTTTGCCTGTTGGAAAATTCACTGTGTGATTTTGGGCAAGTTCTTTTACCCACCTATGCCTCAGTTTCCCATCTGTTTCCTAGGTATAACTATTCGCCTGTGGGATCCAGCAGGGTAGAAACCTGACTTGCGTGCCAGCATTCGGCTTGTATGAGAGGGAGGCAGCTCACTGGTTCAGAGGGACAAAGAGGACTAAAGAGGATCTGGAGAAGGGGTTGAGGGCGGCGGTGCTCTTATGATGACCAGCCCATTTCTGATGGGCAAGTCGGGCTGGCTGACAGTGCCACTCACTCAGGGGCAGGGCCAGGGACCTGAAGCAGGCTTCATGGAGACAGTGAGGTGTCTGAGTTTGGCTCTAGGCAAATTGATTTCAAACAACTTCGATATATTCCAAAGAAGATATCTAAAAGACAGAATTTGGGGCCTCATAAGCTGGATTTGTTCAGTTCTTTGCTTGCTTGCTTACTTGCTTGTTTTAAACTAACACTCAATCTAATAAATGTAAAAGTATTACCTCACTGAAATTGAAGTAGTGTTTTAGGACATTGGCCTGAGTGATTGCTGAAGATGCAGAGACATCTAACGTATCATTGTGTGTGTGTGTGTGTGGGGGGTGTCCTAGTATTTCCCCAAGTAATCAAACAATATTACTTACTGAGATGCTACCTGAAATGAAACAAAAATCAATGGCAAAATAAGTTTTAAAACCACAGTGTGTCAAAAAAAAAACACATAATATATCTACATTCTATTTTCCCTTTCATGAAAGATTGACAGGAATTTATTAAAAGCTATCTGAAGTATGGTCCTGAGGCAAGCTTGTTTAATTTTAAACTCAACATCCAACTACCTTATTGGACCAAAGAAACACCCTCATTTTCCCCAAGTCATTCTAATTGATCACTTGTAAATCTGGTTTTGTGCCACAGGTTTTTAAACATTCTCTTGCGTCCACTGAGGAAATGGAAACCTCCAAGAGGCCCATGTCTTGCTTGAGGTTTCTTGGTTAATCGTTGTCCAAAAAGAACCCTTTTCCCCCAACTATTTGCCCTGGTTTCTATTCCCCCCCCCCGTGCTGATTGCACAGTACCCTTCTACGAAGAAAATCAGATGGACCACAGACTAGTTCAGTTTTTATTCTTCACTGGGCTCTGTGAAACACCCTCTGAAATTGCCTTCACCCCACTGCCTGCTTAAGTCATCCAGAAAACAATCCAATTCATGTTTTAATAACACAAGTTTACAATCCTGTCACACCTATTATTCAGGGCTATCAAAACATTCTATCAACCTTAATGAATTTTCACGAGGCTCCTGCAAAAGAGATTAAGGGTGCATCTTACTAGTGCGACTCTCTGGGGCCATTTTAATGAGGATATTGATAACCTCTTGCTGAGCACATTTTCAAGTGGGCTCTTGTGGGAGAGTGGAGCCCATTTAGTTTTGCAATTGCTCCATAAACCCACTCCTCCAAACAGTCCCATCCATCTCAGCCACAAACCACTTTTATTTCAGGGGCAGATTGTCATTTTACAAACCTCCTCCATGTCCATTACCAACTCTTTCCTACTACAACTCCAGAATGGTGGGGAGTGGGGAGAATACTTCCAGTTTACAATGAAGGAATTGCTCCTAGCAAAATTAAGTGGCTTTTCCAAAGGCCAGGTGGGAATCAGGACCCATATGCAGAGGGAGTCACTCATATCTCTTAGTACCAAGCTCTCAGATGGAGTGAGAAGTCCAGCAATAAATACATAGATGTGATCTCTGCTATCATGGATTTAGACTTACAGCACAATAAAAAAAAGAGAGAAGAAAAGAAAAGAAAGCAAATGATGATACTCTGAAAACAACTCAGCAGCAAACAAATAAGAGGAACATCATTTGGAGCAGATGTTTCAATTTCTTCTCCCTGACTTTGCTCAGAGCCAGGGTCCACACGACCTAGTGGAGCTCTGACAAGTACTTAGATCTTGACTGGCAAGAGAAAGAGAACTCCAGAAAAGAGGATGAGGGCCTAAGTCCATCATAGATAAATTATAACACCATGACATTTCTCCTAGATGATCCTTCAGGGACCTAAATTCATGTCGCAGAACATCCAATGATTTGTGATAGAGAACATGGGACCCACTGAGTCACAGCCAAAGACTAATTCTTCCTCTGTGAAGGGAAGATGTTTTGTCATGAATCAGCAAGCAGAGCTCATTCAGGAGAAAGACAATAGAAACACAGCACTGTGAGAAGACTTTCACGTACTATACACTGCATGGTCCTCAGAACCTGCAGGCTCTCCACTCTGGATACCTGGAAAGCCACTGGGCTCCAAGCCCAGCCCCAACACGATCCCATGAGTTTTATCACCATAGAAACCTTCAGGGGCCACATCCTCCACCACATGTCAAACTAATGGTACTGCACAACTTACTTTGCAGCTGGGGAATGTAAAAGTGAATCTTACATTTAATCATACTCAACAGCACTGACATTCAAATCAAAAGGCTTTGTTAGGGCTCCTGAAAATGGAGTGTCATTTTGCCAGCACAGTGTTTCACTCAGAGCTGCATCCTTCTTGCTTTGAAGTGCTAAGTGAATGGTAAAGAGAAAAGCTTTTTTGCTTCAGGGTCCGGGCGGGTGGGGAGAGAGGAAGGAAGGGACGAATCTGGATGAATAACAGGGAAATGAATAGATGCTGCTAAATCAAATTCAAGTTCAATGCAAATGCTGCTGAAAATCCTAGTCTTATGATTCTTTTTTCATCCTTTTAAAGAGGCAGCAACATTTACAGAAAGAACTTTGGAAGTGGAATACCAGAGACCTACTTTAATCCCTGATTTTGAGAAGCAAGGCGAGTCACTTATCCCTGGTAACCTGAAATTCCTGGATCATAAAAATCAGGAACCAAATTACTACCCACCTGAGGCCTTTCTGAAAGTAAAGGAAGTGTACACATGCATACACAGAGCACACTGCCTAACGTTTGACACAGGACAGATAGAGATATAGTTATTTTCCTTCCAGTCTGTTCCTTACTATTCAGCTAAACTTGTGCCAACACTGGGCAATGTCGTAATGTTCTGAGTGCCTCATTTACCTTGCATTTGAACTAAGGCAAAAGCAGTTCTGGGGCACAGGTATTGATATCTCCATTTTATAATAAAGACACTGCAGCTTAGAGAAGTTAACAATAATTAAACATTATCCAAATGCTCGCTTCAGCAACATACATACTACAATTGGGACAATACAGAGAGGATTACCACGGCCCCTGCACAAGGATAACACAGAAATTGATGAAGTATGTTTTATTCTTAAAAATGTACCCAAAATTTCAAACTGAGGGAAGAGGTTGGCTTCACATCCTTTCAATAGTGGAACATTTTCTAGCAGAGACATCCAATGTTTATTTGATTACCAAAGGGAGTTTGCCTCTGTCTAATAACAAAAGTTATGACTTTATTGCCCTGTAGGGCATTAGCTACCTTCATGTATATAACTTATCCATCTTATTTCAGAGGTTCCCTTTTGCTGAGTAACCACATATATCAGGTCTCAGATATTTCTTTCATTGACTTTTGTGATCCTTCTGGCTTCTTCACTGGTGATATAATAAATCTATGGTGTGTGCTCACTACATATTTATAGGATTTTGTTTTTCTTTGTGATGGTTGCTAGAAAGGAGTACAACCTGATTCATTTGACTGTAGTGTGTAAAGACTTAGCTTCTGCTGGCTCATAGAAACCAGAGCCAGGCTATAAAAGTTGGGCTCTTGAATTCCAGACCACCAATGAAGATGGCAACTGAGATTGGATTCAGTGCAATGCATACTGGAATCTAGAACCAGGAAAATGTTTTAAAAGTTCAGAGGGTATGTCCTTGAGTTCCTCATTTACAGGAGGTGAGAACAAGTGAAGAAGTCCTCACAAGGAAAAAGACACTTAAGATACATAGCGTTCAAGTAAGCAGACTCAGAGTGTGTGGGGAGAGAACAAGGCCTCACTGAGAAGCAAGCCCTCCTTGTGAACCAGCGCCACGTGAGGGCCACTAGTGGTGGGGGGACAGTCAGCCCCAAGCCTTTCCCCATGAGTCAGTGCCATTTTGCAGACTGTGGGGTAAAGAACAAGGCCTCACCAAGAAACAAGCCCTCCTTGCAAACCAGTACCATGTGTAGACCACCTCTGGGGGTTAGTGGGGACAGCCAGACCCCAGGCCCTTCCAGCATGTGGGCTGGCAAACAAAAAGAGCCCATTCCCCAACCCCCCACCTCCCCACACACCCCATAAGCAACTGGCTGATCCAGAGTAACACAGGCTGTGATGATAGCTATTGAGGTGAAATACAATTTGATATTTGTGGCGTTTGGTGTTTCACTGACCTTGCAGGTCTAGGGTCGATGGTCTAATCATCTATTCAGAGGATGGTGATACACACTGTGGCATCTAGGGGAGAGCTCCTTCTGAAGGTGGTGGCCATTGTTAATTCCCTACTATCTTGTTTTGAAGTCCTTTATCATTTTCATTGTTTTGTTGGGTTGGGCTTTATTCTCTTTTGTCTTGTTTGATTTTGTTATATCCAATGGTATGGGAAGCTGTTTCAAAGGTAACAAGATATATTATCATAGCCATTTTGGATTTACTACTATCTTATTTTGAAGTCCTTCATTGCATTCACTGTTTTGTTTCTATTGGTTCTATTCTGTTGTTTTGTTTGATTTTTACTATGTCTGAAGGTATGGGCAGCTATTTTGAAGACAACATGAGGCATTATAGTAACCATTGTTGATTTTTTATTATCTTGTTTTGAAGGTCTGTATCACCTACACTGGTTTGTTTTGACTGGTTTTATTCTGTTCTATTTTCCTTGGTTTTATCCTCTCTAAAGTAAAAAAAAAAAGAAAGAAAGAAAAAGAAAAAAATATGAACAGATTTCCTTACTCTCATCCTATGTAGATGAATGATCTCCAAGTTATTCAGAATTGAGAATAAAATAAAGATAAGAACAACAGTGGTGGTCACTGTGGTGGATTATTTTAAAACCCTTGACCTAATAGAAGTTTCACAACCACTCTATGAAGTAGGTACTCTGTAATCTCCATTTTCACAGGACCCTGAAGTGCAAAACTTGAGCGGCTCCTCCAAGGACACTAAACAGGAGCGTGTGAAACTGGGTTTGGAGACTGTGCTCTGGCTACAAGGCTCATGCTCCTGTATACCGCCAGCTGTCTATGAACATGGTCATCCAGGCCCCCAGTTCTTGGCCTTAGGCTGGTGTGCAGTTTTGGCTTAGTCCCCCAGCTTCAAGCAAGGTAGTTATTTCTATTCCTGCTTGACCTATGATGAGTTCTGGGAACATCAAATGAGTAAACAACTTATCATTTGGGAAAGGGTAGATGGGAGAGGCTTTGAGGTGAACGTATTGCCCTTTGAGACTCTTCATTGTTCCTCTTTCTGGCAAGACTTTGGTGGCTGGCTTTGTAATTCTTCCTCATTATCCTGTACCTGGCCCCAGAGCCAAGTGGAGAGAAGGATGAATATGGCTTTCTCTTGTCATCTCTTTATGGAGAGAGATGATGCAACTCAGACCTGTGTGTCACCAGCGCAAGATGACAGAAGGCGACAGAAGTAGGGAGAACCTACAGGACTTATCCTCGTCATGCACAATGATTTCACCCTTCAGGTTTTATGATGATTTCTCTCCTACCTTCTCCACTTGCTGTGTGCACACTCCCATTCCTCACATCTCCATAGGTGCATCTTTACAGAAGATGAAAAGGAATCTAGATTGTTCATCATGCAGCAGAACGAGGTGATAGAAACAGCATGGGGCCTACAATTTCTGCATGCCGCGTCCTAGCTCAGTCTGTACTTTGCTGGGCTGGGTCCTGCACCTCTACTTCTTCACTGACACAGCGAGGAGGTTGGCTAGGATTTCAGGAAGTAGATTTGTGCAGTGAGTGACAGAAGAAAATGTTGCCCGTGAGAAGATCCTATGATAAGGAACCCTACCTCCCCACTGACCCAGACAAACTGGGAGGAGGCCACCGCATGGCATGGAAGGAGCCGTCAAACTTCTTCTAACTTGAGACAAAGGTGGCAGCCTGATATGAACAGAAAGGTCACTCAGAAAACAGATGGATGGGAAGGCCCAATGACTGGCTCCTTAGCACATGGGCTACATACCAATGTGTTATCTGCAGATGCTTCTAATGTAAAGGCACAGGAAATGACCACTGGCTTGCAGCAGACCCATTGCTAGCTGATTCCCCACAGTCCTCCCCCAGAGAGACCCTCCTGATACCTTTCTTCTCACAGTACCCACATCCTTTCCAGCCCATGCACAAGGAATCATAGATCAGAAGCTGGCCTTGGCCCTGGCAATAAAGAATTGGGTGGTTGAACAAAGCTGTTCTTTAAGCCTCCATTTCCTTCTCTATAAGTGAGAGGTGAGATAAACCATGCCCATAGATACAAAACATTTATGAACCAGACAAAATAATGTCTTATTACACTTAAACATTCTTAAGAGACATGCTTGCCCTCTGGATAGTTGAGGACACAGATACCCAACTTAAGGGATTTGTAGGTAATCAGACATCTGGGAGGTCAGTATCTGTCTGTGGAGTCTGCACTTCCTCTCAAGTGGGAGACACAGACATGAGTGCTACCTACTGCCCTGCAGCAGGCCCTGCACTGTCCATTCCCTGGCCAGTATTACTTGTCCTTACTGGCTTTCTTACTCTGACTGACTTCTGAAAGACTCTAGAAGGACTGATTCATTCATCTTTCTATTCAATCCTACTACAGCCTGCTCCCATGTTAGAAGATAATGTGATCCTTTAAAAATACATCATATTACATCATTTCTCACATTAAACCGTCTGATGGCTTCTCAACTTCTTATATGAGTCTTTATTGCAATTTTCAATGTTTTACAGGATCTGACTTCTTGCCATCTTTACAACTTCCTTTGCTATCCCTCTTCCTTTTGTTTGTCCTATTCTAGCCACTATTTTTTGCTTTGCCAAAACATCAAACCCAACTTTCACCAGCCCCAGGACTTTTGCACTTGTTGTTTAATCTGCCTGGAAAGCTTTTCATCCATATATTTATCTATCTCTCCTTTCATTCACACCCTATTTCAGTGATCTTTCCTCAAAGAGGATGATCCTGACTGCCTGTCTCAAGTGATGCCTTTCTCCCCTCTATTTTTACTCTAGTTTTGTTAATATTTATTACTAACTCAAACTAAGGTTTATATTTTTATACCATTTATCTCTCTTTCCTATAATAAGCTTTATTAGATCAAGGCCTTTTTTATTTATTGCTGTGTCATCAATCCTCCAACATCCTCCACCTAAAAGGAATTCAACAAATGTGTTGAGCCGATGAGGATTAATCATTATATCCTCTGGTAGTTGCATATGGTAATTTGTACTGGGTTTTCACTGCCATGAATTGATTTACTCAGCAATGAAGGTGGTGGTAACAGAGTATTGAAAGCTTGTAACCACTCTGGAGCAAAGGCTTATTTGAATATCTTGCTCCAGGCAAAAATGGGAGTGTTCAGGTCCTGAGTCTCCAGCCCTGTGTGTGCTAAGACCGATCCAAATGGTCTTTCAGAGCAATAGCTTTATTCTGGAGATATACTGCCATCCAGGGTTATTACATAGTTTATACATGTTGCAAGCTCTCACCTATCAAGTGGTGGGAAGGAAGAGATCTTGATTAAATTGGCTATTTTAGTTAATAAAATAGAAACCTTCCAACTTTTTTTTTTTACTTGTTAAAAGTTCTGTTTAAATGAAGTATTTGGTGAAATAAGTAAAATGCAGCCCCCTTTTCTGACCCTAAGCCATGAGGTTTAGGTGCTAATCTTAAGGGTCCTCCAAATCTGGCCCATCTTGAATAACTAATGAGTCCATGGTCATTTCTCAGAAATGAAGGGGAATTGGAAAAGATGAGAAAAGGGGAGCCTGCCTTCCAGTCCTTTTGTAAATGACACATCAAACTAAACTAAGCTCAGTATTACCTTCATTTCTTGAATTTGCCGCCTCTTGCCCAAAGAGTTCAAGAATGATTTCCAATTAAAAGTACTAACTCATTCTCTGCATAGCAAAATAACAAATTGATGAACTCTTGAGAACTAGGCTGGTCTGTACCTTTCTGGTGAGAGAAAGTTATTTTCTTTTCTCATAGTATTTGATGCTGTGATTGTAAAGGGTGCATATTATTCTCCGCATGCGTGCTGCATGCATGTCAATTTCTGGAACAAAACTCCTAAGAACATAGACATTATCTTTGTTACCACCAGTCTTAACAGAAGGCCTGGCACAAAGCAGGCACTGGATCAATATTTATTTAATGAACAAATAATGGGTGAAGACAATTCACCTGTTTTCTACCTGTGCTCGGATGAATGTTTGGTTTTGCTAACATGATACTTTCCAGCTGTATATCAGCGCTGGACGTTCAGAACCTTAGGCCAAGTAGAAGAAGAGAGGGTGATTCCTCTATACACACAGCGATAGGGACTCACAGTGGTTTCATAGCTTTCTTCAATTCATCATCCAAAGTGCATCCAGGCAGACCCCAGCAAACAAGCCTGCCAGGTTCCCCACCCAGCCCAGGTCTTCTGGGATTTAACCCCCTGGCTAGGGTGTGGTTCTTGGCTGGATAAACCACCAGGAGTGGTGTGAGCACTCCACTGAACCACTCCTACCATGCAGGTCAAGTTTACATCCCCTATCTGAGAAGCAAAAGTCATGTCTACACTACCCCTAGCCTCTCTTTCCTTTTCCTGTCCCCCACCACTCCACAGTGTTCCAGAATCTAGAATCTTTGGCACTATGCAATTGTATGAGACTCCACAAGTCAGCAACACCAAAGCTCCATCTGTTGCACCCAATAGTATGACGAGATGAACCGAGCCTAGGTTCCAACTCCACTCTGCCATGTGTCTGAGTACCTCAGCACCCTCATCTACAACATGGGACACTGACAGTGCCTGCCTGGTAGGGTGGTTGTGAGGACTCCATAAGGCAATGCATGTGAAAAGATGTAGAACAGCGCGTGGCGTGTGCCCACACCTCTCCTGTACCACAACCACACCGGGAGGTGCAATTTCCACACCTCATCTTGCAGTTAAGGAAAATGAGACTTGGTAACATCAACCAGTTTTTGCCACAGGATTCTCTCTGCTGACCCAGGGAGCAGTAGTGTTCAAATGCAGGACTGTGTGACCCCCAAACTCCAGGCATTGTGACGCTGTGGACCTGGTGACTCACTTGCACCTCAAAGTGCCATTTGGAACAGGATGCCGGAGGAAGGCATGCCGAGCCCGCGGAGGTAAATTCTCAATGTGAGCTCCCACTCAGTGTCACCTGGGTGGACTAAAACTTTTTAAAGGGTAAGAGCAATCCTTCCAGTCTTTCGAGGACCAGGAAGAAAGCATCCTTCCCCTCTATCGGAGTGGCGTAGCAACCTGCTAACACCCGCTCCAGGCTGACCCGAGGTGCACTAGGATTTGATCACACCTGCTTTCCCAGGCCTGCACCCACTCCACCCACAGAGCTTTCCAATTAGATGACTAAAGGGTATGCGCTACATTACTGCATGACCGAATCTTCAATGCAAAACTCTGTAAAATGAGAGCAATTTCCTGTGGCTGTCTGCACGCCTTCCTAGGGACCAGCATCCTGTTACTCTGACCACCAACCGCACCCCGTTGTCCCTAAGGGAACTCTCTCAGCCCCTGCACCAAGTCCCTTACTCTTTGCTACCTTACAGCAAATGCTCTTTCCTGAAGGGGAGGGGGGTGGTACTGTCCTAGGGAAACAATCGGGCATTCTTCCACGCTGCCAGCTTGACAGCCACGGCAGTGAAGGAAGGATCTTTCCAGGGCAAGTGATGGGAAAGCATACAAAGTCAGCACCACAAGCTTTCCAAAGCAAACAAATTCGATTTTGTTTACTTTAAAGGGAAATAAACTCACCTTAAGACACCGAAGTAGACAAATTTGTCCCTCTGAGAGGAGATGGCAACAAGGGTAAAACTGTAACCCAAAGACAGGTACAGAAGATCTGAGGCTAAGAATTTCTCCCTGGTGGCTTTCTCCCTGGAAAGCGTAGATGAAGGAACTGCCCTCCCTACAATCCCCTGATGTAGCCCTAGCTCCCTCCCCAGGGCTGTTTCCACACTTCTCTTCCAACATTCCAGCATACTCTAAACCCCAAACCAGCGTCATCATCCTAACACTTCTGCCCCTTCTCAATTACTACCTCAACCCAAAGCCTTATCGCACATGCTCTTGCTTTAAGGACCCTCTTCTCTCCAAGATAGAAGGAATCATCTCCTTGTCCTCCAGACTCAGCAAAGCAATTTATCTTGTTTGTTCTTGGTGTGTTTGTTTCTATGTCATGGTTTAAGGCACCACCTAAGGTCATACAGCAACTCTAGGAGAGTCTCTTGACTTTCCGTCCTATGCTCTTTGTGTGGCATCAAGCCTCCTTTCAAGTTCCAGAAGACAAAATCTGAAGTCAGATTAGAAACCAACAGAGGAGATTTGTTTCTTCCACAAGCTGCCAAACAGACCACAAAAAAGGCCGTAACCTAAGTTCCAGAGGCTGGGAGGCAAAAGGAGGACCCTGAAAGTCACTGTGAAGTGTGTATTTGTCTACATGGGTGGGGCTCCTCTGTCCACAGGGATAACAGAAGAGGAAGCAGCATCTACGAGGCTGCTCACACGTATCTGGAAATATAACGACATGGAAATGAAAACTTTATGTGCTGAAATTCCTATAGGAAAATTAGAAGGGATTAGACAGAATATTTGGCTCAGGGATTTAGGATTGAAGTTTGATGCCTAAGGATCATGACTGACTAACAAGAAATAATCTCTAAAATACCCCAAATGACACAATTGTTTGCTTCTGGTTGTCCCTCTTCCTCTTCCCTAAGAGACTCCTGATGTTTTTCTGGTGTCATCTTTCCCCTCACTTGACCCAGGAGAAGGGCATCAAGCTTTCCATCACTTCCTAGCTCCAGAACAGCATCCTGGTTAGGCTAAGCCTGAGGTCAGCAAACTAAAGCCCATGGATCAAATGTAGTCAGCTTACTGCCGCCTGACAGCAAGGATGGATTTACATTTTCAAATGATTTTGAAAAAACAAAAAAAGAAGAAAATGTTTCTTGAGACATGAAATGTATAGAATTCAAATTCCAGTATCCTTAAATATTTTGGTATCTCACTGAGACGTAAGTCAGACATAATATAGTTCATATATCTAATGTACGGCTCAATAGATTTTTTGGTATATCACGGCCCTTTACAACTGTTACCAAAACAAACTTTAAAATATTTTCATCACAGCAAAAAGAACGCCTGTCCGTTAAACTATCACTCTGATAATTCCCCATCCCCTCAAGCCCTAAGCAGTCAATAATCTACATTCAGTCCCTATAGATTTTTGTGTTCTGGTCTCACCATACACATAAAGTTCTAATGGAAAAGTTCCCTACTCATATACTGTCTATGGCTACTTTTACATTGTGATAGCAAGGCTGAATTACTGTGACAGAGAACATATGTCCCACAAAGCAATATTTATTATCTGGGCTCCTATAGGAAAAGTCAACAGATTTCTAGTCTAAGTCAATAACAATTTGATCTTTCTCAGAAGTCGAGTTTTGGAATAAGGGTGAAGACTTGACCGGTGCTAACCCAGTTAAACAGATGGACTATTTCTTCTTCCTATTAAATGGGTTTCCCTTTTAAGGCCTTTGTAGGACATGACCCACTGCCCATCAGAAGCCATCTAGAGACCACAAGAGGACCACCTAAGGACAACCATGAGGGTGATACAGTATAGCAAACCCTTACCCATCCTCATCGCGGTCCAGGAAGGTTTACATTTGTAATCCCATGGAGAAATTATTGGAATTCTAATGAGTTAATTCTAATCTACCACTTCCAGTGCAACCCACAGCAAAAATAAAGACACTAAGACATTTATACAATTGTGGGGAGTCAAGGGGTCCTAAGTCCAGCCAAGATGGTGTTCACTGGAGCAAAGGCCATGACCCAGAGTCCAACCTAGGTTTTACTGACTCTCCATGAGGGGAGTGGCTCAGGGATGAGTGACAGTGAGAGTGGTGGAAAATACATGACTGCCATGACTACCATGAGCTGGGCTAGGTAGGAGGTCTGAGATCGCCTCTGCAATAAGCAGAGGGCAAGAAATGCAGAGACAGCAATCTGCATAGTACAACTGAGGCAGTATCTAGTAATTTGGGGTTGGTGCTTCAGTTCTGATGTACATTCCTTTTTGCCCTGGGAAATGATAGCCTCTCCATCCTGCCCGGCTCAAACACATATTTGGGAAGTCATTGGGTGAGGTAACACTGACCTGTTGCTTTGCTTCAGAGATTACACATCGGCTCCTCAGCTAACCCAACTTACACTGCTTAAAGCCAATTGAAGGGACAAAGAAATAAACTAGCCAGCTCTGTATATATCAATACTTGGAGATAAGGCCAAGTTTATCCAAAATGGAGATAGTTGCTCTTCTTTCCAAGGAGAGTCAAGGAGAGTCATCTGGATGGTTTCCAACAATACAGTTGAGAAAGAGAAAGAATGTAGGTGATACATTACATGGAAGCAAACCATCCTGAAACTCACCTTCCTCAGGACAACTAGTCGTATGAAATGTCCTTAGTTTTCAAGACAACATGAAGCAGTTTGTTATCTGTAGTCAACAGCATCCTACCAGATAAACCTCTTCTTAAAGAGAATGGTTGGGTAGCACATGCCGATTTGTGCCAAAGTTGCATTTCCCTGGATAACAGAGGGAGGCTCAGCACAGCCACCCCCAGATCTCTTTGGGCTGCTCTCTTCCCCCATGTAAAGTTTGCCTTGGAAGTAGGTGGTCAGGGTTTGGTGGACTCGCTAAGTCACTAGGCTAGCTGTTCCATATCCCTGACTTTGCGTCCAGCCTGCACAATTTTGAGATATAGCCCTTGATCTTTTTTATAAAAAAGATAAATAAAATAGACAGAAGAAGAGTCATTCTGTCTGGAGTAGGAGTGCTACATCGTGGAGTGGAGCATGGAGTGTCTTACTTTTCCCCTGGCACTCAAGGGTATTCCATGGGGCATGAACTGAGGACTGCCACCTGTATAAGAAAGCAGGTAATATAGTAAGATGTGCCCACTTGCCCTGATTTTCTTCTTCCTTCTCTTCTTCTCCTATTTCCTCCCTCACTCCCTCAGTTCCTTCCCTCCTCTCTTCCTTCCTTTCTTCACTTATTAAGGGAGTCAAGAGGTTTTGCTATTTGAACCTGATGGTAGTGTCTTAGTTGCTTTTCGCTCATTGCCAAGACAAAATACCTGATGCCCAAATTAGGGAAGGAAAGGTTTATTCTTACAGTTTCTCGGGAGTTTCAGTCCACACTTGGTTGGCTCCAAGTCAGCATGGGGTGGTGGGGCTGCCCTTCATGGCGGCTGCAAGCCGCAAGGCGCGCTGGCAAGAGAGAAGGCGGAAGCGCAGAAACAGGGAAGAGAGCAAGAGGAAGACCCACCTCATTTACACTGTACGTCAGCTCCAGCCCTAGGCGGGTACAGCATTCACACTGCCAATCCCCATGCCACACAACAAACCAATAACAAACCAATAATTCAGCCCCATCAAAAGTATAGGAGGACTTGGGGGTAAACAGTATACCCAATACAGGTAGTATTTCAGGTGTTTTCTTTCTTCCTCATGCTTTTCTAAGTTCCCATTTCTACCTGTATCCTTTTTGAAATCAAAACTTAATTTCACATTTTAAAATACTCACCCTATTATTATTTTCCCCAGGGTACCCTGAAGCCTCAATTGTTCACAGCTGTGTACTTGCTCGTTGTTGGGATGAAAATCATCTCAAGTTCAGAAAAATAGTTTAAGTCCAAACTGCTGCTACCCAAAGACATTTTCAGTAATCGATGCAGCAGCAATAATGAGTGCTAGGATTTCTGTCCTACGGGTGAACACTTGACCTTGTCACCAACCAGTTCATTCTGTGGCATTGCCAGCGAGGGTCCTACTCTTTCTGGAGCCGTGGCCTCCAGACTCACAGAAGCATTTCCTGATGTCTCCTAGTTCTTCCACAGATAATTAGATAATCAGCTTCTATATTCCTCAAGTTCATTCCTCCATTATGGCTCTCATCTGGTTGAATTTTTAAAATTCTTTTACAAAATTCCCCAGCTGGACAGAGAATGCTTTGTAGGAAAGAATTGTTTCTTTTTTATCTCAGTTTCTCTGAGTGTGATATAGCCTATCCATTTGATAAATGGTTTCTGAAGGAATGAAGAAGTGGCTCTCATTATTCAGTCTATAAAATGAGGCAGTGGGACCAAACTCGTGGCCCTTGCATCTCTCAAGTTGAATTCTCCCCTGATTGCTAAAGGATCCATAACAGAAGTATTTATGGAACTGCAGCCTATCATTTAGAAATTTTTGACTGAGAGCGACAAATGCCCAAATAATAGCATCTGAAGTAAGGCAAGGAGTTCATTTTCCTCTCATGTGAAAAATATATAGAGATGGGTACCCAGTCATCAGAGACTCAGGACCCTTCTGGACCTGTTTTACCGACTTTCCTGAATGGCTACTTTTTCTGGTTTGCTCTCACAGTCCTTAGTGAGAGCTGACACCCTAGTCATTAGGTAAATGTTTCAGGCAGCTGGAGGGAGGAGGGAAAAAAGAGAAAAGAACATATTTCCTTTGTGGGTCAACTCTTTTTCAAGTCCCTACCAATAACTTAAACTTATAGCATGAATCTGAGAGGGAGCTTGCAAAGTACAAAGTTACAGCTAGGCAAATTGTCACAGCCTGCATTATATGGGTCTCTCACTGAAGAGGAAATGGTTATTGGAGGCAGGGAAGGGAGTCTCTGCACTCCTCAGCAAATGCCATTTTGACGTCGGCTTGCAGCAGAGGATGAGGGTCAGTCCTCTGATCCTGGCTCCTTCCTGTCAGCTGCCAGTGACTTCCCCTCAGCAGCCACCAGAGGCACCGGGTTGCATATCTATGTAGGGTGGCCAATCTGGCAGCATCTGACCTTAGATGCTGCTAAGTATCTGCTCAGTGTGTTAAATGAAAATCTTAAATTGTCGAAACAACCCTTAAAAATATTTCAATTTAGCGATTAGGAACAGGCATTGTCTTGCTTTTTCCTCACACTGAACTGTAATGCGTATTTTTCCGCCATGAGAGTCAAGGGTGCAAAGATGTCCCCACTAGGAAAGCTGTAACACATTCCAGGAGCACCCCAAGAGCTTCCTCTGATGCCCACAACTCTGAGCATGAGAGGGTGAGTGGAGAGTGCTGTGCAAAGACAACCGCCAAAATTCCCTCAAATGGTTATGTTTAGTAAATTAAATCTATGTATGTCACTTCACCAAACTCACCATTCTGGGCATCTTCCTTTAAGTCTAATAAAAATTTTAATGCCCATAGAAGGCTGCCCAAGCAGGGCAAGCCTGTGGGCGTTACCGAGCACATTTCTAAGAGTACTCTTAAATGCAGCTCTGTTTCTCTGAGGCTGTCAGTCTCCAGTAAGTTGTTTGCTGGTATTTATGCTTCTAACAGGGCCTCAAGCCTCTTTAATGGTGGAATTTCAGATGCATCATGAGGCAGTGGAAGCAAGATTATTTTCAGGGGACAAGCATTCTCATTTCTCTACACAAAATCAATCTGCCTGCTTCTACAGAGAGCTTCGGCTTGAGATTCTGAGTAGTTTTTCATTTCGGTTGCTTTTATATTTTTAAGAGAATATTGAACTGTTTCCACGGTGACATTTCATAATCACAGAGTCTGGAGCAAAAAAAAAAAAAAATGCCATAGTAGCAAAGCTGGAGGAACAGTAGGTTTCTACATAAATCACCACCAGCTTTGACAGTGCTGTCCAGTTTTGCTATGCCGCCCACTCTGCGGCCCATGGATAGGAACAAGGACCTAAAAGACCAGGAGACAAAAGCCCTGAAGAACTTTTATGTCCTAGAAAACCAAGGCAGTAATAGAAAATTATTGATGTCTTAGAATAATCTTAAGACTCTCACTTTTTATTCCCTTTATTTTCTTATACCTGACTGAGCTGCTATTTATGGAACTTTATTATTTTAATTTCTGACCCTAAAACAATGTTAGAAAAAAAAGTGAAGGAGAAAAAGAAAAGCTGAACTTAAACAAGATACATTTCCATCCCCCAAACACGCAAAAACGTAGGCTCAGCAGTTCCGGTTAGGAAGCGAGAGGGGGAGAGAGCCACAACTTCAATCCCAGCTTCTGGTCCTAGCTATGCCAAAAACTAGCGGTGACCTGGGATAAAAGAAAAGTTAATCACCTTGTCTACGAACACATGGAGGGAGCAAGCATTTTAGAATGTCTTGTGCTACAAAATTGGGTTTTGCTTTGAAAAATGGTTTCAGAAAAAGATATTGTGTTCTGTTATATAGCTAAATAAACTTAGAAAAACCTGTGTGCCCCCCCACCCTATTACAGGATCACATTTCTTGGTATTGCATTATAAGTCCTGGGAAGATGGATGATGATTTTAAAAAAATGAAAGGCTTCTTGAATTGGATCAAATGTGTGTGTGTGTGTGTGTGTGTGTGTGTGTTGTCTCATTTGCATTTAGAGCTCTCATAGAATTAAGTTTTCTTAGCTTGACAAATCCTAGATTAAAATGATAATTAAAGACCATGGTGGCTTTTAAATATTGGGGTTTTATGGCTTGCTAATGCTCCATTAAGTAGCACATCAAGGCTATTGCCATGCTGTGATAACTGATGTTCATATGATGACCTATGCAGTTTTAAGAACCTGAAGGGCAGCCTGAGCCAACAAAGAACAATTAAATTCATGCTTCTTGCAGTTCAGGACTGGGCACAGTCTTTTATCTGTGTCTTTTGAATATCAGTGGCATAAGTTTGTGTGTGAATACATATATGTGTATGAATGTCTGTGCCTGTGCACTAAAATGTGGAAGTTTTAACCTTTATATGCTTATGGTTACACACTCATAGTGTGTTCATAGCACAAGTCTTAATCAAATTCTACCAGAGGGAAAAATGGGGTGGTACCCCAAAACCCTCCTGGTAAGTTTTTATGTTAGGCACCGATTAGCGGCTCTGCATTGTTTGAACCATGCATGGGCTCAGCTATCAAGCCGAGGTGTATCTAGAAGGCTCAATTCTTGGGTGTCTTCATCACTATTCTCTCTGCTGAGACAAAATACCTGACACCCAAAGTTAAAGGAGAAAAGGCTTATTTGGCTCACAGTTTATAGAGGTTTCAGTACTTAATCGACTGGCTCCAAGGCAGGGTGGCTGGGCAGATGAATATCCCAAAGGAGAAGCATTCATGGCAGGCAGAAGGTAGCAAAGTAACAAGGCACTTTAATCAGATCTTTCTGAGTTTTTATCTTACCCAGGCTACTTCGGGCAGGTAGCACTCACACCTTTAATCCAAGTTACCCTTGAACCTAGCTTTGCACCACAAATCAATTTCAGTGTCACACACTCTAGATTCAGCCACCTCTGAAAAAGCCTCCCCATGACTATGTGAGACTTTTTTGGGGAGGGGAGGGGGCATCTAGACACAAACCGTAACTGTGACCCTGCAAATCATCTATCTATTCCTCAGTATCCTCATCTGCAAAATAGGAATAACAGTAGGCACCACTTAGTGTTAAAAAAACAAATGAAAGCAGGATACGGTAATGTGTGCCTATAATACCAGCATTCTGGGAGGCTAAGGAAAGACTGTCACAAATTAAAGCCCAGACTGGGCAACTTAGTTTCCACATAAAAGTGTTGGGGATATAGTTCAGTGGGAAGGCTCTAGGTTCAATCCCCAATATGGACCAGGGTGGGAAAATGATGTATAATCTATGTGTCACATAGGAGGAATGATTGGAAACTTTAGTTACTCCTCAATATATCTTCTGCAGGCCTTGGATGGAACTTCTAAACTTAGATTTTGTGCAGCCTTTGCAAAGAATGAGTGCTCTTTCCAGGTGTTAACTGCTGTACAAATCAATCCTAAAACTTAAACTTTAAAATAAACAGTATGCCCCTCTCCTGCCAAGCCCATTGACAAGAGAATTTGAGTTTTCTTTTCCTTCATGCCATTCTAGTTATTTCCCTGTAAACCTCAGCTTGTCAGTCCCTCAGCAGACCTTCCACAATAACCTCGAACACAAGGCATATGTCTGTTTCTCTGTCTCTCCTTCTGTCTCTTCCTCACTGCTTTACTTTTTGCTTCTTTGATTATTACCTGCCTTCGGCACTTACCCTGTAAGCTATCTGAGGGCAGAGACTACAACTGCTTTTGCCTGCCAGCTGTATCTCCAGTACTTAGCACAGTGTTTGGCATATAGAAGGTGCTGAATAAATATTTGAATGAATGAATAAATGTTCTTTCCACTTCTTCCTGAGAGCTCACTCCTTGCAGACTTTTCACCAAGTCTGTGCACCATAAATACACCACAGCTAGAGCTGTGCCCGTTCCCTACCCTGTGTGGGAATCTAGCCAAGTGACAGATAAAAGGTTACATCTCGAGGGCTCTTGGTCCACTTAGTTATGACTAAGTTTCAATAGGGTGGGGAAAAAAGAAGGAAGATACACAAAACCAGTCAGAAACCATCTCCATGCCACGGTTCTTCTCTCGCTGCTGGCCACATGCAGCTGCTTGTCTAGCTTGGCTCAATTCACAGGTTCTCTACCTGACTCTGGAGCTGCCAAACTTTGAAGAATTCATCTCTGATGGGCTCTTATTTGCAAAAGTTCTGACCCTTTCTGCCTTGCTCCATGCAGTAATGTGTGACTTGATCATCTGACTTCTGACCCCTTACCCCTGCAGACACCTACAGCTCCCCAGTGCTGTGTTCCCAAGTCTTGGGTTTGACCCCAGTCTCCTCAACCTGCTGCCACCTATGGCCCAGCATGATGGAATGACTCACTCAATAGTAGTTGCCTTTGGAAACATACAGCCCAAGGGCAAGATTATGCCTGGATTTAAATATTCAAACTGCATTTCTATGCTATTTCCATGATGGAAGAATTGTATTCAGTGGGATTTTTGCAAACCTATGTGCTGGTATGCTCGGCAGGCTCCGTGGCACTATCAGATACCATGTGTGACCCTGGTTTGATTCCTTAGCTATTTCCCAGCTGACCTTGGCAACCAGCCCTGTTTCCTGGGATCCTTCACCCTTAAACCCGAACATGGAGATCCTGGGAAGAGAGGATGCTAAATAAAGGCCAGTGGTGGTGTTTACTTAGAACAGATGGTGACAGAATCCCAAGCTTTCTCTCTGCACATTACTCCAGGAGAATTTTCTGGGTCTGATACAGCTCAGAAAGGATGAATTCAGACACATTCGCTCTCCGGGCTTGTCTACAAAGAGCGTGTTAAAACTCATTATTCGTTTTTAAAAATAGAAACCTGTGCCACGAATTCCACTGCTATGTTCGTAATATGTGCAACAGCATCATATTGGGGAGAAGCCAGACTAGATGTCTGGAGATTTGCATTCTACTCCCAGCTTGCAAGAGTTACTTAGTTTCCCTGGTTTCATTTTGCTTGTAATTTCAGCTGCCTATAGTTTCCTTATATTACTATGACACTAATAATATGCCAGGCTTAAAATAATAGAGATAGCAACGAAAGCTCATACTTCTTTAGGGCTTATGTGTGCTAGATATTCCTCAAAGAATTCTGAGCATCCAACTATTTATTCCATGAATAACTGTGAAACAGACAGACAAACCCAAGTCCTTTTGAGTAACTGAATTTTATATTTTTTCCTACCTAAGTCAGTAGTCTCTCTCAGACCTGAGTTTAATACTGCCCCTGCCACTTTAGTAATAGATTTATCTGAGTCCTGGGTGTCACTCGATGGTAGAGTTCACATTCTTCCATTCGGCTTTGTTTTCCCAGCATCTGGCGCAAATCATTGCAGATAAAAGTGTTCCGTAAATGTAAGCCTGGGAAATGATTCAAGGCCACTAAAGTGAGTCGCAGTGAAGACAAGAGAGGACTGGCAGTGTCTCTGTTACTCTTCTCTCCTTTCTGTGTTTAGACTCCTCTTGGCAAAGGTAGATGATCAGTAGCTACGTGAATGGATGAATGAATGAGCCAACAGACAAACTAATGAACAAATGGTAAGGGATCTACTGGCAAAGCCATAGGTGTAAAACTGCTCAAGGGTCCTTGGAGCAGCAACAGAACTCGAGGCCAGGCAGGTTGTAGATGTAACAATCCTCTGTGGGCCCCAGGAGTGGAGAGGGACTTCTTGCACTTTGCACAATGCAGCAGTTTGTGTTTAGCTGGGTGGCTGGCTCACCCACCCTCTTTAAGCACAGTCAAAGTAAGGGAGAACTGGGTTGCAAGATGCTGCAAGGAATAAACATTGATACTTCTTTCCTGAAATACACAAGTCTCAATCGGAACATTGATTCTTTGGATGCTTAGCCCATGATCAGTCACCCCAGGCAAGGCCCACGTATGTGTTGACCATGTAGGTTTGTAAGGGAATTGGAAAATGCAGCCGCCACCACACAGACAGCATCATCTCTGCTAACCGGCTTGAGTTGTAGTGATTGCTACTGCTGTAATCTCCCCCAGTCCCAGCCCTGCTCTTTGTAATCTGCATCCTTTTATCTTTCTCATTTCACTTTTGTTTTCTGTTTTGCTTCATTTGAATCCTTGGAATTAAAAACAAGCACCGAATTGTATTTTAGACTTGCACTGCTCAGTCTTCTCAACTTGTCCCTGACTTTCCCAATAGGATTCCTACCAAGAAAAATCAGGCGGGAGGACCTTCGGGTTCAAACAATAGAGAAAATTAAAAACTCAGGAGTTGGCAATTACAGTCCAGGCCTCTTAAGCCTTTGGTTATGTAATAGAAAGAAATAAACAATAAAATCGGAAACTCCTAAAGCTGTGTTTTGTATTTTGAGTCCAGATCATTGCATATCAAGCCATTTTGTCAACTTTTTAAAATTCATTCTTTATTGAGCTGTAGCTTTGAAATGAAGAATTGTAGCAGGATGTGTGGTGTAATAGAATAGATTGAAGGTTAGTTGACAGGTTTGGTGTCAGCCATGACCTTCCTAGAGGCTTTGTAAAACTTATCTATCCTAGTTCTTTGAAATAGACAATAACATATCATGCTTTGTAACCTGAGATAGAGCCATTGGCTTTAGCAGAGGAAGGAAAAGAAGACATAGACTAGAACTGAGAAATTCCTCACTAAGTTTTCTAGCCTCTTCAGATATCAGTATAAATGCCTGTTCAAAGAAGATGGCAATCATAAAAATAATAATGGTAGTCACTGCTGACATTCCAAAATAGTCCTTGTACCAGATATCATGCATCTTGCTTTATAACCACTGTATCATTTACTTCTCACAACTCCAGAATGATGTATCAACTTTTTAAACCCCCAAATATCAATAAAGTGATATGGTTTAAAAGAGGTTCAAAAACTGACTCTCCAAACTAGGTCAGATTCTGTTGTTATACTCTGTACTTTTCTTTCATATAAATTATCAAAGCTCATACTTAAATATTTGTGTTACTTGTTCAAGGCCTGCTTTGTATTAGATTGTAAACTCTACTAGGACACACATTGTCACTATTTGCTTACTGTTGGGTCCCCTTTAATAATCACTGAATGAATAAGCTAGGTATGCTCCCTGGTCTAGTAAGAACAGGGTATCTGAGGCCATGGGGAGAGATACTAGACCCTAGTGTAGACAGGAAGTCAACTCTTGGGGTTTAGCTGGGGTGCACGAGGGGTATTGATAGTCAAGAGAGTTCTAGAAACAGGGAAGCTTTGGTAGACATGTATCATCTAAGAGATAACAGGCAAGTGATAAAATCCAGTACACAGACCGTCATCTAAAGAATGAGATTTTGGTTCCTAGAAGGCAGAATGGTACACAGTGACTTTATCCAGGGTACTGCCTTCTGTGATTTCAGTTACAAATGGTTAATTGTGGTCTAAATATATTACATTGAAAATTCCAGAAATAAGCAATTCATAAATTTTAAACTATACAATCTTCTGAGGGGCATGATGAACTCTCGCACTGTCCCACTTCCTCCAGCTCGAGGCATGAATCATCCTTTCATCCAGTGTGTCCATGCTGTAAACACTACTGATCTGTCAATCGTTCAGTAGCCATCTTAGCTATCATATCAATTGCTTTGCAATTACAGTCTTTGCGTTCAAGTAACCTTTATTTTACTTAACAAGAGTCCCAAAGTACAAGAATAGTGATGTTGGCTATTCAGATATGCCAAAGAGAAGCTTCCTTTGAGTGAAACAGTAAAACTTATTAAGTACAGGTAGGGGAAATTTAGTAAAAATAGGGCTTAGAATTATCCAGTTTCAGCATCTACTGAGGGTCTTAAAATATAGCCCCTGCAGTTAAAGGGGGACTGCTGTAGTTGAAAGAGCATAAGCTTTGAAACCAGAAAAGATCTAGATTCAAACCTAAGAGTGACAACTCACAACACATTTTACTTCACATTATACTTCTTAGTCAGATCATCTTATAATGTCCTAAAATTACCTCCAAGTTGGGAATGAATCTTGCCTTGTAAAGCTGGCAAAGCGCTAGCTGTCTACCATTTATTGGGTACTGACCACAGGCTAGGTGCACGTGTGAACACTTTACGTGCATTAGCTTACTTGTACCTCCCTGTGTTTCTCTTCCACCTGCATTTTACAGAAGAACACAGAAATCAGAGAGCCCTATCTGTGGGCAGAAGCTGGCAAGAGCAGAAGAAACTGGGTGGATGCCAGTTTGGAGAATCAAGTTGGGAAAGTGATGACTTTGGTCCCTTTTCCCTATCGGTCTCATAACCATCCCCTCATTGAGTAAAGGACCGTACAATCCTCTTCAACCTTGTGTCCCAAGTTATCAGTCCCATTTTGGGAGTTGGTGTGCAAAGCAAAACCTGGTTGCCTTCTCTTTTCAATTCTGGATGATCTTGATGTTTGCTTTTGCTATTCTGATGCTATAATTAATTACTAGGTTTCATTTCTCTCCTGTATCATGGTTTAAAGAAAATTCAAAACACACTAGAGGAAACATTAGGACACTTTAGGGAACCAGAGCATATCTGAGCCCATTAGAAGGGGAAAGAGATTGCATCCTTTACCTCCTATAGACTTCCCCAAACATAGAGGGCCCATCTATCAGTCCTTCTTTTTAACCAAAATCTGTATTCCAAAATGCTTCCTGAGCCTGGTGTGGTGGCAAGCATCTGTAATGCCAGCATTCTGGGAGACTGAAGCAGGAGAATAGCTTGAGCCCAGCCTGGGAAACTTAGCCAACTAGTGATGAAACTACTAGCTCTACAAACTGTGTAAAAACAAGCCCATTATCTCACAAATTTGAAGAATAAAATTACAGACAAAAAGGAGGAAGTTAGAAGAGTGTTTATTGGAAGTATAAGAAGGAAAATAAAAAAAAAGAAAATCTACCAGCAGCCAGGAGGGGTCTCAGAAAGTGAAGAGCCATGTGGGTTCTCTGTCCAGAATCTTTTATGCATAAACAGAGCATGGAAATTTGCTGAGTTTTCCAATGGTCACATATCACAGGTGGTCTCCTGAGTTTAAAATGACTGGTTGGGACTCCAGCTCTCTAAACCAATTACTGAGCATGCAGAGTTTAAAGAAAACAGAGTTAAAAGAAAGCCAGTTGTTCTGCATTTCTAAATTCCTGGAAACCCAACCCTGGGTGTAAGGAGGGATTGTATTTCATCTCTCCTGGGGTAGTCCTCTCCAGATTGAAATCCTTCTGCCTATCCTTACTTTACATCCTACCAGCAAGGCTGACTACCCTGAGTCAATCTGAGGCCTTGTCTCTTGCTAGCTGACAATTCATAAGCTACAATGTAAACTGCCTCTTACTGGCAGACACTGCCTCAAAACAAAAAATTAAAATAGGGCTAGAGATACAGTTCACTACAAAGGTCCTAGGTTTAATCCCCAGTTTTAAAAAAATGTACACACACACACATACACCCACCCACACACACACACACACACTCTCTCTCTCTCTCTCTCTCACAGAAAGAGAAAAGGAAGGAGGAAGGAAGGGAGGGAGGGAGAAAAGAAGGAAGGAAGGAAGGAAAGAGAGAGAGAGGAGAGAGAAAGAGAAAGAAAGAAAGAAAAAGAAAGAAAGAAAGAAAGAAAGAAAGAAAGAGAAAGAAAGAAAGAAAGAAAGAAAGAAAGGCAAAGAGAGAGAGAGAGAGAGAGAGAGAGAGAGAGAGAGAGAAAGAAAGAAAGAAAGAAAGAAAGAAAGAAAGAAAGAAAGAAAGAAAGAGAAAGAAAAGGCTTTAGAAATTGAAATGCTCCAACCTGTTTTGCTGGGGTATACGTGACTGGGGATGATAAAATGTGATGCCCTCACAGGAATGTTAATTACAGTAGAAACCAAAGATTTGAAACAGGAATAATTATGAACATTACTATGAGCATCAAATAGAATATGACAATGTACATTTTTCAGCATAGGGTAGGGGATATGGTGAAATCACATTCTCCAAAATTACATAATTTGAATCATAAACTGCTTACCCTCTCCAGGAAGTTAGTCCTGTCCCAGAAAAACCCTGAATTCACAATTTAATTCTGAACCCCAAACATCCTGGATACGGTCTTATGATTTACTCAGTGGAAACTGATTTTTAAAATTTTTCCTCAGATTATAATTACAGAACAATAAATTTCTCCAACTATTGATACGAAAGGAGATCTGATATTGAGGCAGGAGATTAGGGTGTGACAAACTGGCTGGGTAAGTGGGCGTGAACTGTCAATAATGAACATCCAGGAAATGCACAGAAAAACAGCTTCCAAAGCTCTGTACTTGGGACTGGTTAGAGAAGGCTAACGTCATTTCTTCTCTGGAGAACTCAAGCAGATTCTTGAGAAAATGGCCAAGACCTGACGTCAGCCTGAGGTGAAAGAGATACGGAAGATGACTGCTGTGAACCTTGTGGCCACTGAGCTCCATCACAGGGGTCTGCCCTCACCCTGCTGTGTGTACTCCTTTTCCTACTTTTAATTGTTCCACACTCACTCTGCAGAGCGTTTTCCTTCTCCTGCCTTTAATAAATGTAAAACCTCGCTACCTTTTGTGCTTGTTTTGTCCAGTTCTTTGTTCAAGATAAGAAAAACTGAGAAATAATTTCTAGAAGGACTGCCCAGCACCCCCAAACCCAGTAACAATGTAACATATAGTCTATCACCTGGTAAAATGTGAAGCATGTTCTGAGCAATATCCCTAACAAACTGCTCTATTTTTGTCTCATTCTGTCGCTTTTAAGAGAGCCATTAGCTCCTCTCTCCTTCACTGACCTCATGGTCTGCATGGCTCCATGATCTCAACCCAGAGCGAAAAATTTCTAGGCCTGTATTATAACACTTTTCAAATTTAAAAGGAAAGGTGCTCCCCGGATCCAAACTGTACCCTTTGTAAGAGGAAAGTTGCAAATGATGGACAGTGATATCGGTCCTGAATCTCTTCTGATCTCTTTCCCTGACTTGGGTCTATACCTTTCCTCTAGTTTGTTAGCCAAGATTCCTGATCTCTCCAGGACTATAGGTGTTTGTGGAAATGACACTGTCATTTTCTGACATTCCATTGCCTGGACTTGGAACCTGTTACAGGTGACTGTCTTACTAGTAGAGTTTTTCCAGAAAGCTTTTAATGTGGGTATCCAGCATCCACAATTCTACTGATGTGTGTTAGTGCATCTCTGTTTTGCCTCATTGCTTGTAGCTTTTTGCTCCATCCCTGGGAAGCAGGGGACATACCTCCACCTCTTCTGGGTGACATTCCTTCATTTCTTCAGAAGACCCTCTTGGAAATGCATAAGGTGACCCCAGTCCAGTGTGTATCACCTATAGCCCATATTTAGTTCATGAGAAGTGTGCAGAGGCCCTTTACTCTGATGTCCCCAATTCCATATCTACTTCTTGGCTCTGCCTCTTAGGGAAATGGGTAGCCCCTTTCCCAGGGTGATAACCAAGCCACTGCAACATTTCCTACCTCAACTCCTCCAGCCTTCTGACCCCACCAAAAAAGACAAATACACTGTCTAATTCATCTTGAAAGCCTCTGCCTAGCTAAAGGACAAGATCCTGCCCATGCCTCCCCCATGACAGGAAGGCTCACAATATTTCCACCAAAATTGATGATGATAATAATAATAATAATGTGTTTATTGCATGTAGACACTGATTCCCTTCTAAACACCCCTCCCCATCTCTCTGTTCTCCGTTTCTCAGACTCTCCAATTTTATAGGCTGGAGTAGGTGGGTGACTGAGGATGATCAACCACTTATCTGCCATCTTCTCTTTGTAAATCCTATACGATATTTTTATTTTAAATCAAAGGTTCTGTTTTCTTCATGATTCAACTAAAACTGAGACAGGAACTTTGTATGCCCCATTAAACCTCCACTTAATCCGCAGAGTCATTCTTCAATACTGTTACTTCATTAGGATAGCTTTTTGAATGCATAGATCAAGTTTTATAAAGATGGGCTAATTTCTCAAAGCATTTCAATATCAATATTTTATTTGATCTCTTCTTTTATGTGAGCCACAGAATTCTCTCATGCGGATGTCTTCATTCCATCAGTGTGCATATTTAGGAAGTACTGATTCAAAGTTAGAGTGCAAGCCTTGGCGTCCCGTGATCAGTTGTTTTCCAATAGTATTGATGATGATCATGATCATGCTGCACATTCATTGCATGTAAACGCTGGTTTTCAGTGCAATAGTCTTACTGACCTTACAACCTGTACAAAGATAATAAGCTGTTGACCATTTTGCTGGTGAGGAATCCACCACCACTCATGTTAAGTAATATACCGAAGGTCACTTTGTTTGTAAGTAGCAGAGCAACTAGGTTCAGAATCTACACCCTCAACCCTTAGGAATAAAGTGTCTCCATCTTTCCCATGTATAGGTCAGCTTCAGAAGTCTTGGGAGTATAATGCTAGATTTTTATCTCTAAATGATATGAAGGGACAAGGATTATTTTCTTGACAGATGGGAAATGCAAGCCACGCAAGCTGAGTAAGAGACAGATTTGAGAACGCACTTCAAATGAAGGACAGAGCCCAGTTGAACTCAAGCTTTTGAATCCCCAAGATTACCTGCTGTGTTGTGTGACCTGAGGCGACCCTCTAGCTGGTATTCCTAAAGGGATTAAAAAAAACCTACTGTGAGAGATTTTTCTCATGATCTAGTCCAGGATCATTTAAACTAATTAATTGAGGTTTGAGAGACACAAGAAGAACACGGAATAAGAGAACATTGAGCCAGAGAAAAATTCCTGCTCCAGACTTAGAGTTTCTACTTTTATGGATCAGTTTCTACTTAGAATTTTGTTTGAATAAAGAGGAGATGTGCTACCTTTCTTTATGTAAACTAACAATACAGTCCAATCCTCAGTTTTACAGTAGGAAAACCAAGGCTCAGAGAACCATAACTGAAGTCACACCACTAGTTAGTACAGAGAAGAATCTAGAACCTCATCAACCCTGCCCTGCTCTGGACTAGCCGTTTGGTCCATAGTCCTTGCTGGCCTTCCCATGTGATCACACATCCTGGAGTCAGGCCGGCAGCTGACACGTAGGAAGTATAGCATGTACCAACACCTTAGCAGAAAAACAAAGCGTCTATGTTTCCATTAATGACATATGCATATGTATTCCAGAAAGAAAGAAACACCCTGCCATGCATATGCATATATCATTAATTATGCAACATGCTTTCTTACATTTATATTTTCACAGCTTTTTATAGCATTAATTGCTTCATTAAATTGAAGAAAAATGGGAGGGAAGGGATAAACAGGCTTTACTGCCAGGGAGTAATCAAGTGCCGAGTGGCATGGGGCTGTCTGTGTGTCAATGAACGCTTCCACCCAACCTGGATCCTCAACAGTTGACACATCTGCTCTCCTTGACGCCTGCCCTGGTGTATTCGTGTGTGTGTGTGTGTGTGTGCATGCACACTGTGATGTCAGGCTCTCAAGCACACTGGGTCCCTGATGTTCTCTCCCAGCATCTGCATGTGCACAAGCATTGGGTTCGGGCTTTGAAGAGCTGCTCTGTAACTCCCCCTTGGCTCCAGCAAACTGCATGACTCTGCGCAATTCAATCTCTTCTCTAATTTTGTTTATTTTCTCTTTTTCTCATCCACAATAGAGAAAATTTCTTGGCAAAGAAATGCAAGAAGATGAGGGACTGGTGAAAAGGCTGGCTGTGGATCAGGAGAGAGTAATTTCACAGATGTGAAGAAGAAAGAGAACCATAAGGACAATAGCCACCCCCTCTCTAGTTCCCCTTCATTGCTCTTCCCTTCTTGTCTCCAGCCACCTTGCCCCGCTTTCTGTCTCTTAAATCGACCGCATTTCCTCCTCTTACCGGGCGTCCTCAGGCTCCCTTCCTCCTGTCTGGTGCCTCCCTGTTGACCCTTGCACTTTTTATTGGTCTCGCTCTCACTCGTTCTTCAGATCTCTCATCGGGTCCTATGTCAGACTACTCTGGTGTAAATTTCCAGATGCTTCTCCCTCATCTAAATACCCCAGGGGGCTCAGCTGTAATTATTTACTCAACATTGGCCTTTCTAGGTAGACTAAGTCTCCCTGATGGCACGAACCATGTGTGCCCAGTTTTCATTGTACCCCCAGAGCCTAAGGACTCAAATATTTGTCCGAAGCCTGGTTTCTATAAAGACCATATTTGATATAATTCTTTTTAGATCAAATTCTTAAAATTCAAACTAACCTATAATGGCAGAAATCTATCAGTGGTTCCCAGGGAACCAAGGAGAGGGGATAGATTTTGAGGGGCAACTAGAAATATTCAGGAGTGATCTTGTTGGTGGTGATGGTTTCACAAGCATATGTATGTATCAACTTGTACATTTTAGATATGTGCAGTCCACTGCACTTAACTGTAACTCAAGGAAGCTCTGAAAATATTGAAGCATAAAGGAAATAAAAGTGCTGTTACAGAAAAACAAAAAGAAATGATTGGTTAAAATGTTGAGTGTTAGCTATGATGGCACAGACTTGTAAGCCCAATGCTCTGGGAAGTAAAAGCCATAGGATCCCAAGTTCAAGCAAAACCTGGCCAATGTAGTCCTTTTTATAAAATATATAAAGGGCTGAGAATGGAGATTCATATGAAAGCTCTAGATTTAATCCCCAGCACCACCAAAATAAAAAGTAACAAATTGTTGAAAGTTGCATAGAGTTCAGTGAAGGCCAGACTAAAAATGTCCCTTAGATGGAATGCTTTTCAGATACTTAGAGGACCTTAGCAAAATCAGTGGACAGAAATCCAACATCAGTAAACAGGCTTTCCAACTGACTAATTTTCTGCCTAATCACTTCCAGGGGAAAGGGCATCCTTTTCCCTATACCACTATGTTACTCTGACAAGATACTTTGTTTTTGAGGAATAGAAATGATCCAATGCTAATGGAGCAAAAAGAGGGACATTATTATAAGGACACAGGAGTCCCTGAGAAAGCATAAGTTCAGTGTAATCATGCCTAGATTTCAGGAAAAGCCTGAACTAAAAATGTGGAATGTAGCTGCAGTCACCGGTAGAGTTGAGTTGTCAACTTTCAGTCACAAATATAAAGTTCTGAAATGCGGAATGTGATCGGTCCAGTTAAGATCAGCAGGCCATCCCCAACCACTCCCACTCAGCTTTGGCTAGGAGGAGAGTCTTTTAAATGACACACACCGCTTGAGACTGCTAGGGGATAGCGACAGGATGTTTCTTACAGAAAAAGAGAAACGATAATCTGGATGGACACTCTGAAACTCTTGGCTTAAACTTGTTGGGGTTAGCCAGATACTCAGAGTAGGGATCAGAGTCTCTCCCACACAGAAAACAAACAGAGAGCGAGGTAGCTCTTACATCTCTCCAATGTACAGTGCGAAGCCTCCAGACATTTGACGCTGAGATTTGTGCCCTTGTTAGAACACCAGATGGTTTTCATCAAACAATTCTACTCTCAAGAAAAAACTCTAAATCTCATTTGAACTCAGGTATAAATGAATGCAAATAACCTGAGGCCTGATCCCTGCACTTTTGAGAGGAAAGAGTGGAGGGGAAAGTGAGATGGATTTATCTTTTAACCAAAACCGAACATTTCAGTGGGAGAGCCTTGTGCTAATAGTGATAGGTCAGTCATCCCTTCGCATCCTGTGCTTTAAAAGGGACATCAACCCATTTGGAAGACTATAAGCTGCCTTATGCTGGTGATGATTGATGCAATCATTTTGAAAAAGTTATTTCTTCTTTTCCCATGCAAGATCTTAAGGAAATGACGCTGCATTTGGTAAATTTGTTATCAGAAAGAGTTCTGCCTCCAGGTATTTCTGACTTGTTCAGACAGAGTATACTGGAAATCACCCAGTGGGGTGGATTTTTTTTTTTAATGCCTATTTTTGGATAATCCCTCAACTCAGAGCACAAGCAATTCTGATGGCTGAGAAATAATCACTCTAGTGTGGTCACACTGAGTGAACCACATCTGAGTACAGCCTGCAAAAAAAATCACCATGACAGGGGATAAGAAAACAGCAGTAGAACTGGGACTGGAGGTGAGCTGACTAGTTTTTTCCAATCTGGGCTTAAAGAACCAGATCTGACCATTTCACTGATCAGGTGACCATGTTCCTGTGCTCTTTTGCTGTAGAGCCCAGCTCTGAGGGCTTGGCAGTCAGGAAATAGTGTGTGAGGTGAATGACTCGCTCTACGGTTTCTGCTATCAGAGCAGTAACAGCAGAGCGGAAGAAAGGTTCATGGAGGCAAACACAACATACAAAGGGATATACACTAAGAGACATGGTACACTCGAGTATTTTGGGATTTTCATGGTTCATATTTAATTTTTGTGTGTGTGTATTTACTTGCCATTTGTATGTCTTCATCTGAGAAGTGTGCATTCATCTCAGATGCCCATTTTTGGATTGAGTCTTTGAATTTGGCCGGGGTGGGGGAGGAGTGTCTGATTTTTTTTTCAATTCTTTATATGTTCTAGATAGAAGCCCTTTGTCTGAGGAACAGTTGGCTAAAAGTTTTTATGCCAATCTGTGGATTTTCTTTTCACTTGGTTAGTGATTTCTTCCATGTGCAAAAACTTTTTAATAGATGAGATCACAATTGATTCTTTGAAGTATTTCCCTTGCAGTTTGGGTTTTGTTCATGAACTCTCTGCCTATTCCTATGTCTTTGAGATTTCTAGCTACTTTGTCTTCTAGTAGATTTAGTGTTTCTGTTTTAACATTTAGATCTTTGATCCATTTTGATTTTAGGTTAGTACATGGTGATAGACATGTGCCTAGTTTTAGTCTTTGGCATGTGAAAAGTTAATTTTTCCTGCACCATGTATCAAAGAGGTTATCTTTCATCCAGTGAACATATTTGGTACCTTTGTCAAAGATAAGGTGACTGAGTGTCTTTGTAGTTGTGTCTGCATCTTCGAATCTATTCCACTGAACCTCAGGTCTCTTTTTTTGCCCAGTACCATGATGATTTTATCAAAGTAGCTTTGCAGTATAATTTCAAGTCAGGGATTGTGATGCCTCCTGCCTTGTGTTTGTTTCCTAGGATTGCCTTTGCTATTCTAGGTCTCTTCTCTTTCCAGATGAATTTTAGAAATGTTTTCTCTAGATCTGTAAGGTATGCTAATATTATTTAGATCAGGATTGCATAAAATCTGTGTAACAGTTTTGGGAATATGGCCATTTTCTCAATGTTGGTTCTTCCTATCCATGAACAAGGGGTATCTTTCCATGTTCTGACGTCCTCTTCAATCTCCTTTTTCAGACTTCTGTAATTTTCAATATATAGATCTTTTATATCCTTTGTTAGATTGATTCCTAAGTATTTTGTTTTTGTTGGATGTTATTATGAAAGGTGCTGTTTCTGTAATTTCTCTTTCAATGAGTTGTTCGTTTGTGTACAGGAATGTTATTGATTTTTGAGTGCTGACTTTGTATCCAGCTACACTGCTGAAATTGTTTATTAATTCTAGAAGTCTTTTGGAGAAGTTTTTGGGGTCTTCTATGTAGAGTGTAATGTCATCTGCAAATAATTATGTCCTTATTCCTTTTATTTTTCTCTCTTCTCTAATTGCACTGGCTATTGTTTCCAGATCTATATTGAATAGGAGTCACGATAGTGGACATTCTTGTTTTATTCCTGATTTTAGAGTAAAAATTTTGTTTTCGTCCATTCAGTATAACATTGACTGTTTGTCATAGATGGCTTTCATCAGATTGAGGAAAAGACCATCAATTCAAATTTCTCTTGGGTTTTTATCATGAATGAGTCTTTTCCTTTATCACAAGCTTTTTCTGCACCTATTGAGATGATCATGTGATTTTTGCCTTTGGCTCTGTTAATATGGCATATTATGTTTATTGATTTTGTTTTGTTGAACCATTGCTGCATTCCTGGGATGAATCCCACTTGGACATGGTGTATAATCTTCTTGCTGACCTTCTGCATTCTGTTTGCTAGTATTTTATTGAGGATTTTTGCATATATGTTCATTAGGAAGACTGGCCTGTAGTTCTCATTATTGGTTGAGTCTTTCTCTGGTTTTGGTATCAGAGTAATACTTGCCTCTAGGAATGAATTAGAAAGAACTGCTTCCCTTCCAATTTCATAAGAGTCTGAGGAGTAATGATATTAAATCTCTAAATCTCTTGTGAAATTCAGCCGTGTATTCATCAAGACCTGTACTTTTCTTTGTTCACAGGTTTTTAATGACATTTTCAATTTCAGTAGCTGATACTGGATTATTCAAAATTTTTACATCTTTTTGATTCAGCTTTGGTAAATCATATGTTTCTAGGAATCTGTCCATATCTTCTGTGTTTTCCAGCCTATGTAAGTAAAGATTTTTGGAGCAGGTATTGATGATCTTCTGAATTTCCACAGGATCTGTCATGATCTCATCCTTTTCATTCCTCACTGCATGAATTCGAACTTTTTCTTTCCTTTTCTTGATAAGATTGGCTAGAGGGTTATCAATTTTGCTTATTATTTCCAAAAACAAACTCTTTGATTCATTTATTCTTTGTATTGTTTTCTTAGTCTCATTTGTATTGATTTCTGCTCTGATCTTTATAATTTCCTCCCTTCTATGAGTTTTGGGTTTGACTTGCTCTTTTTTGTCTAGAAGCTTGAGATTCAACATTAGATTGCTTATTTGTGCTCATTCTGTTTTCCTGATATGAGAATTCACTGCTATAAATTTCCCTCTTAGGAGTGTTTTCATTGTGTCCCATGAGATCCAGAATGCAGTATCTGCATTTTCATTTGATTGTAGATATTGTTTAATTTCTTCTTTAATTTCATCTCTGACCCATTGGCTGTTCAGGAGGGTGTTATTTAATTACCTTGTGTTTTTGGAGTTTTTGCAGTTTCTTTTGTCATCAGTTTCAAATTTCAGTGCAGTATAGTCAGATAGTATGCATGGAATAATTCCAATTCTTCTATATTTACTTAAGCAGAAGAATTATGGGCCAGTATATGGTGTATTATGTTCTATGGGCTAGTATATGGTGGTATTAGAACATCTCATGTGCAACTGAGAAGTATATTCTGATGCTGAATTTAACACTTGTAAACATCTATTGAGTCCATTTGTTCACATTTGATTTAGTTCTGTTATTTCTTTACTGACTTTTTGTCTCATTCATCTATCTCTTCCTGACAATGGGGTATTCAAGTCACCTGTTACAACTGGGTTATTGTTTATTTGCTTTTTTACATCTATTAATATTTGTCCAATATAATGCAAGTGCCTGTATTTGGTTTATATGTATTTCTTCTTGAATTTTCCCCCTAACAAGTATGTAGTGACATGCTTAATTTCTTTTAATCATTTTTGACTCGAAGTTCACATTGCCTGCAGACAAAATAGCTACTCCTGCTTTTTTCTGGGTTCCTGTTGCATGGAACATTATTTTCTAACCTTTGATTTTAGTCTATGGGTTTCTTTTTTAATTAAATGCATTCTTGTGTACAGAATATTGTTGGATCTTGTTTCTTGATCCTTTCTGCCAGTCTGTTTCTTTTGATTGGTGAATTGAGGCCATTTACATTCACGGGTACAACTGGCATGTATAGGCTTATCTTTGGCATGTTGTTTTCCTATTGTTGCTTCTCTGCTTTTCCTGCTCTGTTTAATTGCTTGCCCTGTCTGGTGTTTTCTTTTTGTCATTGTTCTGGGAAGTGTGGTCATTTTTAATTTTGTCTATAGTATCTCTCAGTTCTCTTTCTAGGGTTGTTTTGGTGGACATGAATTTCTTTGGTTGTTCTTTGTCATGAAAGTATCTTATTTCTTCATTAATTTTAAAAGATATTTTGCAGTATACATAAATCTGAGTTGGAAGTTGTTTTCTTTCAGGGCTTGAAGTAATTCATTCCAAGCTCTCCTTGACTTGAGGATTTGTGTTGAGAAGTCAGTCATGATTCTAATGGGCTTTCCTTTACAGGTAATCTCTTTCTTTTCTTTAACAGCTCTTAATATTCTGTTCTTGTGCTGAATTTCTGGGATTTGATTATTATATATCTGAATGTAGATTTATTTTGGTTATGGCTGCTTGGAGTTCTGTATGCATCACTTAACAGTATGTCAGATTCTGTTACCATGCTTGGGAAATTTTCTGTTATTACTTTGCAAAATGTTTACTTTTTTAAATGTTAATAGTGCTGACTCCTGCTTTTTTTCAGTTACACCTATCATTATTATGCTGTTTTTCTTTGCACCATCTTAGAGCTATTGAATGGTTACTTCATGGTCCCTTGTTATTTTTTTTAAGAGAAAAAAGACACATGCAAGAAAGACAAAAAGTGAAAGAGACAAGTAAACGGCTAGAGCAAATGCACAACAGTAACATTATAGGTTTACAAAACAGGATGATAGAAACTTGACAATGGTTGCAATATTGTGTATCGTTGCCTTCAAAATGGTTGTTTACATTAACAGATACAGACATGTAAAATTGATCTAATCCTATGAATATTAACCGTTCATTCTCAATAACTAATACATTCAGCAGTATGTTCATTTTAGTTATCTTACATATACATATATACAGATTTGTATCTTTTTCCTTTTCCCTTCCTTCTTTCCCCCTTTTCCCTTCCCAATTACTTTTGCATTTGAGCAGTTATTACCCTTACATAGTATTTATTGTAGATTTTGGGTCATATATACTTTTTCAGTTTCTTACACTAGGGAGACAATACGGTATTTACACATGAGGGTTTGATTTATCTCATTTATGAGTATGGTCTCAAGTTGTGTCCATTTACTTATAAAAGTTTCAATGCAATCTTTCTTGATAGCTGAGTAGTACTCCATTGTACAAAAATACCATATCTTTTTTATCCATTCCTAGACTGATGGGCACTTGGGTTGCTTCCAAGATCTGACTATTACAAATTGGGTTGCTATAAACATGGGTGCACAAATATCACTGTGGTATGATGTTTTCAATTCTTCTGGGAAAATGCCCACAAGTGGGATAGCTGGGTTGAATGGGATCTCTAATCCTAACTTCTTGAGGAATCTCCACACTGATTTCCACACTGGTTGCACCAATCTACACTCCCAACAACAGTGGAGAAGAGTTCCTTTTTCTCCACAGCCCCTCCAGCATTTTCTATTGGTTGATTTTTTAATCTTGGCCATTCTTTCTGGAGTGAGATGGAATCTCAGCGCTGTTTTAATTTGCATTTCCCGAATAACCATTGATGTTGAACATCTTTTCATATATTTATTTGCCCTTTGTATTTCTTTCTCTGAGAAGTGTGTATTCATCTCAGATACCCATTTTTGGATCGGGTCCTTGAATTTTAGGGGCCTGATTTCTTTCAATTCTTTATATGTTTTAGATAGAAGTCCTTTGTCTGATGGACAATTGCCTAAGATATTTCCCCAGTTCATGGGTTTTCTTTTCACTCTGTTGGAGATTTCCTTTGACATGCAAAAACTTTCCAGTAAGATGAGATGCCAGTTGTTGATTCTGGGAAGTGTTTCCTGTGCAATTTGATTTTTGTTCATGAACTCTCTGCCTACTCTTATGTCATCAAGATTTTTATCTATTTTGTCTTCTAGGAGGTTTAGCGTCTCTGTTTTAACATTCAGATCTTTGACCTATTTTGACTTTATTTTAGTGCATGGTGAAAGACATAGATCTAGTTTTAGTTTATGGCATATAGAAAGCCAGTTTTTCCAGCACTATTTGTTAAAGAGGCTATCTTTCTTCCAATGTATATGTTTGGCCCCTTTGTCAAACATGAGGTGGTTAAGTGTGTTTGTAGTTGTGGCTGTATCTTCTAATCTATTCCATTGATCTTCAGGTCTGTTTTGATTCCAGTACCATGCTGATTTTATCACAGTGGCTTTGTAGTATAGTTTCAAGTCAGTGATTGTGATGCCTCCTGCCTTACTTTCGTGGCCCAGAATTGCATTTGTTATTCTAGGTCTTTTCTAGATCCAGATGAATTTCAAGAATATTTTCTCTAGCTCTGTGAGGTAGGCAAGTGGTATTTTGATTGGGATTGCATTAAATCTGTATAATAATTTTGGGAGAATTGCCATTTTCATGATGTTTATTCTTCCTATCCACAAACAGGGAATATCTTTCCATTTTCTGAAATCTTCGATTTCCTTCTTTAGAATAATGTAATTTTCACTGTATAGATCTTTTACTTCCTTCGTTAGATTGACTCCGAAGTATTTCAATTTTTTGGATGTTATAGTGAAGGGTGTGGCTTCCCTTCTCTGTCAGTGACTTTGTTGTTTGTGTACAGGAATGCTATTGATTTTTGAGTGTTCATCTTATATCCAGCTACATTACTGAATTTGGTTATTACTTCTAGAAGTCTTTTAATGGATTTTTGGGGGCCTTCTATGTAGAGTATCATATCATCTGCAAATAATGATAATTTTAATTCTTCCTTTCCTATCCTTATTCCCTGTATTTCTTTCTCTTGTCTAATTGCTCTAGCTAATATTTCCAGAACTATATTGAATAGGAGTGATGATAATGGACATCCTTGTTTTGTTCCTGATTTTAGGTTGGCAGTTTTCATTTTTTGTCCATTTAGTAAGATGCTGGCTGTTGGTTTATGATATATGGCTTTCATCAGGTTGAGGTAGAGACCATCTATTCCGATTTTCTGTAGGGTTTTTGTCATGAATGAGTGTTGGATTTTGTTGAAAACTTTTTTTGCATCTATTGAGATGATCATGTGGTTCCTTTCCTTGGCCCTGTTGATATGGTGTATTACATTTATTGATTTGCATATGTTGAAACATCCCTGCATTCCTGGGATGAATCCCACTTGATCATGGTATATAATCTTTCTGATAACTTTCTGCATTCTATTTTCCAGTATTTAATTGAGGATTCTTGCATCTATGTTCATTAGGGAGATTGGCCTGTAATTTTCTTTTTTGGTTGGGTCTTTCTCTTGTTTTGGTATTAGGGTAATACTTGTTTCCAGGAATGAGTTAGGGAAACTTACTTCCCTTTCAATTTCATTGAAGAGTTTGAGGAGTGTTGGCATTAAGTCTTCCCTAAATTTCTGGTAGAATTCAGCAGCGAATCCATCAGGACCCGGGCTTTTCTTTGTTGGTAGGATTTTAATTACATTTTCAATTTCATTAGCTGAGATTGGGTATTCAGCAGCTTTACATCTTCTTGATTCAGCTTTGCTAATTCATAAGTTTCTAGGAATCTGTCCATTTCTTCTGTGTTTTCAAATCTATGTGAGTAAAGGTCTTCGAAGTAGGTGTTGATGATCTTCTATATTTCCCCTAGGTTAATAGTGATTTTACCATTTTCATTTCGTATTGTATGAATCTGAGTTTTTACTTTCCTCTTTTTGATAAGGTTGGCTATGGGTTTATCAATTTTATTTAGTCTTTCAAATAATCAACTCTTTGATTCATTAATTCTTTGTATTGTTTTCTTAGTTTTGATTGCATTAATTTCTGCTCTAATCTTGATAATTTCTTCCCTTCTTTGGGCTTTGGACTTGACTTGCTCTTCTTTTTCTAGAAGTTTGAGGTGCAACATTAGATTGTTTATGTGTGTTCTTTCCGTTTTTCTGATGTGGGAGTTTAGTGCTATAAATTTCCCTCTGAGGGCTGCTTTCATTGTGTCCCACAGGTTCTGGTAATTTGTATTTGCATTTTCATTCAATTGTAGATATTGTTTAATTTCTTCTTTAATTTCCTCTGTGACCCATTGGTTATTTAGGAGAGTATTATTTAATTTCCATGTGTTTATGGGGTTCTTGTAGGTTTTTTCGTCATTCATTTCCAATTTTACTGCGCTATGGTCAGATAATATGCATGGATTTATTTCAGGTCCTTTGCATTTACTTAAGCATGTTTTGTGGACCAGTATATGATGTATTTTAGAGAATGACTCATGTGCAGCTGAGAAGAATGTGTATTCTGATGTTGATGGGTGGAATACTCAGTACACTAGGTCCATTTGTTCATAAGTTTGATTCAGTTCTGTTATTTCTTTGCTGATTTTTTGTTTGATTGATCTGTCTCTCTGTGTCAGTAGGGTATTAAGATCCCCTGTTATAATTGTATTATTGTTTATTTGTTTTTTCTTGTCTATTAAGAATTGTCTTACATAGTTGGGTGCTCCCATATTCGGTGCATATATATTTATGATTGTAATCTCTTCCTCTTGCAGTTTTCCCCTAACAAGTATGTAGTGATCTTCTTTATCTCTTTTGATCATTTTCAGTTTGAAGTTCACATTGCCTGCAAACATAATAGCTATCCCTGCTTTTTTCTGGGTTCCTGTTGCATGGAGTATTGTTTTCTAGCCTTTGATTTTTTTTGTCTGTGAATTTCCTCTTGAGTGAAATGTGTTTCTTGTACACAGCATATTGTTGGATTTTTCCTCTTAACCCACACTGCTAGTCTGTTTCTTTTTATTGGTGAGTTGAGACCATTTACATTGATTGGTAAAACTGATATGTACTGGCTCATCCCTGTCATGATATTTTTCTGTTATTGGTTTTCTACATTTTCTGTTTAAGTTTTTTGCCCAGCTTAGTGGTTTCCTTTTGTTGTTCTTAAGATTGTAGCTATCTTTGTCTCTTTCTTGAGTGTCTTTCAGTACTCTTTGTGGTGTTGGTTTGGTGGCCATAAATTTCTTCAGTTGTTCTTTGTCATGGAAGAACCTTATTTCTCCATCAATTTTTAAGGATAGTTTTGCAGGGTACACCAATCTGAGTTGAAAGTTGTTTTCTTTCAGGATTTGAAATACTTCACTCCAAGCTCTTCTTAACTTAAAGGTTTGTGTTGAGAAGTCTGCCATGATTCTGATAGGCTTTCCTTCGTAGGTGATCTGTTTCTTTTCTCTGACAGCTTTTAGTATGTTGTTCTTGTGCTATATTTCTGATACCCTTATTATTATATGTCTGGGTGAAGGTTTATTTTGGTTATGGTTAATTGGGTTCTGTATGCCTCACTTATCTGTATATCAGATTCTCTTCCTATGTTTGGAAAATTTTCTTCTATTATTTCTGCGAATAGTCTTCACAGGTCATTAATATTGACCCCTGCTTTTTCATTTATGCCTATTAATCTTATGTTATTTCTCTTGGCATCATCTTGCAGCTGTTGAATTGTTGTTTCTTGCTTCCTTATATTTTTAGGAGATCTTTTCTCTCGTGATCATAAGCTCCCATGCTGTCTTCAAGGTCTGAGATTCTATCTTCAGCTTCATTCAAGTGATTTTTCAAACTTTCCATGGAATTTTTCATTTCCTGAATTTCCCTTTGAATCTGTTTCATGTATTCTGTTTGTGTCTTATGCTGTTCACTCAAAGTTTTCATCATTTTGTTATGTTTTTCTATTTTTTTATCTTGATCTTCTTTAGATACACACATTTCTTTAATAATGATTGTCATTTCATTTTTTAGCTGAGAGATTATTTCTGATTTGAGTTTCTCTATAGCTTCACAGAGTTGTTTCTTTATTGCTTGTGCTATCATTTCAGAAAGTTCAGTTGTGTGACTCCCAGTGTCTTCTACTTCTGTGTCTCTTCGGTTTGTTCTCATTGGGCTGGGAGATTGAGACTTCCTTTTGGTTTTTTGTTTTGTCATTTTCTTTTGGGACCTGTATGGCTGGGCAGGCAACCTCCCAAAAAATTGTACTGGAACACTGTGTTGGGTAGAGCTTCAAACGTCCAATATTCCCATGGCTAGCTGGGGCTCACTGCCAGATTATGGTGCTGGACCCTTGTATTCTGTGGTTTGTGAAGCTGACCACATGTTCCCCTGATGTACTTTGCTGGGTTGCTCTGGGGTGCTGGGCTATGTGTCCTGCAAATCTGGCTGGGCCTTCCCGTGGTGGGTTGTGCTGAGATATGGGACTGGGTAGAGCTGGATCCTTTGCACAGCTATTGAGGGTGCACTCCTGGACTGTGCTGCTGGAGTCTCCGCCTTACTGGGTGGGGGCAGAGACCTCCGGGACCCAGGCAGCTAGGCAGAGTGCACCCCAGAGTGTGGTGCCACCCAGACCTTGTGTCTGGTTGTGAGTCTCCCTTGCTATTTTTAAGAGCTCTTTCCTTTCATGATCACTAGCTGCAAGCCTGTGTTCAAGATCTGAAAGTTTAACTTCAGTTTTGTTCAAGTGGTTTTGCCAGCTTTCAATGGAATTTTTAATTTTCTATATATTTCTTTGAATCTGTTTTGTGCATTCCATTTCTTTCGTATACTGTTCATTGAAGGTTTCTATCCTTTTCCTATGCTCCTGTCCTTTTTCATCTTTGTTTTCTCTAGCTATGCTGAGCAGTTCCTTCATTAAAATAGTCATTTTGTTTTTTATCTGAGTGATTATTTCTGATATAATTTTCCCTATAGGCCCATGAATTGTTTCTTCACTTCACTTGCTATCTTTTCAGAAATATCAGGTGTGTGTCTTTCAGTGTCTTCTATATCAATGTACTTGTTCTGGATGGACTGGAGGCCTGAGATTGCATTTTGCTTTTTGTCTTGTTATTTTCAACTTTTGGTTCATATTTTGGTCTTTTAAATCTTGCTAGTCTTGCTTGTCCATTGTGTGCATCTTAGTCAGTGTCCTACTGTGTGGCTGGCATTCACCCAGATGCCAGGTCCCACAGTGTAGGGGGCGGGTCAGTCACTTGAATTTCCCCTGCAGAGCCAGTTGAGTGAATCCTGGATTCTTTCTGAGCTGACTAGCCTAGAAACATTGATGTGAACCAACCCTTAGCTTGTTACTGCTGTTTCAGATTTTTCCAGGCTGCCTGACTCACCTGTCCATGACATGTGCCTCAGTCGGGGCTCTACTGTGATACTGGGGGTCTCCCAGGCCCATCCAGTTTCCTCTGAATGGAGAGATGCCTCGCTGACACTCTCACAGGTCTGCCCCAAGCCCTCTGAGTGGAGGGAGGGTCACCCATACTCTCACTGGTCTGCTGAGTTCCTCTAGGTTGGAAGGGGCGTTGCCAAGGCTCCCACTGACCCACTGAAGTCCTCTGGGTGGAGGGAGGGCTCACCCAGACTCTCTACATTTAATTTCTTCTTCTATAAACACCTATAATGTGCTTCCTTTATCAGCAGTGACACTATTATCCCTTTAGTTTTCAGATAACTGAAATTATCTTTGAATCCTCCCTCTTCATCATCTTTCATATCAACCATAATCACATCTTAAATTGAGTTTTGCTTTAAAATACATTTTGAAGTTCTCACTGTGTGTTACCATCTTTTCCAATCCACCACCTTCTCTTATCTGCCAATTGCAGGAGTTTCCTTACATATCTACTTGCATTTAGAGTTAACCCTTTTAAATCCTTTCTAAACTCTATTGCTAGAGAAATCTTACAATGCAAATTTTGTGACTTTCCCTGTTAGAAATACGACTTTTCAGTTGTTTCTCCTTGTCTTTGGAATAAAGATTCTGACCTTTAGCCTGGCTTGCAAAGACACCTGCAAGTGACCTTTGCCCGTGCTTACCTCTATGGCCTCATTTCCTGTAATTCAACTACACCTCAGTCTACAGATCACCCTCAGAGTCCTAAGCAGTCTGTGTTCTCTCTCACGTAAGGACATTTGAACAAGCAGTATCTATAAACTGTAGTGGTGCCTTCTTCCTCCCCTGCCAATTTTCTCGGTGAATCCAGGTTAGGTTTTCCGTTGTACATTGTTTCTTCATAAAATTACACCAATGATAAATTAATTATTTAACATCCTTTCCACTAAACTGTTAGTCTCAGGAGGACAAAAATCATCTGCTTCATTTACTGCTGCACTTAACTTTTGGCACAGAAGCTGAAAATGTATGTCTATTGAATGGAACCTCAGAACTTCAAAGATGATGCAGAAAAAGGAATATCCAAGCAAATGGTGGAGGGCTCCAAATGCCAAGTCACAGTGAGGAAACTTGAAATCCATGGCCTATTTCCAAAGCTGTCTCATGATCCCTTTTGTGATTGTTCTCTTTTTTATTACTCTTGGTGTGAGACAATCCCTCTGCCACTATGTCCCTGAACTTCCATAAGTCTGGGGGCAAAGATGATGCTTTATCACCCCTGTACCTTCAAGAAGTGGTATAGGGCCAACCAAAGAATGGCACAGATACCAGCCAGATTAGGATAGGTTACACTGTATTGGAAAAGGGGCACCTATCTCTCAACACTGGATTAATTCTATATTTCATACAGTTTGTTGCAAGTATAGCTTTGTCTCCAAGGCAGCTGACCTTTGCATCATGGTTACATACATGAGACAACTACTCCTAAGTCAATACTTCTTCCAAAGTTGGAAATGACTCACATTTCATTTGCCAGAGCAATTCACATGGTCATACTTAATTTAAAAATAGATATAATATACTCATACAATATATATTATATATAACCTTTTTTAGAGAAATATAGAGAAAGTGGTTATCAGTTATCAATAGTAATATCTGCCAGTGAACGGTTATAGTGTCAATTTTGAGTAAATCATTCAGCAATAATAATAGACTAAGAACAAGGAGTGGTCGCTGTGTTGGAGCAGATCTGAGTGTCTGGTAAGCAATACAGCTCTAATTCCAGTGTCCCAGGATCTGAATCACACCTACTTACTACAGGAAACTGTCATTCCATAACTCCAGCCCCCAGATTTCCTAACTTGCTCCCATCTGATGACCCTAACCTTCCACATCAATGCAGTCTCATGGTCTTCACCAAGTTCTATCACTTCAGGTCCTCTAAAGTATCAATGTCAGTGCTATCTACCACCACTTATACTTCCACCCCATTCCCTGGAATCTCTGTGTCAACCCATCGATCATGTCATTTCTATACTATCCTTCATCCCTTGCCTTGCCTAATTGCCTCCTTCTCCTCTTTATTTGAGTTAAGTAATCTGATTGTCATCATACTCATTCTCTTTGGCATGCTTTAATTCCCTGCTGCATTTCCTGATTTCCTGAATGCATTGCATTTGCTTGCCTAACCTGCTATCCTAGGTGAATTTAACTCTTCATTCACTCAGGACAGGAGCTGAGCAATAAGAAAGGCCAGAAAATGAACTTCCACCACACTACCAATTCAGCTTTAAACTTACTTATCAATAAGTAAGTTTTTAAAGCTGTCCCACAATCCATCATATGATGTTTCCCTGGCGTGTTCACCCTCCCACTTTCCCAGGTAATTACTTCACCCTTTCTCATTTCTTCTCAATCCGTCAGCACTTTTTCCCCACTTTCATGTATAGCCTCAGAACTTGCTTTGCACTTGACAAAATTGAAATAGTTAATAATTTTTTTTCCATTCTGTAGGTTGTCTCTTCACCCTGTTGGTTTCTCTTGCTGTACCAAAGTTTTTTAATAAGACAAGATTCCAGTTGTTTATGCTTTAAGACAGTTCCTGTGCAATTGGGATTTTGTTAATAAATTCTTCACATATACTAGCATCTTCAAGACACTATTCTATCTTCCAGCAGATTTACTGTTTCTGTTTTAAAATTTATAACTTTTATCCATTTCAATTTTAGCTTAGTACATGGTGTGAGATATGGGTCTAGCTTGAATCTTCAACATGTGAAAAGCCAGTTTTTTAGGACCATTTATTAAAAAGACTATCTTTCTTCCAGTGAAAGTGTTTGGTACCTTTGTCAATTGATAAGGTGACTATGTCTGGAGTTGTTTCTTCATCTTTATTGAGTCTCTGGTTGGTCTTTTTGCCAGTATGTTTTTATCACAGTAGCTTTGCAGTATAGTTTCAAGTCAGGGATTGTGATACCTCCTGCCTTGCCTTTGTCCCCGAGAATTGCCTTTTCTATTCTACATCTCTTAAATAGCTATTATCAAGAAATCAACCAATAACAAGTTCTTGTGGGGCTGTGTGAAAAAAAGAACACTTTCCCACTCTTGGAAGGAGTATAAACTGGTAAAATCACTGTGGAAATCGGTGGGAAGATTCCTCAAAAAGCTAGGACTAGAGGGTCTATTTGACCCAGATATTCCCTTTTATGTTTATCTTCACAAAAGAATTAAAAGCATCATACCACAGCAATATATGTGCAGCATGTTTACAGTGGCAGACTTTGTAATAGCCACATCTTGAAAACAACCCAAATGTCCATCAACTGGTGAATGGGTAAAGAAGATGTGTTCATTCTTTGCAATGGAGTACCGCTCTGCCTAAAGGATAAGCTTGAGACATTTCTAGCTAAATGGATGCACTTTGAGACCATACTCTAAAGTGAAATAAATTAGACATGCATGTAAACATGGCATTGTTTCTCTGGAGTGAGAAACTGAAAGTGTAAATGTGAAGCAAAATGTGTCATAGATATTGTGAAATAGAAAAAAATGTTCAAATGGGAAGGGGAACAAGGGAGGTGGGAGGGAGAAAGGAAGGAAGGAAAAAGTGAGAAAAGGAAAACATAGAAACAAAGCTTTTGAAAATAAGGATGGGAACAGAATTGAAGGGAAGGGGAATGGGAAAAAAGAATCAAGTCATATCGTGTATAGGTGCAAATTCTCTATGATGAATACGATCATTATGTGTACTTAAAATATACCAAAAAATTAATTTAAAAAATGAAGTACTTTAAAAGGAACATGACTCTCTCATTTTCTCAGCTTTATTCCAGTAACAGTTTTTGTTTCCCCCTCTTTATTGAATCAATTTCATCAGCATACTTGCAATTATTGTTTTTCCTATCTTGCCCTTCATTAATGCCTCCTTTTCCCTACTTCTCTCATTGCATCCCCCCATGAAAAGTGTGTGTACACTTACTGTCTTAAGTGTCTCTCTTTTCATTGTCTCCTCAGCCATAATAGATCAGGCATGTTTTTCTTCTCTATTATTTTGTTAAAAAAAAAAAACTCTTCACAAGGTTAATACTGACCTCCCCATTCAGTTCAATGTGCATTTCTCATTTCTCAGTCCTTGTCCAAAGTTGTTTCTCCCAGTAGCATTTGACACAGGGCAATATTCTGTCCTTGAAGTACTTGCTTCTCTTGGATTCCACAATGCTGTACTCCCCAGTTTTTCCCCACACGTCTGGATGCTTTTCTCTTGTTGGATCATCTGCATCTTCCCGACACCTGACTGTTGAAATCTTCAGGCCCTGAACTGCTTCTCTTTTATGGCTATGGTCACTCCTTACTTGATTTCATCTCAATTCCTTGCTTTAAATACCATTCTATGTCACCAAACACATAGCCCTAGTTTAGCTTTCTCCCCAAAACTCTACATTCACATTCAACTTTATTTGACATTCTCACCTGAATATTTAATTCACATTTTAAATTAAACATACTCTAAAATTAACCTCATGAATTCTCCCCATACCCCAAAACATGCTTTATTAATGGCAATTCCACCCCTCTAGTTGCCTTGAGATAATCCGTAACTCCTCTCTCTCATTTTCCACTTCCAGCGTTTCTGCAAATCTTGTTTGTTCTAATTTTAAACTACATCCAGAATTTAATGATTTTTCACCAAACCCTCTGCTACCTTGCTGATCCAAGCCACCATCAGCTTTTGCTTTAGTTTTAATAACTTTCTGCCTGGTCTCTGAGCTTTTGCTCTTATCCCCTTTAACTTATTTTTTCCATTACTCCAGTGTGACACTCACTCGGGCCTCTCTCCTCCGTGATGTCCCATATTAATCAAAGTAAATCTCAAGTTTTTATCCAGACTTTCAGGATCTTATATTAGTTCAGTCCCCTTGCCACTCTGGGCTCACATCTTACTCCTTTACCTTTTGCTCTCTCCTGGTCTCCTGTTTTGCCTATTACCAAACTCCTGCTATGTCCCCACCTCTAGACGTTTTCACTCACGCCCTCTTGCCTGGGATACTCTCTCCTGAATATGTGCACGCCCTTCAAATTTTTACTAAAAAGACATTTCCATAGTGACATTATCTTGGTCAATCTACCTAAAATTCTCCCTACTCCCAATACCTTGTTATCATCTTACTATGGAGCATGTTTTATCTCTAAATTGTATAATAATGTAATCTACTCTACAGTATACCTATTATCTAATTACCTTCTCTGCTAGAATATAAGCACCATAAAGGCAAGAAAATTTGTCTTTTTTTTAAACTGTTGTTTTCCCAACTGGTAAAATAGAATCTGGCACAAATTAGGTGTTCAATGTATATTTGTGGCATGAATAAATTTTTCTCAAGTTTACCACCAAACAAACCATATTGAGAAAAGGATAGGCTGGCCAAAGAGGAAGAATGCTGGTCTAAGAGCCTAGGAATTTAGTCCCTGTTCTCTTACTAGTTTGCTCTGTACCCTTGGGCAAATCAGAACATATAGGTGATATGTTTACCCGTTTGTAATGTGACTAGATTGGACTACGTGGTTTCCTGTTTCAGTACAAGAAGTAGCCAATGGCATAGAGGAGGTAGACCAAAAGTTTATTGGAATTTCAACCCCTGATTTGTTTCATTTGCTGACTGTGCACAGACTGACTTGTAGATCTCAGACCATCTTACTGGAGCCTTGGATTTTGACTAGCCTGTCGAGTAGCTGAATTTTTGGTTCCTCTCTACATCTTGTCTCACCATAGCATAAAAGCTGATTGAAAGAAGTCAAGATTCAGGCAAGCCCAGGTAAAGTCTAACCACATCACACCAGGCTGCCTCTCCAATGCAGTTGGTTTGCTTCTATGTAAACCATGATTCACTTGCTGCAGACCTGCTCCATAGGGAAAAGCAGGTGAGTGCTGTCTGTTCGCCTCAGCACTCTGCCATTGGATCACCTCAGATGAGCTTGGCTGCCACGGTTCCCTTAAACAATGAAAGGCTCAACAAAAACACTGGAATGCTGTCCTCATAAGTCTTGCACAAGTATTTACTGATGACCAGAAATGCTGAAGTACTTGGGCTTCGAATCTCCTCCCTCACTGGCTAGTAGGACACGACCTTCAACATAGCACTGAACCACTCAGCACCCCGTTCCGCACTGCAAACTTTAGAGCCATTCTTGATCTCTGTCTCTGTCTCTGTCTCTCTATCTCTCTGTCTGTCTCTCTCTCTGTCTCTCTCTGTCTGTCTCTGTCTCTGTCTCTCTCTCCCTGTCTCTCTGTCTTCCCCCTGAAGTTGTCTATCACTAAGTCCTAAGAGGTGATTTGAAAACTGAATATCCTTAGACTTCCCCTAGACAGAGTGTCCACTAATGATATGACCATGTTACTTTCTTCCTTAGCATTTTCTTGCCCATCGGTTGACAAGGATGTCTGACCTGGCCTGCGACCTTCACTAGTCTAATTCTGAGACTCTAATGTCTTGTATCTCTCTGCCACAGTGCTTTATCTCTCTGCCACAGTGCTTCCCCTACGCCACCACCTCACCCTGTCACTGCAGTTCCTGCTTCTTATCTGCATTTCCTGAGAAATCAGGGAATTTTCTGAGAAAGCTGGCTCCTTGTTTTACACTCCCATCACACTTTTGTATTTTACTTTTACAGCAATCATCATAAATATAATTAAGAACACGCTTTGCTGTAATTATTTCCTCTTTTACTATCCTCAAATGGCAAGTTGCATGAAGGCAAGAACCCACCAGTGTCTCATCTGCCACTGCATTCTCAATGGACTCTACACTTGGTATACAGTGGTTGTGAATGTATCCATAATAAATGAAAGTGAGATATCTTCTCCATATGGTCATGAAGAAGTGAATTAATGTTCACAATGCCCTTCATGTGGAGATCAACACACAGTATGGATTCAGTGAATTGCATGTATTTCTTCAAAACCAGTATAGATATTAGTGCTAAATTATGTGTTTTGGTTGAAAAAGTAGGATCCCTCATGAAATAGTAAAAGTCATTTGGAAAAAAAAAGAGTCAAGAGCATTTTCTGTTTTCCCTACTCAATTTCCTAACTTGAGAAATTGATGCTTAAATCCTAACTGTCCTGCCTGCCTCTGTCTCTAGTCCATATTCCCTGGGCCTAGCAAGGGCTCCTGGTTCCTTTTCACAATCCTCTTCTTCGTCCCTAACTGACAGCCCATTTATGTGATGTCCCTACGGCGAGCTCCCTCTGCACTCCAGCTCATAACTGTGCTGCCTCCGCCCAGAGCCCCCTTTAGACAGCATCCTCCTGCCTCCTGCATGCCGCCTCGGATTCCCAGTGCCCACCCCTATCTCCTGTCTGGAGAGAGAATACTGTCGTAACATTCTCAAAAGCAGACACCTGTGGTATTTCTAATCATCCTTGATATCAAGGAGTTCCTTTCCCTATGTGTTTCCTGAGTGTCTTTCTTTTCTTCTTTCCTTTTTTCTGTTCTTCTAAAATATTTCTATGGCAATTTAAACAAATGAGAATGTAATAATAATAGTTTGATAAACCCCATGTTCTCATCACCACACTCAAATAGTTAATTTGTGTCTGATTTTCTCTCACATATATACCCCCAGTATACCCTGCTTTATATTTTGGGGCAAATGTTAGGTATATTATTTTATCCATAGATATTTAAAGGACTCCCATTGAAATAAACCACAACACATCATCACATATAAAAAATTATTAACAATTTTTTAATAACACATAATTTTGTTGGGCTTGAATACCCAGTATGATTCTAAAATGCTTTTTAACTGTTTATTCAAATCACTCTCCAAACCAGGTCAGCGTTTTGCATCTATTTGATGTGTCCATTGAGTCTAACAGGATCTAAAGGTTTTTATTCCCACTTGTGCGTGTGTTAGTGTGTGCACATGTGTGTGTTTCCCTTGCATTACATTTGTTGAAGAAGCTGGCAATTTCTTTGAAGAAATTTCCATAGTGTAGATTTTTCTGATTTTACCTTATGTCCATTCTCTTGTAGTTCTCATTTTTCTCCCTTCATCTGACACTTCTTTCAGTAAATAAATATGTTCACTATTTCTCCACCCCTCCCCCAACATAAGCAAAACAAAGTATGTCTATGATAAAGCGGATAAGGTCAGGTCTTATCCACCAAATGCAGACAGGTGAACATCCACGTATACGTAAACAGGAGCAGAATCAGTCCCAGAAGTATTGGGGATTGTCTCAGTGGAGAAAGACTACAGTGGACTTGAGCCGCCTTATAGTTTATGAATACTTGCTATTTCGTGTATGCATTTGTATAACCTGAAAATGTGGCTACATTTTTGATACAGGGACAATAAACAAAAATTCTAATATCCTCTCTATCCCTGTTCAACACTTCTATTTCACAAGTTGACTTTCTTAAATGAATGATTGAAAGTTATTAGTTTTGCATCTTTTCAGTAATTGATCAAATGTTTTGAACATGTGCTAAATAATAGACATTGCTGTAAAGATCCAGGCTGTCTCTGTAACGTCAGACACTAAACCGGAAAAGACTGAGCCAGTTCCTCCACATTCAGCTCCACTTACTGCACATGCATTTCAGAATTAAGTCCAAACATTACCTTGTAACACAATGACATTCCTCACCTGGCCCCTGTGCGGTTCATTCAGACTCATCTGTTGCCATTCCAACCACTCTGAGCAACCCTGCTTCTTCAAAATTCACCATGATTTCTCAGGCTATAAAATTTTGCTCATGCTGATCCTTCTATCTGGAAAACAGTTTCCATCAACTGTCATCTCCTTACATGACTGGCTGCCGTTCGTGTTTATCCTTTAAAATTCTGCTTATATGTCACCTCCGTCAGGAAGCCTTCTCCAGTGTGATCTCATCACGCACCATGCATGCTTCTATTACAGGAATGATGAACTTCCATGTTGCCTGCTACTGATGTGCACATTTATGTACCAGACTGTGAGTTCTTGGATGGCATTTCCTTAAGTCCTGACATTGGACCAAGGCATTGACTCTGTAAATAGCTGTGAGTGAATGAATGAATGAATGAATGAGAGGCCTTATGGAAACTTCTTTCTTAACACTCTCCCCTGTGCTACTTATCATCAAATCCAGTGACTCCTTTTCACCCCAGTCCTTTTCCTCTCTTACTGGTATAGCCTCTAACACCGTTGTCCACCCTTTCATTTTCAGAAACCCTGTCCTTGGTTTCCATGACAACATATGTTTCATGTACTCTTCTGGCTCCTAAAATCTCTCCTTGGTTGCTTTTAATATATCAGTTCTTCATTAGTCCCTACAATTTGATAATTTCTAAAGCTCAGTCTTCAGACTGTCTCTTGCCATTCTGCATTTTCCCCTGGAGATCTTGGCCGCCCCGTGGCTTCAGTGACTCACCCCTCCCCAAGGAGATGCAACCCAAGGATTTGAGGCTGGCCATGCCTTCTGATTCTGAATTTACAAGCTAGCTTGCTCATGAGCAAATTACCATGAGGATGTGCTGCAGGGGACTGACTTCAGTGTACCTAAAGGATAACTCATGTTTCTTGGCAATTCCCCCATAGCGTCTAAACATACCTGCATACACTCACAATGTTTCTTATTTTCCGAAATTCTCACCATAGTGATTCCTACCATTTTTATCATACTCCTACTGTATTTGGCCTAAACATTAGTATATAAATCTTCTTCACCTTTCTTTTCTAACTCTTCATGACCATTGCACTGAAAATATTTACCAGTCCTACCTTACTCAAATCTAATCTCACAACTCCTCTCTTTATATTAAGAAAAATTCATATGAGGATTTTGAAAACATAAGAAAATTATGAAAGTATCACAAATATTTCTGCTGTCTTAGACTCAGACTTATTTTTCTTCAAGAAATAAAATGTTATAATTACCGCTATAAAGTGCCATCCTAGTCTCCTTTCTTCTCTCTAAAGTAATTGCCAACCTGAAGTTAATGTTTTTCCTGTGTAGAGTAATCAAATAAATGTAAAGCATTGAATTTATTAAGCTTGGAAAATAAAAGGCTATACATGAAAGCAAGTATATTTATAACACGCTATCCAGTTCAGAAATGAGTAGTATTTATATAATAATAACACAAAAAATATGCTTGGGGAGATAGGGGGTAATGAGGGGTAGAAAAGTTGGATAAAAATGAAATTCCCAATTAACACTTCCTTTATACTCCCACTTCTTTTGCCCTAATTCTGGATTTCACCTAGGTAGTTGAAATTGCAATGACTTCTTTTTTTTTTTTTTTTTTTTTTTTTTTTTTTTTTTTTTGCGGCACCGGGGATTGAACTCACAACCTCGCGCCTGCCAGGGCAGGCGCTTAAGCCACTGAGCCAAACTCCCAGCCCGGTTTTTTTGAGGCAGGGTCGCACTATGTAGCTCAGGCCGGCCTGACGCTCGCGTTGCAGCCCAAGCCGGCCTCGAACTCACCACGCTCCGCCTACCTCAGCCTCCCGAGTGCTGGGATTAAAGGCGTGCGCCACCACGCCCGGCTTGCAATGACTTCTTAACTGGATCCTGCTTAGGCCTCATGGATTCTCTCTCTATAGCACAGCATATTACTTATCATTTCTCCTTTTGGAAGTCTTTGATGACTCCCTTCAGGTTTGCCCTTTATTATCTGGTCTCAGTCTGTTACTCCAAACCATCTCTCTGTAACCTATAAGTGGTAGGTCCTGGACATTGGTACAGTTGACATTCGGTACCAGATGACTCTTTGTTGTAGCAAGCAGTCTTGTACAGTATAGGATGCTGAACATCATCTTTGACCTCTGTCTTAGTTACTTTTCACTCATTGCTGAGACAAAATACCTGATGCCCAAAATTAGGGAAGGAAAGGTTTATTCTTACAGTTTCTTAGGGGTTTTAGTCCATACTTAGCTGGTTCTAAGGCAGCATGACCTGGCAAGGCTGCCATTCATGGCCGCCACAAAACAGCAAGGTGCAAAGCATGCGAACCCAGCAAAAGAGAGAGAGGAAGGAAGAACAGCACGTTCCTCTCTTCCTTACCCTGAATGTCAGCTCTATCCCTGGGCAGGTGCAGTACTCACACCACCAATCCCAGTTCCACACAGCAAACCAATCACGAATGCCAGACTCAGCCCTGTCCAAATTACAAGTCCTTGGGGAGGCACAGGATCATCCAATGCAACTTCTGCCTCCAAAATTATGACAATCAAAAATGTTTCCAGACATTAACATATACTCCCAAGGGGACAAAATCATGCACACGCACACACACATGTGCACACACGCACACACACACACCATCACCACTACCACAATCCTTAGTAAACCATCACCACAACCCTTGCCCACAGCATTTAACCCCTCACCATGTACACCTTACATTATTTACATGGAAATTCTTGTTATTCTTTGAATCCCCATTGAATTTTGCTTTGGCTAAGTTTTGCCTTGGCTAAAAGCTAACTTTGAATAAAGCTAGAATCAAAGTTTAGAAAAATAGAGACCCTGACTGCAAGTGGAAAGGATATACAAACTTTTTAGGGGAGAACAGTGTATATATTTGCTTTCTAGAGACTCCTGGGGAAATGGCTGTGGTAAAACTGGGGAGCAACAAGAATAGGGTGCACAAGGCTTTGAGAAGAAAGCAGCTGTGAGGTTCCTAGGTGTTGATAATAGTAGCTAACAACCGAGTATTTACTATGTGTCAGACATGGTTGCCATGCTTATTTTCAAAATATATTTCTGTGGTCCATATTATTATCATCATTTCATAGAAAAAAAACTACAGCACCAAGAAATTAAATGATTTGAGGCCTGGGGTCATGGGTTAGTTGTCGAACACTTGCCCAGAATGTATGAGGCCCTAAGTTAAAATCCCCAAGATGATATTTCAAAAAAGAGGAAGGAAATGAAATTACATTACTTTTCCCAATGGTCCTACAGTATTGAGCCAGAGATCTTACTAATTACATCATGCCTTCTCTTATAAAAGAAAGTGCTTTCCTGAGACGAGCTTTCCTAGCCTTACGTAAAACGGCTCTTGGCCTGGAAGTCTTCCCCAACTCCAGGTTTCAGAGTCTTAAGAACCAATTCTTCTGCTTTTCAAGCCTGCATGGGTAATGTGATACAGATCAAGTGTGGATACCCAACTCTGGAAGGTTTGTCAGTGGCTCTATCCAAGACACTCTCAGGTACCCTTGGTTATCTGGTCTACCCTCTTCTGCACACCTCCTAAGCTGACCTTGCCCTTCCCTGTCCATTTGCTGAGCTGTACCTCTCATATGGACAGCTCTATACCCTCCTAAAGTCTGTATTTTTATTGTTTTTGGTAGAAAAAAATAGGCTAGAGATGACCTTTTCTGTCACAAGAGTCTAGCTTAGAGCTGGCCCAAATATGATGCCAATAAATTGTAGCTAACCATAAACATATATTGAAGGTCAACTGTTTACTAGGCAGTGAGCCAAGCAAAATACATGCAGCTTTTCATTTAACAGTCACAATGGCCCCCTGAGGTATTTTTATCCCCATTTTATGGAGTGGGAAAGGGAGATTTAAGGAGCCAAAGTACCTTGCTTGAGGTCACACAGCTAATAAGCTTTGGGACTAGTCTGCAAACCGAAGCACTTTGACACAAGCCCAGCTCTGAATATAAGTTTTGTTAAAGTTAATCATCTTTAGGTTTACTGTTCAGCAAACACTAGGCTAACATCTGGACCCTCTCTACAGTGATCAAGAAGTCATTTGAAAATAATGTCTCCTTGCAAACGTTCCAATAGAAATCACAAGACTCTTCCTCATTCTACTTGCCAGTTTCTCTTTATTTCTTATTTGTTTGTTTGTTTCTGTGATATTACAGATTGAACCCAAGGACACTCTATCAATGACATACATCTTCATCCTTTTTTATTGTTTGAGACATTGTCTCACTAAGATGCATAGGCAGGATTTGAATTTGCAGTCCCCCATCTCAGCCTCCCAAAGTGGTATTCCCTATTTCCATGCTTCTACCCTTGTTGAGCATAGTTTTTCTAACTACAGATACCTCCCCAGGAATTACCTTTGGTTCCCTACACTTGACCATGTGTGACTGGCAGCTCTTGCTGCCAATAAACTCTCACTCAGTTCATAGTGCTGTGCTGCCACAGAGCTCTGTCTCTCTCTGTGTGTGACAGTTAAGCTTAAATGTCAACTTCACTGGCTTGAGAGATGAATAGGGAATTAGTAAAGCACACTTCTGGGTTTGTCATGACCTTAGGGACTATATCTGGTTCCTGATCTCTTGTTCTTTGATACTGTTCCCCTGCTCTTCCTAGCTAACATAAATTAAGCAACTTTACTCTTCCATGCCTTTCTCCCTGCCTTGAAGTCAACTGATCATAGACTGAATCCCCTGAAACCATGAGTCAAATTAAACCTCCTCTCCTTTGAACCATGGGTTTCAGGAATTGTGTCCCAGTGACTGATACAGTAAATTGTTCCTGAGAATAGGGTCATTGATGCAACTATTCCCAACCATGCTTTTCAGAAGCCTTTGGAACTAGTCTGAAGGAGGCAATTGGAAAGATTTGGAGATGCTAGGTGGAGAAGCCATAAACTGTTGTAAGTAGAACTTAATGAATGATTCTGGTCAGAGATCAGAAGAGCAAAAAGTCAACAGTAAAGTCAGGCTTAGGAGGGTTCAGTTACAATAAAGTGCTTTATTAGTAATTTTATGAGGCCATTTGTTACACTCTGGCAAAAAGATATTCTACATTTTGCATATGTTCTGAGATTTTGGAGGAGGCTAAGATTAAAGGCAGTAGACTAATTGATCTGGTGGAGGAAAAGTCAAGGCAGTCCAAATTTCAGGTTATGGTATGAGAACTAATAGCTGCTTTTAGCCAGATTTATGTTGAGAATCAGGGGCAAAGACCAGAGGAGAAAATTTTGAAGAACTTGAATTTTGGTCACAAATGAGCACTTGTAGTGTAAGGATATTGTTGTTGAAGAAATTTGTGTCATAAAAAGACACCAAGTACATAGAGGTGATGTTGCATGCCTCCTGTAACCTCAACAATTAGAATGCTAAGGCAGAAGGACCACAGGTTTTAGCCTTACTTAAGCAATTTAGTGATTTAGTGAGACTTTGTCTCAAAATAAAATGTAATATAAAAGATGTTCTGGGGATATAGTTCACTGTGTAGGCCCTAAATTCAATCTCTAGTACTGTATTGATAAAACAAAAAGACACCAAGTTCTTTGCACTAGAAGAAGAAAGATTCCTTCAGGGAATTTCAAGGATAAGTAAGAATATGTCAGGTTCAGGGGTACAAAGGTGACAAATTTCCATTTGAGAAAAAGAGTCCCTCCTCCCCCCACCCCGCTCCGCTTAAGAAGGGCCTATAAATAATTGGCTTCCCACAGTTTACTGTAGTATGCTTAGCCATCCAGTCACTCAGAGGTTGCTGCAGCCATGATCCAATGGGGTGCAGGCATTGCTCTTGATGGCAGCAAACTTTGGCATTGCTCATGAGATGCTGGTTTTAAAAGCATGAAGAATGCAAGACTTGTGAAGAACATAAGACTCAAGGAAGTTTTCAGATAAATATAAGAGAAGGCCTAGTAGGCTAAGCAGTGTGCCCCTAAGAAATGGGTAGATGAAGCTGTGGGGATGAAGCTGAGGACATAGTGGAAACCCTGGAAAGTTGGAGATGCTAGGAGTATGGAACCCCTGCCAATGAAAGTCAGAGGCAGTGAAAAAAGCCATCACAATAAACAGGCTGTGTGGACTGCAAAGGGCAAGGTCATAGGTGTGGAGCCACTCAAACTCTTTGGAGCCCATGTCTCACCACCTACAGCCAAGGATGCTAAATATAGAGCTTCAGACTTAATGTTTGCGCTGCTAGAATTTTGGTCCTATTTCTTTGACCCTACACTTTTCTACACCTCTAATTTTTCCCTTTTGGAATAGGGATATTTACATGTATTTGGCATTAAGCTTCATTATCAACTCAATTTGGCTTGTAGGCCACCTAGAGGATTGGTAAGGTATATTTCTGTGTATGTCTGAGTAGGCCGTGGAGGTGTGACCTTGGAAACTATATCTGGTCCCTGGACACTTTCTCTCAGGCCTTGTTCCCCTATTCTGCTTTATGGCCACCATAAACTAAGCAGCCTTGCTCTACCATACCCTCCCATCACGATGTTTCTGCCTTGGAGCCATCTGACTATGGACTTAATTCTCTGAACCCACGAGTCAAGTTGCACCTCTCCTCCTTTAAATTGTTGTGTCAGGCACTATGTTCCAATGACGGGAAAGGCAATACATTGCTTCTCCCCAGAATGGTCTTTGGGAGTTCCTCTAGAACTCCAGGGCAGTTTTCTATCAGTAGACTTAATCCCAGAAGGAAGTAGGATCTCACTATGTATGATGGTTTTTATAAAATGAAGAGCCTACAGAAATAAAGGGAAGGTGGCCTTTCCAAAGAAAACATGCAACAGCTGGTTGGAAGGAGAGGCTGGCATATGCTAAAACTGTACCAAGAAACTGTACCCTGAGTTAAGAGGAATAAGGAATGCTGCATCTCTCTGGAGCACTGCCCCACTCCTACTGTACAGCTGCCCCTATCCTGCAGGCCAAGTGGGAAGGAGGAACCAAAGTTACCCTTTTATTTCCTCATACCTGGTAGCAATTCTGGTGGCCTGTGTGTGCATTGTATCTTTGGATGTTTCCTGCTGCTGGCTTCCATGTCACCCATGATGGAGATTCATATGGAATACAAGAATATGGGAAATGGAGCAGGAGTGGCCTTCTACCCCTGGCTGAGCTCTTATGGTATCGTTCTGAAATACTTCAGGCCTGTAGTTCCTTGGCTGTATCCCTGTAAGCCCTGATGTGAAGATCCTCCCTTGAACAACCTGCTTGCTTTAGTTCTCTGTTGTCACCATCTGTGAAATTGGCATGGAAGAAGTCCTTTCTCTCTTGCACTGTGGCTAATTGGCACAGGCAATCTTCTGGCAGTGAAGATCCAGGGGCCACATATCACCAGTCAAACTCTGAGGCCCTCATTTCCAGGGCACTGGTCCTAAGCTAAGTCAATCTTCTTCCTCTTGTTAGATCACAGCCTCTAGTGTAAAAATGGGCCAGCTGCCACTGGGAACCCCCTGGGAGACAGTTTCAGGACCTTAAGAAACTGAAGGTGAGTCAGAGAGGAAGCCTTTGGGATGGCAAAACAAGACAGAATGGTTAGCATTAGAAGGTTAAAAGGAGGCTGATTCTGTTGGAGGTCAGGAGCTGGAATGTAAAAAGACAAGAATCACCCACATTGTTGCAGTGGAGGAATCTGTACAGAAAGTCAAAGTATATTCTATGTCACACCTCACTCTACTCCTTCCATCAAAACCTTCCAGTCATGGTTGTCTGTGCTCTGGTCAGCCATCATGGACACACAGAGAACCATAGCTCTGCACATGCATGGTGGGTGAAGGGTTCCATGAGCTATACCTTGGAGACTTTCAAAGGTATGACCTGTCTGACACCCAAAATTACTTATGTTTCAGGTCATGGATGTTAACTCCCTTTCCCTCTCCAGATGTCTGTCATGCTGTGATGGTTAATCTTCACTGTCAACCATTATGGCTTGTATCTAGATGGTTCTCCCATGCCCCATATGCTCATGGGTGGGGTTTTTTTAGAGGTAACTGGATCTGTGTGAATATGTATTAAAGGTGATATTTGGATTAGTTCCTAATTGAATTCGTGTATTTCTGATGTAGCTGAATGGATTTGCTGAAGAAGAAAGCCTCACCCTGGGTGTGGGTGGCACCAATCAATAGGCTTGCAGCCTGGATAGAATAGAAAGGGAGAGAGGAAGGCAGGCTCATTGCTTTCTGCCTGCCCTTCCATGGACTGTTTTTCGACTGCCATGCTTCTCTGCCAAGACACTCTGCCTTAGAGTCAGCCAACTATGGACTTAAACCTCTACAAATTGTGAGTTTAAAATAAACCTTTCCTCCTTTAACTTGCGGGTGTCAGGTATTTTGTCTCAGCAGTGAGGAAGTAGCCAAGACAATAATTTGACTGAATTAAGAGACTATTGGATAATTGAATGAATTTTGAGGGCACAAACTCCACCAATGTGTTAACACTTTGATGAGTTCATAAGAAGTAGGGTCTAGGTCAGCCATGGTGGCTCATGCTTGTAATGTTAGCACTCAGATGCCCAAGGCAGGAAGATCATTGTGAGTTCAAGGCCAGCCTGGGCTACAAAATAAGTTCAATGCCAACTGGAACTGCATAGTGAATCCCTGTCTCAAAAGGACAAAAAAATTGCAGGGTCCATTTGGAGCAAGTGGGTCATGGGGGTATGACTTTGGTACTATGTCTGGTCCCTATCCCATTCATCTCTGGCACTCCCCTGCTTTCTGCTTCCTGGATGTTATGAGTTGAGCAGCTTTCCTCTGTCATGCTCCTCCACCATGATGCTACTGCCTTGGAGCCAGCTGAACATGGATTGAAACCCTGAAACTATGAGCAAAAAACACAATTGTCCTTCTTTAAGCAGTGTATGTTTGGTATTTTGTCCCAACTATGGGAAAGCTGACCACTACACTTGCCAAACACTGTTGCAGGAACCCAGAATGGTTGACATAAATTCATATAGAGAGTGTACAAAATCTCTCTGAGCCATCCTTTAAATTCTACCTCTCAGCTCTGCTTATGGTCTAATATTTCTTCTGCTCTATTTTAGAGCTTTAAATATTCCACAAATATTCCTATGCTAGAGCAGTTGTATGGTGGTGGCAAGCAGGGCTGGGACCCATCTGTTCTGAGTGCCACGGGAAGCTGTCCTGAGTATGAAGCCTAAGTGGTGCTGGAGAAGGACCCAGGCCATCACAGCAGGCCTTAGTCTGGCTTTTGAGAGTGGAACCTAGAGAAGTTCATTCTTATGTTCAGCTTTCAGAGTAAAACCAGACACTGGTGCTCTGCATAGAACAACGACAGTCATTGTTGAGTATTCCTGCTACCTCTGCCCCAAATAAATTCTTCCTTTTCTGTCCACTCGGAATCAAAGGCTGGTAGCTTATTGTTGTCACCAGGTGTTGCATCTTGTGGGGTCAAGGAAGGGATTCTACTGACCACCTTACTCCCCCATATCCATCCACAAAAGCAAGTCTTATGTCTTAAATAGTCTGCCTGTGGTTTGAAGTCTCATTGTTGATTTGAATTAAGGGAATCTTTCTTCTCTATTTAGGCAGAAAACATTATAAACAAATAATGATTAGCTTTCCAGTAGAAAATGTTTTAATAAATAGCTGTTAGTTTCCCAGGAGACCCACTATAGCCAGGTTGGCATGTCTATAATTGAAGTGCCACACTTTTTCAGTAAAAATGAACAGAAGATAGCATTGTAGAATCGTATTTTACTTTCTATTTCAAAAAGTAACTTCACAATGTGCTGTCATTTAAGCCTTTGGCATCTCTGGCCATGCCTAAGAACCTCATCTCAAGACAGGCAGCATTGTTCACTGCTGATTGGAAGACTGGGAGGAAGTTGGAGCAAGGAGACTGCCAACTCCCCAAAGAGGGGGCATTGACAGAAGCGGAGTCTAACAGTTTAAGAGTAAATGATATCATGCTTCTACCACTGAGAAGTCATGCAGTCTCAGTGCTGTAGCTTTCTGAGTTCAACTCATCAGTTGTTAAGTAAAGGAGAATAGGCAACACTGCTTCTGCAAGGCTTGCTGGACAACTAGTGTTATAAGCAATGCTTCTAGCAGATTCCCTGGCACAGGGAGCCAGTTGATGTAGGACTTTGAGGCTGACCAACCAAGGTGTGACTCACCTATAAAAGGGGTGTCATACAATGTGTGTAAACTACTGAGCACAGTGCCCTGCATTTGATGGCAAGTGGCAACTTCTGTGAACTTCTATGACATTTTTATGTAGTCATCATTACTTTACCAAGAGGCTGATTCTCTTCAGTCATGCCTATCCTTTGCTCTGTTCTATAAGAGTCACCATTGCGTTTCTGCTTGATTTAATAGAAATGATGTGAATGGGTGACCAGCTCCATGGTAGCAGGCAGAAGTCCCATCACTGATGATGCAAAGCTAACTCAGTAATAATTTGGGTAGAAAAAACGACAGGGCTGGGGATAGGAACTTTAGACAATGCTTATCCTAGGGGTTCTATAAAAGAGACAAGGTAAGGGATGAACACAAGCTGGCAAGGAGAGAAGGGAAGATGTGTCTTATTTAGGGGTCTATCCTAAGGTTACTGGGGAAGTTCCCACAAATTTTTGCTCTGTGTTTCCTCTCCCATAAGATTTACACCCAACTGTCAAGTAACACGCATCCTCGCCACCTGGCCTTTCCCTTGCGTTATGCTGAAATACCATATCCCAAGTCTAGCGAAAAACTTAGCTAGTGAAGCTATGAATCACAGAGCAGATCACCTTTCCCAGGGACTCTACTTGTCTCTTCTAAAGATGAAACTAACTCTTCCTGTCCTGTTAGCAGATCTAACTTGGGTCTCTTTTCTTCTGTGTTTTCTCAGTATGCAATGTTTATAGCTTTTAGTTTATCCCCTTTATGAGATTTATGGCAGGTCTCAAACAACGCTGCTCTTTCAATCACTTGTGGGTTTCAAGTCCTCCTCGGCCACTGTCTGGCTGGGTGTTCCAAGGCATAGGTGTCCCATTTCATTTGTAAATCAACGAAGATGAGCTCCATGATCTCAAAATTCCTTCCAATGCTCACATTCTACTCTTTATTTCCAGGTAAGGGATGCCCCACTCCTAGCAATTTTTTTCTTTCTATGTGAATTTTGTTTCCCATTGAGTAATAAAGGAGAGGGCAGAGGTTGGACAAGCCACAAAACTTAATACTTCGAGTATGACAGTCAATTAGAATCATTTATGTTTCAAGTCTTCCGAAAACTGATTAAAATCTGCCTTTGGCCATTAAGGTAGGTGGGGACTCCAAATGGTGCCATAATTACTGTTTGGCTTCCATCAAAGAAGATCACCAACCTGGGGAGATGAGCATTGATTTGTCTTCCCTTTCAAGAAATAGTCCTTTTCTGAAGCAAACCCCAATCTTGCATGTGCTTTCTGCATGGCTTCTCAGAGACCCTGCCCAAGCATGGGTGACTGGACCACTGACAGTATGAAGTTTTGAACAGGAGCACTCTCTGCGTGAGGTCATGCACCCCGAGACCAGAGCCTTTATCTTTATGGAAGTATTTTACACACTGTCAAGGGCCTTCCCAATGCAGATTCACCAAATTGATATGCACAGCACTCGGGGGATAGTGCAGCCTAATGGTTAGGAGCCCCAGGTTTGCACGCTACGCAGATCAAGGTCAAGACCCCAGCCCTGTCTGTAAGCAGCTGCCTGAGTTTGAGCAGGAGCACAGCATCTTCAGTCCTGCCTTCCTCACCTCCAAATGGGATAACAAGAATTCCTACTCCACAGGGCTGCTGTGGATACTGCATGAAGCGAGGTAGGTGTGTAGCCAGGCACATGTAAGTGGTTAAAATGCCTGAGCGCCCATTACATTATAGGTTTGGTTCCTGCACCCTAGGAAATTGAAAACCAAGCGGGAAAACCAAGTTAATTATCAGTTAAAGTCAATAAATGACAAATAATGCAGATATGTAAAGAGACCGAAATTGGTATGAGAGGGTTTTGTGGGAAGATTGGAATTGAATTAAGTCCTAAAAACTCAGAATGTGATGAAAAGAAGGAACGATACTTCCAGGAAGGATAAGAATCATCCATTCATTCTTTCTACATATATGTATTAGGGTCTCACCATATATGTTAATGTTGTTCTAAGCACTCCAGTGAGCAAGACATATTCTGTTCATGAGTGAAATAAGAATAATTAATGTAGTTAAGGAAAAGTGAAGCAGGGTAAGGGAACAAAACCCATGGCAGGTTCTCCTTTAGATACTGGATGTAGGAGAATTTTGACCAGAACCCTGAAGTGATATAAGAGGCAACATGGATTTCTGCAGGCAGAAAAAGCACAAGTGTAAAGGTCCTAAGACAAGATGGCATTTTGCACATCCAAAAAACAGCAAGCAGGGCAAAGTGACTGGAGTAGAGGGAGCAAGGGAGGAGAGGGGTGGGAGACAGGTTAAAGAGGTAGGCGGCAGCCAGAATCCAGATTTTATTCTAACTAGGGTGCCACATGCTGGGGTGTTTTAGAGCTGAGGAGTGACATGATCTGACTTCTATGTTTCAAAGTTTCCCAGAGGCTGCTATGTGAAGAACAAATGATGTTACAAAGGTGTGAGGGTAGGAAACATGCAGAAGAAGTAGAAAGAAAGAGTTTATGAAGATCGTCATGGGTCAGAGGAGAAAGGAAGGGAGAATGAATGACTTGGAGTGCTGGGAGAATGGTGGGAAGTCTTTGGATTCTTTCTTTATTAAGCATAGCCCTTATCTCAACTAATCCAGAGCCCTTAGCTTGGCAACTGGATGAACGAGGGTGCCATTTAGAAAGATAGAAGGAAAGCAGGGAGGCCAGTGTTTGAAGAAGAATCAGAAGATTGTGTATTCCTAATGGGCATTTGAGGGTGGGGGGCTCAGCAGAGGGGGAGCCAACTGGGCTACAAGAGATTTCAGAAGAACACTGGAACAGCATGGAGGGTCTCCAGTGCTAGGACAGATCTGGACTCCACCCATGAGGCAAAAATAATGACGCTGCATACCTACCTGCGAGGAAGGCTGGCAGCGTCCTTTGCTTGCGTTTGGAGCCTGACCAGGCTCTTCTCCTGCGAATGCTCTTGCCAGATCTGTAAGGTGAGCTCCCTACGTCACAGATGAAGATAATGACACAACGAGGCTCACTGAGTCCTCTAAAACCATCCGCCTAGTGAGACTGGCAAAGAGCGCCTGACTCCTACGTCTGCTAAACCACGGCTGGCTGGGCGGCAGGACACTGAGCCGTGGACACCACCCCGGGGAAAGTGGCTGATGTGGCCTTCCCGAGGGCTCCACTGGTTTAGAGGAATAGTCAGCGCTGCCAGTTTCTACCAGGAGCAGTAATGCTGCTCAGGAGCCTCCCCCTCCAATAGACTTTTATTTTTTCCAGGCATTGATCCTACCCCAGGGTGTTTTCCAGAACTTGCTCTGCTCTCTAATTACCCAGTAATGCCAAGGGCTTATGAAATTGCTGCCATTCATGTGAGAAGGGGAGGGGAGACTGAAAGAAGAAGGAGGGGGAAAAGAAAGAAAGAAAGAAAGAAAGAAAGAAAGAAAGAAAGAAAGAAAGAAAGAAAGAAAGAAAGAAAGGAAAGAAAGAAAATGCTGCGAAACCTGGCAGAACTCCAGGGTGGGTAATTACATTCTTTGGGGTATTTCTCTCTCTCTCTCTCTCTCTCTTTCTCTCTCTCTCTCTCTCTCTCTCTCAGTCTGCAGAGCATTTTGGGAAATTTCTGTATGAACTGTGCTAGGAAACACAGAAATTTTTATCATTATTATTTGTTAAGTCATCTTTGACAATGAGGACTTTCTAAAGCCACAGAGGCTCCCTCGCCTGATTATATTTGCACCAATTTGTTAGCTGTCAGCGATTCATTCTCAGATCATAAATTTGATGGTTTTCTCCCCCCTTGAACTGTCTCGCACTAGCAACCTAAAATGTTCAAGCCAAAAGAAACCCCACATTTTACAGGTAGAGACGTGAACCTGGGAAGACAAAGAACCTTCCAAGGCCATGGACTGCAGGGGACAGCAGGTGGGGGAGATGACAAGGGCACCCTCAGCCATCATCTCTGTCCTTTTCCTCCTTCACGTCTGTCTCTGCTGGCAAGTGGAGCCCCAGGGTCAGAATCAGAGCACTCTGTGGCCATCGCCCCAGCTAATCTCTTTGTTTTGCAGAAGAGAGAACAGAGGTCCAGAGAGGAGATGGACTTGGCCCCCAAACTGGTACTGAAGGGATGGTTTGATTCTTGCCTCCTGGCTTCCACCGGCACTCTGTGGTCTTTGGGTAAGATTAAGTCCAAACACACCCCTTTAGCACTTTTTTCTTTTCTTTCTTCCTTTTTTTTTTTTTTTTATGGCCTTGCCATACAGCCACATCTAATAGCATTTTAAAATGCATATTACTATTTTCTTTTGAAACGTAAGCCCAAAGATCCACCTCCCTCGACCTCCACTTCCTCCTGGAGAACGATGTGCCTCTGAGACTGTAGCTACCTTCTAAGGGTGCCGACACCGGGGCCCTTTGTGCCCATAGCCCTGTACTCTCCCTGGATGACTTCATGCATTCTCCTGTTTGGCCCAGGGAGGCTTTGGAATTTAAAATCCCTACCCAACACAATTTTTCTCAATTTTCAGTGAAGAACTAAAGCCAAATAAGAAAATCAACGTTATTTGGCTCTGTGGTCATAGGACTTGCAGTCTGCCAAAGGGCGCACTGGGCGTGGCTGGAGGAGTGGGTCCCACGCTGACTCTGGGGCACAGTTTGAGCAGCATTTGCGAGACTTTTCCACTGACTTGTTACTGTCAGCTGTCCTTCCATTAGGTGCTCATACATCCAGACTTTAAGGAGTGCCCGTCCTCAGGTATCCTATTTAGCAGTGTGACAAACCTTAAAATAAAATAAACTGATTCTTTCTTCCATGTCATATAATGGAATGGAAAATTGGAACAGAGGCCCTGGTGTGCCTGTTGCCATGCACCCTGACAAAAACTTTTTTAGCTTTGGCAGTGTTTAAGGTTTGAACTAGAGAATTCCTTGCTCTGAAAGCTAGCGTACTAAACCTATGCTTTCTAGAAGGTTTAGTGGCATCCCTGGTCTCTGCGCACAAGATGCCAGCATACTTCTCCAGAGTGAGGACCAAAAATGTCTCCAAACAGTGCTGAGTATTCCCCAGGTGAGAAAATTACTACCATTGAGAACCACTGTCTTAAGCGAACCATCTAACTGACCAGTCCGAGCTTTGCCAAATCTGTAAAGGAAGCTCCAATTCCTGTCCTTGTAAGGTTGGACTGAGGACGAGATGAGATGACGAATGTCCAAATGCTGTGTAAATCAGTGTGTCACATCTCTGCAAGGTTTGGTCATCATCAATTGCAAGACAGTATAAGACGTGAACAGTTCCAAGTCTGATATTGGGCACAGCCAACAGGAGTGGAGGCTGTAGGGCGAGGCATTGGAATAGGTTGTGCAGGGTAATGAATCTGGATAGGATGTAGTTTTAACCTTTGAGGCTAAGCAACTGCCTCGTACCAGTGGTCTGTGTTTTCTTTCTCCTGCACAGACCTCCTATTGTCACTATGGTACTAAAAATGAACCTCCTGGCTCTCCGCTGTCCATAAGAATGCAATAGTTTGCAAATCCTAGCCCTGTGCTCTCCGGGGTTTCAAGTTCTACCCTCTCCGCCCAGTTTTGCACCATGGTCTCCAGGCGCACGAAGCATATTGCATCCTCTCTTGCCCCAGGCCTTTGCTGATCTCTTCCCCTTGTTTGTATGTCTTCTCCCAGCCACATCTTTGGTTTCTGTCTGCGATTTTTCCTCAATCTTCATGGTCCAGCTCTTTTGAAGCTGTGCTGGGTCCCCATAGAGAGACAGACAGTTGCCTCCTTCTCTCTGTCCCATTGCTGTGTCTTCAACTATCTCTTCAAGCTCTTGTCCTGGTCTGCCGTGGGTGCTGTAGTTGGGCCCATCGACCTCCCTCTTCCAACAGGCTGTGCAGGATTTCTTCCCATTCCTCCAGCACTGATCTCCTGACTGATACAGTGTGTGTTCCCCACCATCATTTGAACAGAAGAGAATTACTGGAGAGAAATGAACAGTTGAACTGAAATATAATTTGACCTATACACCCAAGCTTGAAATGTGTAAATTCCATGTTTATTTAATCTTTGAACAATTTTGTGCTTAATAGGCCAAAGAGCACTATTGATCATACTTAAGCAGTGTGGTGACATAGAACTATATTTAGATCTGATGGTATGATTTAGAATGATCACAAAAGACGCATCTTTTTGCCTGCTCAAGACCCTACCCCTCCCATTAAACAAAACAGTTTCTTCCCCATTTCAGGTGGGCGTTGAGGCTTTGCTAATTAATCCTTGTAAACGGCTTTGAGATCTTCCTCTGAAAGGTGACAGAAAAGTGTGAAGCCTTTAGTGACAGCCTAATTATTATTATTACCAGGCAAAAGCTCAGAGAATTTAAAAGATCCCTAGGTACCATTCAAAATAGTAAGCAGAAAAAAAATGCAAATGGAGAAAGTATAAGACGGAATCACTGAATCGTAGACTTTTAAAATTGGCAGGTGATCTTTCGAAGTGATCTTTCCAAACTCTGTTCTCCCAGTTTCCCAAACTTATGCTTACACATCTAGATTTCCCCTGTCCGGTACCTACTGCTCTTCAAGCCTAAGGGTTAACAGTTTGAGCTTGATGGTAGTTTCCTGGGTTTAAATTCCCCAATCTCTTCCTCCTCAGCAGGAGAAAATGGGATAAATCATTAGGCTTCTGTTCCTTTATCAATAAAATGGGAATGAGATTACCTACCACAGGGATTGTTGCACAAGTGAACAATGTATGTTGAATGCTTAGCATGGGCTCTGGCACAGGATAAATAGTGAGTAAACAGTAGCTTTACAAATCACTGTAGCTAATTAATGCAGAAATTAACATAGGAAATGATAAAGTATCTCACCTCCAAGTTGTTCCTATTTTAAGGGCTATTTTGAATATGGGTTTATATTTCTTGCAAATCCCAGCCCTTATAGCTATCATGAGCATGTGGAATTGTTCAGTCTCGGTGAAGGAAGTGAACAAGCATTGGATGAAATGATCTGTTTTAGTGGCAAAGAAACAATCAGGTCTGAAGTCTTTCTGCTTTGTTTCTAGCTAAGGAAAAAGTGTACCTTTTCTCTTCTAGATCACCCTGTGTTAGGTGGAGGACATGCCCAGCGCAGCGGGCCAACTGGTAACGGCCCTAGCGTTCACGTTTGCAGACTGGACTCTGTGTCTTCATTTAGGATGTAACCTCTGCAAGCTCAGGTTTTCCACCTGTCAAATAGTCGCTTCACAAGGGTTGGTATGAGGATGAACGGCTAGCAGTGCGAAGTCACTTCATAAACTGTAGTGCTCTGTAGCTGTTAGTGACTGCTACTTCATAACTCACACTTTTTTTTTTTCCTGAACACAGTTATTCTCTCTACAGGTTACTTCTGTGGACATCCTGGTCCAGTCTGTTCTGTGGAGTTCCTGCTTACTCTAGACAGGACCAGCATCCAGAGATAACCGAAAGAAGCCTGAGCCGTCTCACTAGAGTCCCTGCAAAATGACTCACGTAATTGCTCTGTGTGAGTATCCTTAGTCTTTATTGTACACCCACGCAATCCTGATGCCACAGATCCTGTGCGGGGCAGGAAAAGGGAGAAGGGGTCCCATTGTAAATGGCTACCATGGAAGAGAGGCCCCTGACGGCTCTTCCAAAGGCAGACAGGACTGCCAAATACCCAAGTCCAAACAGATGCCGGTCATGCTCCAGCCTCCTGTGGTCTGTGGTCCCCACTCCTCCTGTGAGAGGGGGGAAAGCTTTGCTTCCTCTGAATTTTTTTAAGAGGGATTTCTAGGGTCTTCCCCTCAGGAATCAGTTGTAGGAATAACTGGGCCAGTGGAGTGCCTGAGATCCATCCTGCACAGCCTGTCGGCGCACTCCTAGAAAAAGTGACCTAGATCAAGCAGCTGGTGAATCCAGGACTCTTGCGGGGACCCCCTGCCACCTACTGACTTAGAGCTGAACCCACATTCCCGGGAACATCCGGCAGGCTGGGGACTGGCACACAGGGCAGAGTAGGTGGGTGAAGGGGACCTGGGGTTGCCCCTTTTGGGGAACAGGCATCGCGCACCGCCCCCACCCTCCACTGCCCTCCTCCGCGCACACGGAAAGGAGGGTGAGGTGAAGATGGGGCGGCAGGGCGACAGGCAGGGGAGGCCGGCCCTGGAACTCTGAGCTGGCTCCGTGGGTATCAGCACAGAGCTGCCGCCTGTGCGAGTGTGAGGGGGAGAGGGAGCGAGCAGGGAGGGAGCGAGAGGCAGGCTGCGCGGGGAGAGGAGGAGAGGAGAGCAGAGCAGAGGCAGGAGGAGAGGGGGAGCGCTCCAGCTAGCATGAGGACGGCTCCTCCGTCCGTGCTCAGTTAATCTGGCTGTCAGTCGGTGTTAACGCTGCAGTTTAAGTGCTCGGATTCCAAGGGAAACAAACCTCCCCGAAGGAAGGCAGAGAGGAAGGAAAGAAGGAAGGAACGGCTGGAGGAAAAGAGGCAGAGCAGCGAGAGGAAGAAAGGAAGGTGGGGGGAACACCAAATCTATGATTGGACCTGGGCTTCTTTCTCGCCAATGCAAAAAGGAATATGCAGCACATTTTTGCCTTCTTCTGCACCGGTTTCCTAGGCGCGGTAGTAGGTGCCAATTTCCCCAACAATATCCAGATCGGTGAGTGAGAGGGGCAGCCTGGGCTGGGGGACTTTCTGAAGCTGGAAGGGAGGATTCTGAGGGGGACCGTCACCCCCTCCTCAGTACAGCTGCTGTGCTTGGCTATGTAAAGCTGTGCAGGAGGAGGGAGGAAGACTCGGGCAGCCAGCGAGGGGAGGGGGCTTTGTCTGCCCAATGGGGGGGAAAGGAGAAGTGTTCGCATGCACACATACAGGTGCACACACGCCGCTGCCACTCACACTCCAAGCAGGAGCATGGGAAATGGAGGAGCCGATACCTCGGAGCGGGGGAGAAATCAGGCTGTAGCTTGGAACAGGGTTGTGGGTGTTCAAGGAGTTAACTCCGTTGCTTGGTAGATGGTGTCTGACTTCATTTGTTTAAATAAATATGTACGGTGGGTGTATTTCTGTGTGATTATGTATGAAATGTGCACAGATCCATTTAATAGCTGAAGGCAGTGGTTTCTCGGCTGGGGGAGGTAAAAGAGACCCTCTCAAAGGAGGGAAGAGCGCTGGGTTTGTCAGAGCTCCTGAAAAAATAGAAAAGGCCCCCACTCTGGACCCCCCCATACCCCAGCTGCCTTCTCTTTGCGGTCTGCCATGCTGGGCTGGTGGTCTTTCCTTAGGTGTAGAGAACTTCCTAGCCTGCTCCTCTCCATTCCTTCCGTCACCCGCTCCTCTTAGATGCCCTGACCACAGACACGGCCTCCCTTTTACGCACATACAGACACATGCATACACACTCCTTCCCCGCACCACCAGTGGTTCCAATCCCTGGGCTCCATCCCCTCAACTTGGAGGCAGCGTTCAACATGCTGCATGCCTTTTTGTTCCCCACCTCCCTCTCTTGGGTGCATGCTTCTAAATGGTCCCCTACCCTCCCTGTGTTTATGAGGGAGCTGACAGATATCCCTCATCCTCATAATCATGGGGGAAAGCAAAACAAAGAAGAACCATAACACCACCAACAAAGCATATCCATGGGGTTGTGGCTTCAGTGTGACCAGCATTTCATGACTGTTCGTGTCACAGAATCAAGCAGGCTGCCTTGCTTGGAGGCGTCTTGAATGGCTTGGTTTGTTTTCTCCCCTCCTAGGGAAATAGCTCCACCAGAGAAAGTTCTCCTTGCTGGGAGTTTGTGCTCTTTGTGTGAGAGCGTGTTTGGTGGAGGGCCGTGGTATCAGGCACACATGTGCTGCAGTAGAGTCTCTTTCAGCCTCTCCAGTGAGCTGCTTCCCAAGATGTTTGGTGTGGCCATGGAGTAACTTGCTTTGTCTCCTGACACCTGTTAGGCTATATTCTGAAACGTGTGTGTGTGTGTATATGTGTGCTCCTGCCTTACACGGGGGAACTTCCTGCCTCCAGGAGATACCTCCATTACAGCCCAGCCTGTGGTCCCTCCCTCTCCCTCTCCCCCTCCCGCTGCTCCCCCCTCCCCCCACTCCTTTCATTCACTGCTGGAGATCAGGAATGGGACTCAGGAGTGTTTGGGGTGTGGTCATCTGGGAGGGAGGGAGGAGAGGGTGGAGCATCAGATTCAAGAATGATTTTTTGTTGTTGTTATTGTTACTCTTTAAAATGAGCACATATGGACACGTGAAAATCACTTGCTCTTACGCAGGGAACTGTTTATGTTAATGCTTCCATACTGCCTAGACTTTGCTGATTGCAACTGCTTGCCTAGAGGTACATGGATTTACTTTCCTTGGGTGTATTTGTGTATTTTTATCATCGCAGGTATAAGTGAATGGAGACGTGCACATATGTTACCCTTACTCATGTATCTGCAGATGTTTCATCATAGTCTCAATTCACTTGTTCAACTGATAAAATTATTGCTGTTATTTTCAAAAAAGAGGTAAAACCTCTTAAATCGTAGAACAAATGCTGAAAGTATCACTGCCAACTGGGTGTACTTGATTCTACTAATAAGATCTCTAACAAAAGCTCTGTGATCCATTTTCTTATTGTTGTTGTTCTTAAAAATGAACATCACCCACAGTATCAGGAGGTAGAACTGCTTTACACACAGACACCAATTCCTGTTAGATCTGAGATGAACTTCTCAGTAAAGAGTCATATATAGTTCAGTCTCTAGAAACGACTGGGTTTAATTCACAGAAGTTTATTTTCATTCACTTATGTGCCCACGGTAAATACACAGGTACTCCCTGTACACTTGCTTCTTGGAACAGGAGCCCCAAGAGGCAGCTTTACTGTGGTAATAGAGTGCTTGTGCCTCTTGGCATTCTTGAGACCCCACATCCGTGAAATCCAAGATTCTGCCACGCAAACACACAATGGCGATCCCTTATGTAACAAGTCATTCCTAGGTAGCTGGGAACGTGAATGATGAAAGAAGCAGAGCACTAAAATGCTACTCACAGAAAATCAAGAATTTTCAGAGAAAATGAATGCTTAATTTTGGAGGTAATGGAAGAGTTAAATGGCATACAGGTCTTGCCAAAGTGTCAAATCAAATAGTTATAAAGACAGAGAAGCCCACAGCGTCCCAGACCTAGATTTTAGTCACCTTGCAATACTTAGCAGCACACATGTCCTGTAAGGCTCTGTGAGAGATGGTGCCCATCCGAGACAAGTTACACACAGGGAGGTTTTCTGGGGACAGAAGAGCATGGAGTGCCTCGGTGGCTTTGTCCAAGGGAAAGGGAAGAGAAAGCCCTCAGCACTGCTTTCCCTGCCCCTAGTTGAACTGAAGGTTACACAGATAAGGGTTTGAGCAGAGTGATAGATGTTGGGGTCTGTGTCACAGACGAGTTCATCTGCAGAAGTTAAAGCTTCAGCATCCAGTTGAGTCTATTTAAACTCATTCCTAACACGAAAAGTTACAACTTGTGACTTTGGCATGGGAGAAGATGAGGACTGTCTAAGGTGGGTCACTGAGAACTAAAACCTGTCTCTAGCTCAGATACCATGTTGCATTTTCTTTTCTCACAGGGGGACTATTTCCAAACCAACAGTCACAGGAACATGCCGCTTTTAGATTCGCTTTGTCGCAACTCACAGAGCCCCCAAAGCTGCTCCCCCAGATTGATATTGTGAACATCAGTGACAGCTTTGAGATGACCTATAGATGTAAGTAATTGCTTCTATTTCTGAGGTTTCTTTCTCCCTAGACCAATGAAAAGAGGGCCTGTGGGAAGGTGGTGTTGTTGCAAAAATGACTTGAGCTGTCATTTGTCTTCATAAGAGAAAGCCCTCCAAGAAACATTTCCAGGGCCTTTTGAGTGATTCCAGCAGTTGGTATTTAGATCCTGCTATGCTTCATGGAATGGGTTTGCTTTTTCACTGTCAGCTAAGTTTAAATGCCAGGCTGATGGATACTTGGGTGGACTGTATCTCCCCTACCTTGCTGAGGTTTTCTGATTCAGCTGAGAGATCTTCACACATAGAAAACTTCTGAGAAATACAGAATTAAAGGCTCTGATTTTAGCAGTATGTGTTTAAAATTCTTAGGCCATTTCTGTCCAAAAGCTAAGGGAAAGAAATATCCCTAGAGACTGATAAGAAAAAGTAGATGAGAAGTTGGATATTCATTTTCCTATTTTTGGAAGTAACTAATATTTATTAAAACATGGTGCCCTGATTATTTCCAAAATGGCTTGACGTAATTGACTCATTAAGACACAGTTTGTTGACATAAAAAAAAAACCTGAAAAGTTGACATAGCTTATATGACAGCCCTTGAGCCTGAAACAGAACAGGGTCAACTTCAAGAAGGGCTTCTACATTGGCGCTGAGTTGAATGGATTATAAACTGTGGGTAACAAATGCCATTCTGAGTTTTTCTGGCAACTAGGACTGAAAAGGAAATTCGTGTAGTTGGTTATTTGATTGCCATTTTAATCAGTAGAGACATTTGCCTTCTATGAATTAAGCACGACTGGGAATTCATGGCAGGAAAGGATAGGCAGAGTGTGCAAGAACATTTTGGGAATCACAATTGGATTAAACTGGCACCATTGGTTCTGAATTGGGACTACTGGCATGGTGACTTTGGCTGAACTGTGTGTGGTTGAAGGCATGGACCATGTCTTTCATCTCTTTCCTACATTCCCACATTGTGGGATCAATGATCTCAAGTGAATAGGCTTTGAAATCTCAAAATGAGAATTCAGAACTCTCCTTATTCCTAGGACTGTTCATAAGATAATGATGACATGAATGTGATAATTATAGTTATGCCAGATTCCATTTATTCAGGACTTACTATGCATCAAAAACTATGATAAATATTTTATAGACATTAACAGCAGCATTCATTACCATTTATTAAGCACTGGCCACAGCCCATGTAATGCACTAATTGCTTTTCTTATGTGTTAATCCTGACAGGAACCTTATGCAAAACGCCGTTATCATCATTTTAGTCTTGTGGAAACTGAGGCAGCAGCAGGTTATGTAACTTACAAGGTCACCTGGGAAATAGTGGTCTTATGACCTCCAGGTTCGTGTTCCTGTGCACCACAATAAATACACTGATCTTTACAGTAATTTAATCCGATTGTGATATTATCCAAGCAGTGAAAGGAAGTGTTCAGGGTCTTGTAAGACAGTGGCCTGATACAGCAACTAAGGAGAAAAACTGACAGCTTTTCAGACTATAATTATGACTTTCCACAGGAATGGGTTGTTGATAAACAAAACAGCAATGCCACATTTTGATAATTCTAAGTTTGAAAATCTTGCTCACTACTCTTAAAAAAGCACTAAAGTTTAACTGTTGAATGTAGTTTATGTAACCATCTTCCAAAAAAACCCAGAATAATATAAAGTAAGTGTTTAACTATCAGATAACCTCCCATTCCTTTTCTTGTGGCTCAGAGTAGAGTCTGTGAAAAAATGATTTGGGTATGGGCTTCAGTGTGCCTCTGAATCACCTAAGGTTATAAATAATCTTTTGCATATACATGAAAGTATTAATATATTTCCTAGACAGAGTCTCCATATCATTTGCCATATTCTCAAAGAGGTTCATTATTCAAGGTTTACTTGCTTAGAGACTCAAAAAGAACGAATGGCTGGTGTGTGTGCTCACTGAGACCTGTCTATAGCAGAGCCTGATGGAAGGAGCTGTTAACTGCCTTCCTGGTGTCAAGATGTTGATTGGCAGAAAAAGATAGTAAAAGACAAAAATAGTAGGAAACATTCTGAGACAAAAGGTGGTGTTTCTATACCGTTATCTTCACAACCTAAGACTTGATCTCTAATAGAGCCATTAGATATTTACTCGGGAGGCAGAAGTACAGTACAGGCAATGTTATCAATTATGAACAGTGAACCTGGAATAAATGGATTTGGATTCTTGAACCCGATGCTTGCCACATACACCTGTACAGCTTTCCAGTCCTGCCTTGTTCATTTGGCTATTCTTTGACTGTTTCTTCAAAGCTGTGAATTGAGATGCACTTTGGAAATGCAGAGATGATAAAATGCTCTGGCTTTCAAATAGCATACGCTCTAGTAGGGGAATCTTGGGGTGAGGATTTTCTAAGAAGCAATCATATTTTGTGCTTAGACTTTTATCTTTGTCTTTGGTTTTAAAATCAGAGGAAATATTGGGCACTTTGGGCAGAAACAGCAAGAGTGTGATTCCTGGCCTGCCTTGAGGAGTGTTTGTTAAATTTCATGTGATATTAGGGAACCCTCTGAGTATATTCATTGTGGTCCATGGGTGTGGGAAAACTATACATCGCCTCTGATTCAAATTAAGAGCAGCAAAGAGAGTAAAGTAGGTTTGGGACAGAACGGATTAATTAATCATGTACGAAAAACTGAGAGAAATATTCTCAAATAATTTTGTGTGCTTCTTAAAATACAAATTATCAAATGCCTTCAAGTAACTTCATCAGTCTCTAGAAAATGCCAAATCTTTGTTTTTTTTCATAATTTTTGCTGTCGTTTGATTTTTTACCCTTGTGTATTGTGCTATTCATTATCCTTCCACCAGAGGGTGGAGAAGGGAAGAGAGACGAAGTATAATAGGAATTGTTCCTACTAGATGTTTCGCAACCAAGGGTTTAGACTGAAGGGTATGGTTACAGGATAGGGACGCAGGAAAGATGGAAGAAGAGCATTACTAATACCGCTAGCCATGGTGACAGTTTGCTATCTTCCTTGCATTCAATCCTTTCTTTCTTTGTCTGCCACCATTAAGGGGTAAAGTGAACCTACAACCCAAATGCCTTGGGACCCCCTCTGAACACTCTTCTAAACTGACAAAGATAGGGCTGGGTAAGGATGTCCCTCAAGTGGGTAGTTATAGGTCAGATATCAGGTCTATTTTGTGTCCTCACGGCAAGTACAAAGAAAGAAATGAATGAAGTACTGATTAGGGACCCAATACAAAGTCTGAGAAGAATTGTGGTAACTTAAGCCTTATTTTCACTCATTTGCCCTTTTCTTTGTTCATGTAGTCATTCATTCAGCAAATATATGCTGAACATCTACACTGACCATTCTTCCAGATGCTAGAATTGAATGGCCCAATGCCACGAATGTAAGGGCCGAAACCATGTAGCTTCTTTCCTTGAAGGGCCTAGAGTTTAGCTCAGAGGTCTTCAAATTGCATTGTATATGAGACTCACCAAGAGAACTTGTTTGAAGCAATACTCAAGGGTAGACTCTACTTCCTGGATCAAAATATTCAAGAGCAGGCCCTGAAAGGATTTTGCACACTTTAAGAAACTCTTTTATCTAAAAAGTCTTCCTTTTCTTTACTAAGTATTTTTGAGTCCTTACTCAAACCCAGGGATAATGTTAAGTATCAGAAATGCAGACAAAGCCAAGATACATTCCCTGTCCTACTGATACAGACTGTCCTATAAAGAGAAAATTAAAATGTTATGTTGTAAGTACTCAAACAGTGATTTGTATGGTGTGTAGGGACAGTAAGGCACAAGATTGACCTTTGTGACAGTGATGGGCATTGAGTTTGCATGCTAAACAGAAATTTCCCAAGACATAAAGGGTGAGGGCAGCAAAGAAGAAACAAGGGCAGACAGAATGCTAGAAGAACACTTCGCCTTATGTTTCCCCTGCTCTGACCACCACTGGGCCTCCATAGTTGGTTTCTCACTTGGCATTTCTCAAGTGCATAGAAAGAGTCACCAAATGGCCACCTACAAGTCAGTTTGGCACAGGGAAGGACTCTTTGGATTCACGCTGTTTTTAAAGGGTTTGGAATTTCATATCAAAATTTGAGTATTTTCTCTGGGCCTCAAATCCACACAGTTTCAGTTTGCTGGCTGGTCCAGGGAGTCCCCATCTTGATGGCCCCCATCCCATCTGGTTCACTTGTCTCATTTTCTCCACCACCTGCTGGCTCCTGGAAGCATTGAGTTTACCCTGGTTGACTTGTCCTGCATGATACCTGTGTGTATCTTTATATGTTAATTCTGCCTACCTTCAAAATGCATGTTGCTATCCAGCAAGACAATGGATATCTATATTTGGTGTACACAGTGCACCTGACAATACCCCTAAGACAAAGAGACTAGTATCTCTAAGAGCCAGGGGATCACACAGCCTCCCTCAGCACAGCGGGATTGCCTCTGTTATGGACCTCCTTAAGAAGCTCGGGGGAATTCTAACAGGTCTTTAGGCACTGATGACGGACAGATGGCTTCTTAGCTCATCGTTTTCAGAGTTGCAAACTAAAGGTCCACAGACTTGTTTTGCTTGACCTGCACAATGTTTTTCAAAATTTAGCACAAATACCTAGATTTCTGGCTTCTACCTATGCTATTAAGCATACATTGGCCTACACTGTTACTCAGCTTCTATCGTCTAAATCTCAGAAGCACTCCTCTTTAAATATGAGGCATACGAGTTTACTAAAGTTTTCACTTCACTATTTCCTGTGGCCCATGCAGGCATTCTAAGTGAGCCATTAAGTAGGCCAATCTGCTCACATCTGATTTCCATCTTTTAGCATCCAGTATTTTATCATTTCATTATAACATTCACCCTGTAACAAATAGCAAAGGACACAAAAGAATATGTATTCCTGTTCTTAAAAAAAAAAATGGTCTAATTACAGCAATGAAGAGAATTGTGGTCAGTGAGAGAATAAACAATAAAAATATTATTTTGAAGATTTTCTATGTGCCAGATCCTTCACAGATGTTGCCTTATTGAGGAAGCATACAGTAATCTTCAAAGGCTTTTATGCTCATTTTACAATACTACTACTGATGCTAGGTGAGACAGTTTCTTTTTCATATTACGCAAACTATCAGAGCCTTAGTATTTGAAGGTTCCAGTCTTGGAGGTTCCAAAACTCACCGAACTTTCTCCCTTTGAGGATTCATGACTATATGGACACACACACACACACACACACACACACACACACACACACACGAAATGAAAGCACGGTGGAAGAGCCACAGTGGAAGTGCTGCAGTGGAGTTTGACTCGGGATGAAGGCTCGCACAATAGAAGCGATGCCTGTGGGTATGGGACACTTGTTGGCAGAGCTGGAGCTCGAGCAAGCATTGAAAAGTGGAGCAGATTTGGATGTGGAGTGAGAGGAGGGTATTGTGAGTGGGTAAAAAGTCATGCTATTCCTCCGCCTTCCCATCAACCCCTAGTACATATGCTAGTGTTCTGAGCGAGACAGCTCTGCACATTTCTTCATCAACCACCCTCTGCCTTTGATTCTGTGTCAGATACTTACACTTCTCCAGTTGGTGCTACAGTCTGATTTGGGCTCCTCTATCGTCACCTCTGAGCCCACTTCAAGAAATACAGGTGTTGACACAGGTAGAGGACTCGGTCAATTATTCTTATTATACTATTGATGATCACCAGCTTTTCTGTGCAGCAGAGTATTTGCAAACACTTTTCCCCCCTGGCAAAAGACCTCCGCAGGCATGGGTGAGTGCTGCTTTCCTCTCAGAGGCTCAGAATAAAGCAGTCATGGAAGACGTTTGGAAAACGGATAAGATTCATTTCTTTGTTCATTCATTCATTCAAAGCACTTTTATTATTGCCTTCTATGGGGCATATGTCCTATCACTCTCCCCTCCCCTAGCCTTGCAGAAAGCCTTCATTGACTACGGAATACTTTCCCACTGAATCTACACATGACCTCAGATTCCCTTTCACCACAGCATTCTAAGCAACTAATACAAATTGGCCAGACTGGATGCAAGAGATGAAATCCATTTGCTGTTACAAGGAATCACACTAGAAACTGAGGGTAATAAAATGTATTAGACACTGATTCTCCCCTTAAGGGGCTCAGGTTCTTATAGTGGAAATAGATATAAACAACAGAAATGTGACATAGGGGTGAATCAATCTGTCTGTCTGTCTGTCTGTCTCTCTCTCTCTTACTCTCTCCATCTATCTATCTCTCTCCTCCATGTTCAGAGGAAGGAGAGCAAGCTTCTTATTGGAGGAATCTAGGTTTCATCAAACAAGGACGTTTGAGCTGAAATTGCAAAGGCAGGTGGGATGTAGATGAGATGTAGATGGATACATTATACCATATTTGGTGCAATGAAAATTACACTGAATTGAAATTTAAAGACATGGATTCAAATGTCAGACTGTCTTCTTGAGTTGTTCAGGTATGGCCTCAGAAAAGAACACCCGCACCCCTACTCCATGTGTATGTATATAACGAAGCTCATAATCCACGAGTCCTTCTAGGACAACATTTTTATGCTGATGGCACATGGAAAGCCAGGGGGTAGAGAAAGCTCTAGTACAGCATTCGATCAGGGAAAGGTTTCCCAACTAACTGAGAACTGAAGGAAAGCTCTGCTCTGCCTCCCCAAGTTGAATGACCAGGACACATTTTGTTTACATGTGCTTGAGCACTCAGCCTACTAAGGGCCTCAGGTTCATTCACTAGACATTCAGCAAATATTTATAAGGTGCTTACTGTTGTGAACAAAAGCAGAAAGCACCCACATGCTCATGGAGCTTACCAGCTAGTCAGGGGTGCAGATATGAGTCAAATAATTGCACAAATGACTATATCATTATAAGTTGTGATAAACGATCTGAAAGAAAGGGCCATGATTCTATGAAAGCATAATACAAAGGAACCAGCTCTGGGCAGGGGCGTGAATAGGCGTTTAAACTGACAACTAGAACTTTTATTGATGTAGTGCTGCGAATAGGAGGAGGATTCTAAGAGCTTCCTAGGCAAAGGCATGGTAGGGGAATCAGGGGCTGGAAAACTTGGTAGGTGCCAGTGCCTGCTGTGGGTTTTGAGCTGTATGAAGCCCACCAAAAAATACTAAGCAGAAAGACACCATGTTTAGATTTTTGCTTTCTCACCAGGAACTAGACGCTCGAGGGCACTCTGTCACATTCACGTTGCCTGGAGACTGCGGGTTTGTTTGGCATTGGCCTGTGTTGCTTTATTTCTGTCACCAGTTTGGGATGGAGTCTGGCAGATGGGCAGAGGGTACGGACAGATGCTGGGAGAGAGGGAAGCTGATGGTGGTGTCTGGGTGACTTGCTGTTGTGGTACATGGTTCTGCATGTGCCCATGGGCATCTGCAGAGATAGCAAAGGAATCTGACTCCTGGCAGGGCCTGAGCTCTGGTGACCCTGTGTGCAGCAGCGAATCATCTAGTGCCCCCACTTAGCTCAGCCCGAGATTCACTGTGGGAGGTGCATGCAACGGAATCTTGGCTGTTGCTCATACTGGCTAACTCAAGAACTCAGATTCATACATTTGTTTTTCTCCACTTGGACCTATAAAGTGCTTTTCCCAAATTCCCTGTAGGAATTCTGACCTTCTGGTCAGTAACAATTCTTCTTTCTTCTCTTTCATTTAGCTTTTCTTGCTTTCTCATGTTCATGCTTTCCTATGTCCCTTAGTCCCCTGCACCAGCCTCATAGCAATTATCTACGTTTAACCCTGGGTCCCATCCCCTAACCCTTGTCTCATATTCCCAGCTGTACTAAGCAACTTGAGGACAATGACCTTTCTTTCTTCAGCATCCTCTTGGTCTTCACCACAGAATGGTATTCAGTGATACTGGGTGAGGGATTGATTAAATCAATGCATCAGTGAAAGTTGCACATTACATACCATCAATGACATTTACAAGAATAAGCCTAAATTATTGCTTATTCATTAAGAAATTGACATTATGCTTTAAGTTCCAGCAGGCTGTATGGTAAATTCCTGTGAGTGAATGTTATAGTGTAGCAGGGGAGTTATAGAGGTGAAAGTCAGATGTAGGTCAAATGAAAAGCTGATTCCAGCTCCTTGTGGACTGTGGTCATGAAGGGTCCTAAATAAGGGGTAAGTTTCCATTTCCTAAACAAAGAATTTCTGTCCCACAGCCTTGTTATGCCATTGATGCATCAGCCTTGTAAGAGTCATGCAAATTGAATTACCTTTAAGCCTCAGTTTCTTTCAACCATGAGATGGAAGGCATGGAGAGGTAGGTGAAGAAAGGGAAAGGAGACAAAAAGACTTGAGATGTGATTTGTACATGTGTTGCCTTCCCCCAATGGAATCATTGTGCATGTACTAATAAAGAAAGAAGGTCATAGTCATGTTAATCATACACAGTTCCGGTGAGAAGGACCAAGTGACAGTGAGCTTCAAACCACTTTTCCAATCAGTAAAATATCATGCTGTATGCACCTTTATTCATCTCTTTCCATGGAGGAGGAAACTCTCAGGAAGCTCGAGGAGCGACAGTTTGAGTGTTTCTTGTTCTATTCCTAGACACACATGGGCTGGGAGGGCTTTCCGCATCCCACTGCCTGTCCCCAGGTCCCTTCCGGTGGCAGCGGTGCCACTCTCTGGGGTCACTGCATCCTTGCTGCGTGTGTGTCACACAGCCCTCTCCACCCTTAAGGAGCTCACAGGGCATCCTGCCAGCCTTGGCCAGAGTGTGCAGAGCACTGTGGTTACTAGAAATCACTTTCCATCTCTTGCTCTCTTACGAGCTTGGCGTGTCCTAACCCACTGTGCAGAGTGCGCAAGGGGGCCCCAGATCAGCTCTCAAGGGATGCAGCCAAAATGGGGGTTCTTGAGGCAGTCGGAGCCTATCGAAATTGATGACCAATGGTTACGCCTGTTCGGGGATGTCCGCTGCGTAAAACCTCTAGGATGAAAATAACCTTTTGACAATGGCTATTATTTTGTGTACAGAAGGAAAACTGTGTTATGCAAAACCACAGAAACACTGATACCAAACAAAACTTAGGCAATTCTAAGACTGAAGATAAATTTCTTATATTTTTCTGAATATATTAACTTAAAAATTAATAGATTTATTTATATTTTGTTTATAATATGTTTTTATTTAGTATGACATTTACGTGACTTTTAATAGTTCACATTCATTTTTAATGACTTCTTAAAAAGCCCATTGAACACCTGTACCTTAATCTATTTAAACCATGTCCTTTCATAGGATGTCTAGTTTATTTTGAAATTTTGTCTTTAAAAGCAGTGCTGTAATAATTATCCTAATTTTTTTTAAAGATTTGTGTATGTTTTTGTGACCTTAAGACCACTTTAGATCAGTAGAATAATTTCTAATGAGGTTTAATAGAATAATTAGTGTATGCAGGATTTGAGATGTTACTCATTTCCAACTCTGAATATAACTTGCTGCATGACCTTGATAAGTCTTTGTGTCCGGTTAGTTTCCAGATGTTTAACTGTGGATTCATCACACTAGCTTTTTAGAGTTATTAAACATGCAAATGCCATTACTTATATGAAAGAGTTTTGAAAAATCAGAAGTGCTAGGCAAATGTAGGGTAACATAATTAACCAGACTTCTTATCTATTAACATAAATGCACCATAAGTACAATATGACTAATTAATCTTTAGTGTTTCCTTGTGAGAGTGGTCATTATCTATGAATAAATCTATTTTGCAGATGAGAAAAATTGAAATTTTAAGGCTAAGTTTATTCCGAGTCCAAATATGTAGTCACAATAAATCTGAGAGGATTTCTTTTCACTTACGATTCAGTCTACAAGAATGCCCTAGGTATGTAGGTCATATAGTGCCTATCGCTTAAAAAATCATTGTTTATAGGACAAAAGGTCAACCCCATTTGGTCAGGAAGCAGTCAGAACTCTTTGGTAGCAAGCGCTAGAAATCCAATTACTTGATAGTTCTGACTATAGGAATAGCTGAATTTTAGGATTTGAGTGATGCATCGAAACTGAGATTTTTAGATTTAGGCTTTCTCTAAATTTTTCTTAATGCTAGGGATATAACTCAGTGGCACAGTGCCTGCCTGGCAAGCTCGAGGTCATGAGTTTGGTTCCTGGACCAAAAAATAAAATAAAATAAAATAATTTTTCCTTACTGTCAGGCATATGTATGCCACATATCCAAGTCCAGCACTGCCAGTCTTCACCTGCCCAGCTCAAGGTCCCATGGAGAAGCAACTTCTCTTTCCCATCAGTTCTAAGGAAGTCCTGGGACTAGTGTTGGATAAAACCCAGGACACATGCTCATTTCTGAATGAACCTGATGATCAGAATCCTATAGTCTTTTGGTCAGTCAAATGTTCCTTTTTTTCAAGTTTGAGGTGGTAAGAAGGGCTAAATGATTGCTCATTCAAACTATGCAGACACTAGAGAAGAGTAGTTTCCTCAAAGGAAATCACAATGGAGGCTGGATTCTCAGTAGCCAAAATAATCACAGTAGTCTTTCTATCACCCATTTCTTCAGAAGGAAAAATTTAGAGAGGCTGAAGAAAAACCAATGTGGAACGAGGGACAACCTGCTGAAGCCAGAGTAGCCATCAAGAGAAGCACATACAAGGGACTCTGGTGGGTGAGGCCAGATCAGAGGAGCCAGGCAGGTAATAGGTTTGAAGTTCAGGCTGATGTGTTCATTGGAGCCACGAAGGGTCTTTGTTAACCTCTGCCCAGCAAGAGCCAACAGACGCTTATGGAACAGTTTTAGAAGGTGTGGTCCAGTCACTTGGATGTTCCTGGGCACATCCCCTTCAGGCCACCTGACAGTGTGATGGGCCATAGCTGGTGTTAGTTACTGAGCTGCCTGTACTCTTTCCCTGTGACCAAGACACTTCATGGTCCACTCACTCGAGCTATTGTACACAAACTCTTTAACAGTCCCCGTTGGAATCTTGGCTGCAAAGCTGATAAGCCCACATCACCAGATGGTAGGTTCTTCTAATTCGTTCCATCCCCTCTGGTTCTTGGCAAGAATGAAACCTTCCCTGTGCCTGGTGAGGGGGGAAGGGGGAGCCAGGATCAAATGAAAGAGGCTTTAACTTCTGTTAAACGAGCAGCGACCTTAAGCTGGTTCCTGTCCAATGTGAATCGAGAAGCATGGTTCTTGCACATTAGGTTATGGATTTACAGCGGACTGAGATTCTAAAACTCATACTGATGAGACATAGGGTTGTAACAGCTGAAAAGTGGTTCAGCTAAAAGGTCAAGTGATCTAAACGAGGACGCTCATGTAGTCAATCATTGACATTTATGGAGCATTATAGTAGATTAGATTATTATTTGACAATTCTTCATCAGAATACTTCCCTGATCCATTACTGCTATGTTTGGTTTTGTTTGGTTTAGTTTGGTTTGGTTTGGTTTTGTACTGGGAGTCAAACTCATGACCTCATACTTGCCAGGACTGTTTCGTTTTATCACATGATTTGCTTTACAACTTGGGTATTGACAGACATATTTCAAGAAGAAGCTATGGGAAGAATATGCATACCCCAGAGATACCACTAGTCTGGAGAACAGGGAAATATAAGCAGCAAATGTGTCCAGAAAACCCACAGACTAAAGTGTTGAGCAAAGTTGTTCCCCACAACCTGCTGAACCATGAACAATATAGTAAATGTTGTTGTATGCCACTGAATCTGGGGTTGCTTTGTGCCACAGCAGTAACTGACCAATACAGGTGACCACTGTGTACTCAACACTTAGTCACGGAGAAACACTGGAGAATGGTAGAGTCCTAATCTCTGTGAAGCTTGCCTTTCAGTTAGGGTGATAGACAGTAAATACATTTACCAATTTGGGAAAAGATCATTACCAGGATCAAAAGGAAAATAGCAGGTGGCAACATAATCCTTATGCTAGAGAAAATCACCTGCTTTAGGTGAGGTGATCGAGCGAGGTTTCTCCAAGGAGGTCAAATTTGAACTCAAGCATAAGCACTGGAAGAGAGCCAGCCAACAGTAAGCTGCCCCGTGGAATGTAAAATGCCAGCCCCATGGGCACTGTGCATGGAGAATCTCAGGCCAGGCAGGGGAAGAGGTACCCAGCATAATCCCCAGTAAACTGGGTCACTCAGCTGTCTTAGAGCAGGCACTGGCTTCTCTCTACAACATCATGTCTGAAAATCAAGGGCTACCAAAGATGCACTCACTGTCAAGGCTAGACGGCCAAAGGGTTCAGAGACCACTGAGCCTGACAGGCAGAGGATGAGGTTCCTAAAGTATTCCTAACGGAGAGGTGGTTGAACTGGCTGTACTTCTTGTCGTGGTTCCAGTATGGTCAAGAGTTTTTGTTTATATGGCTAAGAAGTGTGTGTGTTCATTCTTTCACAGAAAAAAGAGCTAGATGATTTCCAGATCCCTTTCCAAGTATGTAATTATAAAAGCAAATCTGAGACTTAAATTAAGTGTGAAGGAAATGGTAAATCGAAGAACTTCACCTTAGCTCTGTGCCAAACTCCATTTGCTAATTGGTGTGTTTAATTAGGAAAAAAATCTCTTTTGAGCAAGCAGGACAAGCTCCAGCGTCCCTAGCTTTCCTGGTAAAGGCTCTGGAGGTGTTGTGGCCTTGAGGGAGGGTAGAGAAAACATCTAATCATGCAGGACCTCTGTCTAGTCTTCACTCCAGACCCTGAAGAGCAGGAACTGGGGAAGGGGTTCATAGGGGTCCACGTGCAGTTAAGTCCAGGTAGTTTATTAGCTGTGACAAAATCATTTAACTGGGACTTCATTTACTAGCTCCTCTCCCTTCCTCTGATCTCTCTGATTACCTTAGCTTATAGCTTCTACTCCGACTATTCTATTGACCATTTCTTCTCAGGTTCTGGATGGATTTCTCAGTGGCAAATGCCCTTCTATCTTTGTTTCTTGTAGCCAAAGGCCTATGGAAGTCCTCACACCCCTCCCTAGGTACCCCAACCTTTGTAAGGCTGTGTTCTACTCAACTCCTCTATTAGCATTTCTGTGACGCTCCCAGCTCATTTTCCACCTCAGGGTCTGCCCTTTCCTCAAGATTCTGGCCTCTACGTCTTGAGTTCAACCTACCAAAAACAAAACTTGGCGTCTGTCCCGCCAAACTCATTGCCCTTCTTCACTCTATTTCTGTTGAATCATCTGAGCTCCCAATAGGAGCGTCTGACTGGAGTGCTCAGGCCTTGTTACCTTCTCCACCTAAGACATGCGATATGTTGGTTGTATCGGTACTACTCTGACTTTTGAACCTGTCCCTATTTTTCTTCTTTTTACAATGGAGTCTGACTTTAACCTTCTGCCAAGTCCCTCTATTATCCACTCCTCTCGCAGCTGGTGGATCAATTTCTTGAAGACTATTTTCAGTTTTGAACCTTCCTTATCCCCCAAAAATCATTGGGGGTGATCCTCCTTGCTGTATGTTCAAAACCAGCCCATACCATGATACTTGATCTCAGTCTACCTACTTCCTGAGACTTAGCTAACTGTACACTCTGCATGCCAGGTAAGCCTGGTGATCCACGGTTGCCACCAATATATTTCTCAATTCCTCTCTGCTTTGCTTTTATTCATACTACTGCCTGCACCTGGTAAAACCCACACCACCAACTGTGAGCACTTAATCCAACTATTTGACGGACTAATATTTACTCAGCATCCCCTCTCTGCATATAGAGCAGAAAATAAAATCAAAAAAGTCCCTGTCTTCTTGGGGTGGACATTCTAGAGAACTAGTAAATATAGTGATTTAGCTTACATATTAAATGCTACAGACATAGCCACTCGTCATGGGATAAAGAGGAAACTGGAGATGGTTGTTCCTTCTAAGTGGTTCCATCACCTCTGTTTTTAGGCAGGGTTGAAAACTTCCTTGTATCTAAAGAGGGAAGACACAGGAAGCCAGGATCAAATGAAGGTTTAACCTCTGCTAAACAAGGGAATCTCTTAAGAGAGATACATTAGATGGATGATCAGAGGAGATGCCTCTGAACAGGTAGGTTTTTAATTGAGCCTTGTTAGAATTGACAGAACTTTCTACAGAGATGGGAGCCATTCTCTCTCTGTGCTATCTAGTTTCTAGTACTCACTGGCTCCATGTGCTCATTAAGCATTTGAAATCTGACTAGTAAGACTAAGAAATGAAATCTTTAGTACTCTTTAATCACATTAATTTTAACTTAAGTAGCCACATGAGGCTAGTGACTATCACATTAGCACAGATCCAGATTCTGGAATTCTCCAGAAAAAAAGAAGAGTAAGACTACTGGCTTTAAAATGTGATGTTATATTTTTTTAAAAAAACATAAAGGTAGCCAGAAGAGCTAAAACATTTTAGCAAAGAGTTAGGCAGGTATTTTGCAAGCCAGGATAAGAAATCGAGGTTGGTTTTAAATCCGATAAAATTATTATTGGGTTTTAAGCTTGCGAGTGTAGTTCTATGATTTAACTTTTAAAAGGTAAGCATGATTCCTCATGGAGAAGGAAGAAGTGATAAATTGACGTGAAAATACTTTGCATCAGCCAGTTTTTACTGTATAACAAATAATTTGAAAATCTCAGTTGCTTATAAATGAAACTTTTTATTTTTAATAACTGTAGTCTTCAGATTAGCTCTGTTTTAGGCTGGATCTGTTGGACTCCAGGAGAGCATAGGCCTGCCTCATGTATCTTTGTTTAAGCAGTAGTGCTCAGGAGGCAGCTACAAAAAGACTTACCCCTCCCAAGGAGAACCATGAGGACCCAAGAGGCTACACTTTCCCATGCAAATATATTTAAATCTTCTGTTTGTGACTTGCCATGTAGTATTCCATTGGTCCAAGTAAGTCATATGGGTGGGAAAGGAAAGTATACATTGCCTTCTATGAAGAATGACAGAGTCCTATGACAAGGGAAATAGATGTGTAACTCTCTAGCAGTAATCCAATATACCACAGAGGAGACTCAACGAGACCAGATAAGAGGCTCCCACAATAGTCTAGATGTCAGGTGATGGGGGAATAGGTTATATTATCAGATGCTCTCTGTGCTGTGAACCTGCCCCTCAATCCTTCCTGATTCTCTTTCCTTTATTTTACTAGCTACCTTTTTTGTACTATTTTCATTGACCCTTTTAGCTTTGTAACTTTTGTTCTTGAGTAAAGGTCATATCTACCATTGAGACCCTCTTGGCTCTTTGAGGAGACCAAGAAAATATGCATTTGCAATTCAACTGTCTAGGATAGCTGTTCCATAAAATCTCCAGAGTGGTGTAACGGTTAAGCGTAAGGACTTCTGTTTTCCTAATTTTGGATCCTGAGTGATCTTTATAAATTATCCTCTCGAAACCCTGGTTTCTTATTTTGTAAAGTGGCAATAATGACTTGTCCCTGTTAGAGTTGTGTGTCTTGAAGGAAATAAACTTGGAAAGTGCTTAGCATAAGACCTGGCATAACCTAAGTGCCCAATAATAGAGCCACTATTGTTTGTCCAATTTAATTGTTTGTGATGACAAGCTTCCTTGTAAACGGCCTCCAGTGTCTTCATCAGAAAATCTGAGATTCTCATTGATACAAGGAACATGGAAAAGCAAAATGCTCTGGATGGGATTTTGTAGTTTAGTCAGGAAATAGCGAGATCTAAAGCTCCTTTGATCTGAAAATGACAGTAACAACAAAACCCCAAAATAGAGCCACTTTGCCACCTGTTTCATTTTACCCTCTGCCAGGAGTGTTCCCTTTAGTTCTCCAGGCCTTTCTCAGAGTCAGCTGCCTTAAAATAATAAAACAAAATTTAAATTTTATCCTGCACTTATTTGCAGATGACAGGTAATACACTGTAGCCAAATATACAGCTACTCGCTGCTGGAGTGAAATACAGGGCAGTGATGACTCAAGTGTTTGGGGAATGAACTGCTCGTAGGAAGTGAAAGTTAGGATACAAGCGTTAATCAGAAGTTGACTTTTTAAAAGCATTTATAATTGAGACGATTCCTGAAACACACTTTTTTGGCTTTTTTGCCTTAGTGACATGACTGTGTTGATTCTAGCTTAATGTTGCTTTGATCACAAATGTCCGGTAGCTTCAGGGGGAACCATGAACAGAGATGACCTGGATTCAACTCTTTTCTGGCTGTAAAAGTAGGGAAGAGTAAACACAGTAATTCTCGGGATTTGCGTGAGGTTTTTAAAGAGCGCTGGCAGATACATTTTAGATGTAGGACGGCTTCAGACAAGGCAAGACTTTGAAGACCAGGAAAACATATTGAAGACACAGATTAATAAAAGTTTTATAACCATATTCCAAAAGTCTGCTTTTTTACCTAAAGAAGGATGGTTTTACTTAGTAGTGACTAGAATAATTCTTGGCAAGAATTAAGTTACTTGACCCAAGACATCTGCACAATATACCCCTTCTTCCTAAACGACCATAGGAACTCTCTAATTGATGTGGGAATTCTCGTTAGAATTCTAATCCTCTGAGCTCTGTCTAGTGGCACATGGTCACCATCCCAGAGTGCTGAAGCAGGGGGATCACAAGTTTACACTTGATCTTAGCCAAAAGGCCGAGAAGTGATTGGGATCACAAGTTTAAACCCAGCCTGAGCAACTTAGTAACTTCCAGAGCCCCTCTCTCAACAGGAAACAGAAACATAGCTCAGGATGAAGATCATGAGTTCAGTCTTCAGTACAGCAAAAACAAACAACAGAAACAGAACACGCTGTGATGCTCTGAGGATGTTAACAGGTTTTCTCTGGGGTATAAGTGATGATACCAAGAAATGGGGTCACAAATTTAGTCATGATGAATGAAACGAAGTAAGGGATAGCCGCTTGTCAGGCTTTTGAGAGACTTAATATGTTAACGTGTCTTGCTAATTTCTAAAAAGAGGGTGGGATATGTATTTTCTCAACTCAATAGTCTCTCTCTTAGCTGAACTGTCTGTTAATATCACGAAAGACTCCATGCCCCGTTAAATCTTGTTTTATATGTGGCAAAACGAACGCCCAGAGGGTACAAGGCACCTCTGTGATCACTGAGTGACTGGGTCATGACTCTACCATAAGACTTCTGACCACCAGGCGAGATCCCCTGCCACCCTTCCGGGCTCACCATCAATTTCTGGAAACTGTCCTCTGAACACTTTTACCCAGTACACAGAATTGCCGGTGATTTCACAAGAACTGGCAGAGTTGGCACGGATTCTTGCCAACTTGGCTTCTCTAGCCTTGCTGCTCTGTTTCCTTTTCTTGTCCCACAAAGCCAGTTCTGGGTCAGCTACAATCCACTGTCCACCCAGGAAATATCAGCCAACATCTGCACTGCCGTTAAGAAAAAGGCCCCAAATTGGTTTCAAAAAGAGGTGGTTTGCAATTAATTATCTTTAGTGCAACAAACATAGTTAATATGAAAAAGAGAAGAGCCAAGGGGCTTAGTGAGGCTGAGGTCTCCGGAGACTCTGAGTGGCCAAAGAAAGGTGACAAGAGTGGGAGAATTTTTCGTAGCCCAAGGCAGCAAAAATTCATTTTGCCCTGGGCCTTTATGTGAGGGAACCAAATTAATTCTTAGAGATACTACAAAGAGAAAAATTCAGATTGTCAAAGACATGGAAAGCGTTTCTAGTGAGAAATAAGAGGGTCCAGGAAGAAAGGATAAGTGAGTACAGGTCAGTCTTCATACCCATCTCCTACGGAGCTGTCTTGGACAAAGATTACATCTATTATCTGTGACTTAAGAAGCTGAAACTAAGACCAGCGAGTGTTAAGTTTGGTTTCACAGATTTTGATTAACCTGATGAAGCCTATTCTCATTGCGTATTCCAGCTGACAGCAGTGAACGCTCCCTTCCTCTGGTTCTGGGCACCTCCCAGTCTGCATGGTGAACTGGAAATCTGGTGCTTCTCAGAGCTGCTTCCTCTCTGCCCACTCTCTCTACCTTGATGACCCCATGTCTGTGGCTCTACTGTTAGAAAGTCATCCTCTGGGTTCAAACTCACCCTGTCCAGCATCTCTTGAGAAAAGTGATGAATTCATGGGCTGGTGCTGTGTGCATTGAACTGTGTCTTCCAGAGTTCATATGCTGAAATGTTAACCCTAATGGAACAGTATTTGAACAGGGGAACTTTGGGAGATAATTCAGTTTAGGGGAGATCATGAGGGTAAGTTCTCATGATGGACTTAGTGACCTTATAAGAGACACCAAAGAGCTTGCACTCTCTTTGTTTCTCTGTGCACCAATGGAAGGCCAGGTGAACTCAGATGATGGCAGCTGTATGTAAGCTAGGGGAGAGCCCTTCCCACAACCCCACCATGCTGGTTCCTTAGTCTCTGACTTTTGGGCTCCAGAACTGCAAGACAATGAGTAGCTATTATTTACGCTGCCCATTCTAATGTTTGATATGAGTGCTAAAATGGGTAATAACTACAACTGGTAATTGAGGTGTTCCTTTATGAAAAGTGAAATGATATTGATGGAAGGTAGGAAACAAATAAAGCTCAAGCAAAAGGGTGGAGGGGTGCATTTGGGAACTGGGGGAAATTCTATAGACTAGATCAAGGAGCTTGACAGTTCTGCTGAAGGCTGGCCCCGTGCCCAGCCTCCTCCTACTTCTCTGCATCTCACTAGACCAAGAAAATATGCACATCTGTTATCCACAAATACTCTGAATTCCCCCGCCAACGCAGATCCCCGGGAAAACCTAACACAAGCAGAACAGAGGAAGAGATGCATAGGGTACTTGGCGTTTTTCAGGAGGAGGGCTGATTTTTTTGACACCCTCTATCTTGGTCTCTTAATTTGTCCCGAGTCAGTGAGCCATGGTGTGGCCCAGAGGAAAGACGGAAATAGGACAATGAGGCTGCTGCCTCAGTGCTGCGGCTGATGAGCCAGTGATCTTGGGCAGCTCACTGATTCTGTTTCCTTTCCCTTCCATTACCGTCACCACATTCACAGCTTCTGTTCTCCTGTGTATTCCTGTTGAACACAGAGCCTAAAGAGCAGTGATTTGGAGCCCAGATTTTGAGGCCAAATATTGCATGAATTCTATACCTCTTACTTGTAAAGCATTGAGCAAAATTATGTAATATCTATGGGTTCCACTTTTCCTAGCTGTTAAATGAGGTTGATGATAGCCATTATCTTAAGTGAAGGGCTTTGTGCATACATGGAATGAAGAATTGGAATGCTGAACACAGGGTCTAGTGATGCCCAGCAAATATTAGTTCTATTTGGCTTCCAAGCTGTGTTTCAGTCTCCTCAAAGGAGCCTGCCATAACACACCTCCAGCTCTTGACTGTGCTGGCCTAAGCAAGTCTTACCCACCCTTCATGACACAAACGAAAATCCATGGCAACCAGGTAAGGTCGTACTGGTGCAGGTGATAAGAGCTACACTCCCAGCGGAGCAGCTCTGTGACTTTCTCCATTGACTACTCATCACCCATTATGTTGTGCTGAGTGTTTTTGTTTGTTTGCTTGCTTGTTTGTTTTGTTTTTAATATGACTGCCTTTTTTTTTTTTTTTTTTTTTTTTTTTTTTTTTTTTTTTTTTTTTTTTTTTTTTTTTTTTTTTTTTTTTTTTTTTTTTTTTTTTTTTTTTTTTTTTTTTTTTTTTTTTTTTTTTTTTTGTACTGGGGATTGAACTCATGAGCTTGCGCTTACCAAGCAGGCACTTACACCACTGAGCTAAATCCCCAGCCACTGACTGCCTTTCCTTACCTGTGCTTCTGGGGTTATAGGCAAGACCCCAAAAACTCAGATCCAGGCTGTATAGTTTTTTCTCTATGCTTTCTTGTACAAGTTTTACAGTTCTAGTTATTACATTGAAGTCTTTAACCCAGTTTTGAACTGAGTCTTCTAGGGGCGACATAAAGGTTTGATTTCGTTCCTGTGCATGTAAATAGTCTTTCCAGTGCCCTTTATTGACACACTGTCTTATCCTCATTGTGTCCTTGTGACACCTTTGTGGAAAATCAATTGTCTTCTGTTGTGTGCACTTTTCTCTATCATAATACAGGGGTTCATGAACACTTCTGTGCTAGTGCCACATTATTTCGACTGTTGTAGTTTTGTTACACCTCAAATCCAGTTGTACTGGTAATTCAAGTTTTAGTTTTTGCTCAAATTGCTGTGATGATTTGAGGTTTTTTGTATTGTCATACAAAATGAAAGCTTCTTTCTCTATTTTTATGAAGAATGACTTTGGAATTTTTATAGACACTGCATTTAACAGGAAAATAAGTAACCCTATTAAAAAATGTGTAAAGGACCTGAATAGTTATTTCTCAAAAGATATAAGAATGACCACCAGATATATGAAAAAAAAAATTCAACATCACGAATCGTATGAGACATGCAAATCAAACCATAATGAGTTGTCACCTCATACCTGTAAAAATAACTGTTATAAAAAAGATGAAAAGAGAACTCTTAGTATTGATGGGAATGTACATTAGCACAATCACTTTTTAAGGAGGTCCCTCATAAAACTAAAAATAGAATTATCATATGATCCAGCAATCTTATTCTGGGTGTGTATCAAATGGAAGTGAAAATCAGTAGGTCAAAGAGATTTCCACACTCCCACATTTAGTGAAGCATTACTCACAGTAGCCAAGACATGGAAAACATTTAAGGGCCCATCAACAAATGAATGAGTTTGTAAAAAATGTAATATATGTGCACAGTGGAATCTTGTTCAACCTTTAAAAAGGATGAGACCTATCATTTATGAAAATGTGGATGAATCTAAAGGACCTTATGCTCAGTGAAATGAGCCAGGCAGAGAAAGACAAATATCACATGATCTCACATTTAAGTGAAATCTGAAAAAGTCAGTTTCACAGTAGAGTAGAGTGGTGGTTACAAGAAGCTGAAGGAGAGGCAAAGAAAGAGGAAATATTATAATGAAGTAAGTTTTTGGCAATCTATTACCTAGTACAGTGACAATAATCATAATATACTCTACATTTCAAAATGCTAGGAGAATGGATTTTAAATGTTTGTGCCACAAAGAAATGATAAGTTCATGAGGTGATAAATGTTAATTTGCCTAATTTGTACATTCTACAATGGATTCATGTGTGGAATTGTCACACTGTACCCTATAAATATATACAGTTTGTGTTTGTCAAAAATAAAAGTAATTTTTAAAAAGCCTCTGTCTTACTAGATCCCACATTTCTCCATGGCTAGAGTAGATTTTTTTAAAGTCAAATTTAATTATGTTAGCATGACCTCAATAGGCATAAAGTGTTCGAAGGATCATTGACATGTGGGTAGACAGCTGCAAGGTAGACTAGATGACTGGTAACACACCATATCTACTTCAAAGCCATAAAAATACTAACTGTATTGGTCAGTGATTATGAGAGAAGCAGATTGAATGTAAGATACATGAACATAGAAAAATTTATAAGGTTGGCTCATGGTGTCTGCCCATAGAGGCAGGTACGGAAAAGTGCAAAAGGTCTGTCTCTGGGAAGGAGACCTGAAGGATCCGATGGAAGACCCAGAGCTCACCATAGTGAGTCGGTATCAGGAGACAGAGGGTCTGCGATGGAAGCCAGGAGACAACGTCCAAGGTGAAGGTGAAGACTGAGTGGAGCTCCTCCACAGGAACAGAAGCAGTCTCCTTGTTCATTTCCCTTTTATACCATTTAGGCAACGAGCCCCCCGGGATGAGTCTTCTGTCTTCAGTAAATCCCCTCAGTCATATCCAGAGCTGTGCTGCTCCGACTTAGTTGCGCATTTTTTACTCAAGCAGACACAGTCATTTAACTATCACACTAACTATCTTACATAATTTTCCATCAGTTTAATAACTATGTGTGAACATCTAGCTGCCAAGACCTATATTTAGTATCCTATGGTTAAAAGAAATATTCACCATTTACCCTACATGCTGAACCCATGACTGTCACTCCATCCTCACAGCCCTCGTTGGGGAAAAGAGAGCAGTTGGTGATTTTATTTTACCAATGAGCAAAAGCCTAGCAAAATCCAACAGTGTGAAAAGGTCTGGATTTGAGTCTTCTGTACCCGGCTGACTTGCTGTATGGCCATGGCTCAGACACATGCTTCCTCTGAGGTGCGGACGGGCCTGTGGGGCTCCTTTCTTCTCCAAATCATGCAGGCCGTAGAGTCCATTGCACATGGGAAAACGGCAAAGCCTGCCCATTCCGGACCTCCCTCCGTGGGGGAAACATGTGTACTCTCTTTGAACACATCAAAGCACTTGGGCAGCATCAGGGAGAGCCACAAAGGGCCGAATGGATCCTCCCCGAACTGGTGATTCGGCGTTCCCATGCCAACAGAAGGGAAGAAAAGAAAAAATGGAAAAACAAAAACCCCAAAACTGAGCTTGAGCGTGGCCTGAAGGAAAACAGTCTTCTGATGGAAATGCTTGTGGCTATATTTTGTGAAATAAAACCCTCAGCTTGATTGACCTGAATGGCTGGATCCAAGCACAGATGATAAATAAAAGAGAGGTTGAGTAAGAGAAAGATGCGCAGACCGAGAGGGAAGCAGGTGCTGGGATCAGAGCTCCTTATTTGTAACACACATCAGGGAATACACTGCCCTCACCAACCTCGGGAAACCAAATTGGCCTGAAAGATAAGATGCCTTCTGCTTTTTTCATGGCCCTGCCATTCCCACCAGCAACAAGAGATCCAAACCAGTAAGATACTGTTGTCTCTCTCTCTCTCTCTATCTATCTCTATGTCTCACTTTCTCTCTCTTCAACTGAACTTTTTTTTTTATTCTTACCAGCAACCGAGATCCTCAGAGTGTCTAAATGGCTGTATTTTTTTATTCTTCCACTGAAAGCTGACTGGTCATTCTGCTAATAACCCCTGGAAGGCTGGCTTCTTCTCTGTCTTGAGGGAAAAAGGAGTCTGAGCTTTGCAGACTAGAACAACTGGTGCTGGGCAACAGCACATTAGAATTCAGGACAGAGGCCCATGGGGGAGCCTGAGAAGGACCCTCGGGTCCTTAGGAAGGAAGGGATGAAACTGGGTAAGGGAAACAGATGAGATGTGAGCAGATGGGAAGCTAAGTAGCTGTGGCAGCTTCTTCTAAAGAGATCACAGCTGGAGATGTGTTCATTAAATCCACAGAATAGTCCTCTATTTCTCTTTCCCAAATCCTCATGTCTAGTTCATCAGCAAATCTGTCAGTGCCAGCTTCAAATTATACTTTGACTCTGTAACCTGTTTTTATCTCTACACTGCTACTTCATATTCCACACCACTATTATCTTTATCCCCTCTCAATACATTAGCCTCTGGCCTGTCTTCTTGTCTCCTGCCAGGCCATGTATGACCCAGAGGCTAATGCACCTTTTTAAATGTAGTGAACTGCATACGTCATTCCCCTACTTTAATAAATGCAGATATCTTACCATGACTAACTAGGGTCACCACGAACCTGCTGAGCTCCAACTTCGCCTCATGTCTGTTCCTCGCAGAGCTGAATTCCAGCAGGCCAGGCCTTCCTTCAGTTCCCTAAACACACCAAAGTGCTTTCTGCCTTGAGGCCTCTGTAATCGGCTATTGCCTGTGTCTCGAATGCTTTTAGGTCTCTTCATGTTTGGCTCCGTGTCATTGTCCAAGTCATAGCTTATGTGCTATTTCCTCAAAGAGGTCTTCCCCGAACACTCTACCAAATGCAAATCTCTAATTGCTCTCACTTCAGCACTTTTTATTTCCTTCAAAGTACTTTTCACAGCATCCTCTAAGCTCCATGAAAACAGGGTCTGCTGCTTCTGGCTCACTCTGTCCCTATGACTAGTCTGGATCTAGAACAGACTAAATGCTTAGTAAAAAAAAAAAAATTATCAAATGGATGAATAAATAACTAAGTAAAAAAGCGAACTTCTACAATATGTTCCTTCTTTGTGCCTGACATTGAACTCAGTCCTCAGACACAGAAATGAACAAGCCAGGGCCATTTCTCTAAAGCCATTTACAGTCTAATGAGGAAAACTGGGATGCCAGTACTTGCAGGATAAGAATTATAGTGATACGTATTGAGCTAAGGTTAACTCAGTATTCATTCAGCACTGTGCAAAGACTTTCATTTGCATTTTTTCACCTAATTGCTGCAATGACCCTACAAATTAGTATTATCACATTTAAAAAATAGAGCAACCCATTTGACAGATGTAAAAATAGAAATGAAGAGAAGTTCAAGAAAGAAAATAATTAGGACAGCTGCTAAGTGGATGAGTAAGATGTCAGCCCAGGAACTGTAACTCCGTTTTACAACTGTGCCCTTAAAGATTGTGCAGAAGCTTCTAGAAATGTGACCCTCCTGGACCAATAGTGTTTGCCTAGTAACCTGTAAAGGCCAGCGGGAGGGCTTTGCTCAGACTTCCTGAATCAGACTATGAGGCTGGAACCTAGGACTTCTTCTTTAAAAGCCCTTTAGATGATTCTAATGATACTTGCCAGTGTTGGAAAGTCATCGCCTACCGAGTGACTTATTTCTGGGGGATCATGAATTAAAATGGACTCAACACTTTGCCTGTAACTCAGATCTCAGCTCAGATTCTCTGAGTGTCACTGGCTTTCATATCCAAAGGTGAAGAAACCACACTGTGACCTGAATTGAGCCAGTTACCCTGCCTGACTCTGGCCCAAGGACCTGAGCACATAAAACATCCTGACGGGCAGGCCCTGTGAAGATAGCTAACCAGAACAGGGTGAAGTCTGTAACCCCATCAACCTTGAGAATGTGTCTCACCAGGCGAAGGGAAGAGGAAATTAGACAGAGAGCCAATACCAGGTTGCTCTCTGCCTAAAACAATCAACTGGTTGTGTGGTGGTGCTGTAGACTCTATTGCTTTGGGTTTACAGTCACTGTATAATAAATAATCGTTATAGGAATAATGATACTATGTATTTTTGCCACATTTTAATGGCATCTTCCACTGGGTCTCTTATTTTCCCTCTTAACCATCTGTCTCCAGTGATGTAAAATAGAGTGGGATTAAAAGTATTGTTAATGGGTCTAGCTAGTAAGGAGGGCAAGTGAAGGGACGTCTCTGAGAGCTCATGGCCTGTTATATTCCTGGTAATAACAGTTAATGTGTGTTGGGAAGCTTAAGTGGGTCAGGTTATATGCCAGAGGTGTCAGCAGTGATTAATTTATAAAACCTTTAGATCCTAAGTTTCTATGCTCTCAACTAGGTTGCTTTAGCAAGCAAGAAGTCTTTTGGTTTTTTTTCCTCCAAATTTTCTCAAATTCTCTCATCACTTTTTCATTGTATTCATTCAATCTTTAGCTTACACCACTGCAGAGAAGGTCAAGGGCACAGATGTGGCCCACAAGTTGCCAGCTTTCCCTTGGAGGTCTGAACAGCGCACTGCCACCCACAGTGGAGCCTTCTAGGACAAAAGCAAATTATTTACCAATTCAGAATCTGCCAGATTTGAGATTCTCTGCAGCCTTCTCAGGTTTGAACATCAAGGCTAGCGGAAAAGACAATTTGGCTCTGATCAAATGCTAGACCCAGGAGGTCAGCCACAAAAGTTGCTGGAGTGAACAAGGACTCCATCAAATTCATGTAGATCCATGAAGACAGAAGGGGGTGCAGAGAAGGTGTGCACAGGTGGGGAGGGGTTTGAGATGGGGAGGTTTAATGATCTGGTGCTTGAAGGCTTCAGGGCTGTGCATCTCACACACCCTGGGACTTTGAATGGGACACTTAGTCTGTCCAATTCTCTGCTTCCTCTTCCCTGAAATAAGCACCTGGATTACTGACTTGCTTGCTTCTTAGGGGGCTCTTCAGAAATCAAATGTAAGAATTAATAGTAATAACTATAATGGCAGACATGTACTGAGCAACTTTATGTCCTGCTCTCTTTGGCTGGCTTATTGCATTGGATTTTAAAGCATCCACTATGAGGCAGGTACTGTTTTAGACCCCAGTTACACATAATGGAAAGAGGGTTAGCAACTTGTGAGGACTCCTTGGAGAAGTGGTAGAGCAAGGATTTGAATTCAGGTTTGTTGCATCCCAGAGCCTACCTCTGTTAGATCCCTGCATCAGAATGAGAAATCAACTGGGCAAACAATGCAAGTCATGATGATTAAAAAGGGGGGGGGTAGAATCTAAGAGAAAGAATCAAAGGAAAGTCTGAGATCCAGAGCTATGAGCTTGGCCTCTCGAGGAGAAAATATTTCCAGATGCTGTCCATGGTGTAAAAATGATACCATAGGCTGAGCTACTGACCCTGAGCTCTAGGACAAGGTTCAAGAGCTGAAGCTCACGTTCACAAAGCACAGTTTCTGCAGGGTGATTTAATACATGGCACACAGTGAAGACAGCATCAGAGACTAGAGAAACAGAGATTACAGGGCAGAGGTGGTGTGTGACAGCAGCAGATTCTGAAGGCCTACAACATGACTGGCTGCTGGAAAGACAAAACTGCACTTTATTTAACTCCATTCCCTACCACCTGGCAGCTAGGGCAAAGAGAAGCTGCTCTGTCTCACCACCAACTCGTAAGCCTATATAGGGCCAGCTTCGAAGGGGAGATGCCAAGAACATTTGGGTGTGACTCAGGACCGATTATTGCTTTGCTGAAGAATTTGGAACAGCTTCAAATGTGTGTCTGTTGGTCAAAATTCAGGACAATAGTGAAAACAATATGACCACTGTTATCGTTTATATTTAGATGTTCCCCCAAAGCCTCGTGCACTCATATGTGGGGCGTTTGGACCAAGAGGGCATGATACTCATCAGTGGATTAGTGCACTGATGAATTTATGGCTAAATGTTATGGGCAGAGGTGAGTCACTGTGGGTGTGGCCTGGAAGGTTATATCTCCTTCCCTTGATCCCTCTCTGCTTGCTGTCTGCCTTGCCATAAAATAGTTCTCCTCTGTCATGCTCCCTGGTCATGTCACCTGCCTTGGAGCCAGTCATCTACAGACTGAAACCTTTACTACCTATGAGCCAAAATAAATCTCTCCTCCTTTAACTTGAGGAGGTTGGGTATTCTGTCCCAGCGACCGAAAAATGTAGCTAAGACAATCACTTACACTTGTTGAGTTCTACACAGGAAGTCATTTTAAGCGTATTTTGGGCTCTAGGAATGCTCAGAAATCTCCCCATTATCAAAAAAGTTAGAGTGCACCCATGTCTTGCCACTTCCTTCTGCAACTTGAAATAATTTCATTCAGGGCTGATCTTCCTCAGTATTCAGGAAGTATATCTGGGCCACAACTCAAACTGCTCTGAACATTTTGTCTTTTTATGCTCATGTCCCTAGTGTCATGAAAAGAACAGAGACCAAGCATTAGGTGCATATTGATCTAAATATTTACTGGCCTTGTGACCTTGTGCAGGTCAGCAGCTTCCTTGAGCTTCTTGCTCCTTTCCTGTGACATAAAAGTGAATATATCCACTTCATAAGAATGTTATAAGGGTAAAAGTGAGAACAAAATGTGGGGAGCATCATACAGTATACAACATCTCTGCAGTGTGTCTGGTACCTAGAACAGTATTCAGCACATACTAGGCATTTTAATGACTGTTGAATAAATGAATGAGTCAATAGTAATCACCAGCAACCCTTAGTACACGCTAGTTTTCTCCAAAAACTTTTAAGTTTCTCGCAGAGACAGAGCATTAAAAGTCTATGCTCTTTGGAATCTTAGGCAATAACTCTGCAGTTTAAGTATGCAGAAAAAAACAAGGAAGGTCACAAAAAAATGCGAATTGTTGGACTCTAGATTTACTGAGTCAGAATTCCTGTCACAGGACCTAAAAGTGTGTACTATAATATGCTTCCTAAATGACAGTGATGCCAGAGTCTACAGATTATGCTTTGAGAAGCTGTCTTGGAAAAAACCTTGTGGTTGTTTACAACCCCTAGATCTCTGTAAGGGAACCCATCTATAATGATGGCTAAACTTTACTTCTATGCCGGTATCCCTACATTTCTAATTCTAGACTGTAGCACTTCTAAAAATCAATTCATTAGAATTAGATTAGTCTGTATTCACTGAATTAGTATAATGTGTGCTTTTCTAAGTGGTACTAGTTTGGAAAGTAAAGCTCATGACTATTTGGTAGAAAAGGCTTCTTTGATAGTAATACTTGACTTTGGATTTGTACTCAGGGCCTGCTGCTTAGTATTAGCTCAAGAATTTGTATACTGGTAGCCAATGACTTTGCTAATGTATTTAAAATGCAATTTTCCAATTGTAACTTCAGTTGATATCACAAGATTCTATGGTTCTCAAGAGAAAAAGTATTTCCCTGAAAGTCAAAGGTCACCCATTAAACCCATTTGATAGTTGTTAAAAGTCCAGGGGAAATATTTGCTATCTTTTGTCAGAGCTATCCTTGGATAAATAGTGAACAGACACTTTCAGCCTTAGCAATATCAGCTTAGGATCTCTCAAGGATTGACTGTTTACTTAGCTGAGGTACAACCCATGGGACATACATCACCTATTGGAGCCTGCAGCTTAGCAGTTTATTAGAAATATACACAATGCTTCTACATGAAAGAGTCAGCTCATCCAGTTGCAAGAACTGTTTACCTTTCCCTTCCTTCTTTTCAGTCTAGTGCAGAAGTTTTCAAATGGGGATTCAGTTGCCCTTTTCCCTTCCCAGAGGACATGTGGCAGTGTTTGAAGATGTTCTTGATTGTCATAACTCAGAGTGGGGCAGATACCACTGACATTTAGATGGAAGTAATAGATGCTAAACAACCTATCATGCACAGGGCAAACCATATGATGCAAAGTTATCTGTCCAAAAATGTCAGTAAAGCTGAAGTTAAGAAATCCCAGTCTTGTTCTATTAGCCGAGTTCCAGGCACAGTTTCTCTGAAATTTCATTGTGTGCAACCTGGATGGGCTATTCATAGCAATTCTTATTTAGAATCAGTTCCAGCTGGCTTACTCTCAGTGGGAAGGAACCTTGATGATAACACATCACCCCCACCCCTTTCTTCGAGGCTGAAACAGGTTTTACAAGGTAGAAACTGAAAACTTGAGAAATTGTCAACTGCCTTTTATAAATCATAACATTTGTGGTTATTGCATAGCTGGAATCCAGACCATGGCCCTGTCTCATGGTTAGGACTTTCCCAAATACCATTTTCTTCCTCTCTTGCCTGGGTGTGGTTGGAAAACACTTGGTTCAGTAAATTGAGGAGTCTCTTTTGGTACAAAATTGGCACTTTGATTGATGAAACTTTGTTAGCTGTGATTGTGGTGTAGATCAATCAGGATGGAAGCCAACTTTGCTATTAGCTCCTTAGCAACAGTCTTTCAACGCTATGAAATAAAGCCAGTTCTGTGGAAATTAGAGTCATTGAGATGTGTTTCAGAGTTCACTGGGTTTGTTTTAGCAGAGTCTACATTTGGCTACTAAGCTTGTTAGTGGGCCTCTGTTTTTTTATCATTTCCATAGTGGTGGTGCTTTCTGCCCCAGTTACTTCAGCAATGAGAAGAGGCAGTAAGACTGTTAAGTGAAACAAAAGATTCTGCAGTTGCTCCGCAATACTGGAATTCAGCATTTAGAAAACTTCTGCCTGATTTCAGTCTGTAGGCTCGCCTTTAAGAATCACTGCATTATTATTTGAAAAACTCCTTTCATAACTGTAGCAAATCTGAAAAATGAGGCTGACATAGTGAAGCCAAATGCATATTTTACTGGACTCTTTTTCTAAGTTTATGCCTTTTGTTGTTGTTCAAACGCATTTTCTGTTATGAAATATGGTGGTAGTAAATTGTAAGATGTTTTGCTTTAAATCACCCTTATATACTTTTTTTTTTGTCTTTTTGAGATAGGGTCTTGCTATGTAGTTCAGGCTGGTCTTGAGCTCACTTTGTAGCCCAGGCTGGTCTCGAATTAGCAACAATCCTCCTGCCTCAACCTTCTGAGTGCTGGGATTTCCACCACACCTGGATCCCTTACGTAAAACTATAAAAATTAGCAACTTGTATCAGTCCCTAAAATGCCTTTAAATTTTTTTTTTCTTTGGCTCTTGCAACCCAATGCAAGGAGACTCTGCAAAGTCACCTCATATTATTGAGGAATATTATTATTACATACAACATGCTATGCATACTCTGCGCATGTAACCTGGCTGTGTTTCACATGTTAAAAGAACTTTCCATATGCTTTATCAATCCAGTTAACCTGCTGTGAGAGACAGATCTTATTTTCCTAGAAGCACATTGGGTTGCAAAGAAAGTCAATGAATACACAGGGCAGGGACTCGAAAAGATGAGCAGCAATAGACTGGGTGTTGATATCCCTTCTGGGTTCAGTCACTTACCGGGTTCTTGGCTCTGCGGTAAACTCTAACACCCTCAGTGTCCTCACCTGCAATAAAAGGAAGATGGTAATAGTACCTCGCAGACTTGTTGGAGTGACTTAAGTGACTTTAGTGAACTCTATTCAGAAGGGACAAGTAGAAAGAGTAATACTTGGTGGGCACCATAGAATGGGTAATCAACTCATTTCTTGTACCCCATCAAGTGTAAATAGTGAATCCGTGCCATCCAACTCTAAGCCAGTGCCATCCCCCTTCCCTGCCTCTGAGCATTGCCATCCCGCTATCCTAGTCCTCACATGTGGACATCCAGGCTCAGAGGACCAGACTGAAGTTTTCAAACTTTCTTGTGCACCAACTTATCTGGTGAACTTGTTAAAAGAAAAACAGCTTACAGGGCTCAACCCCAGATTTCTGATTTCGTAGTTCAGCTTTAAAGATAAGAATTTTCGTTTCCAACAAGTGATAGGTGATACTGATTCTGCTGATCAAAGAACCACCTTTTGAGAACCACTGAGCTACGTATTTCCTTTTTCTCCCACCTGCAGTTCATTCCTAAAGCTCCTCACTATTGGATACAGTTTTGCCAGAAATTTTCCAAGCCAAACTCCCAGTAACAGGTTCCATTACATTTGTTTAGAAAATATTGCATCCCCTAAATTCCTACTTCTCCCGCAACATCATATCCCTCCCATCTCTAGGTCTTACAGTGCTTGCCCCTTTCTGAGTTCCTCAGCCAGTTGACATCTACCTTACTGCTACCTTCTTTGAATCATGTATCTTCCCATAATGACTTATTTAGTCTTGGGTAGGTTGGTTCCCAGAGTGGATTTACAAAGAACGAATGTGTCCTGTCCACTTGAACAACTTCATCACTAGGAGCCCAACCTGGATAAGGATGATCTACAGTTGGCAAGGAGAACCGATTAGAGCAGATGTTTTCATTAGGGTCATATTTGCCTGCTTTGTGTTAATGAAAACTTATTTGTTTCCACGGAGTTATCTTTTCATTGCAGTCATTTCCGCATCACAGTAAGAGGAGGCATCTGTGGTTGCAGTCAAGGGGTGAACTACTTCCTGTCTTCTATTATCTGACAGGTTTGTCCCTTAAGGACCATCTTTCCAGAATACCAGTTCCCACAGAGGTGCCAGAAGGGCAGGACTTACACTAACAAATGATTATCTGTCACAGCAGAGCTCCCAATGGGCCTCAAACTCCTGGGTTTCTCCCTGCAGAATTCAGGTTCAGATCTTTGGCCCAGGACTCACTGTGACCACTGAAGTCAGGCTATAGGAAAACCACATGTCAGCTTGTGAGGGAGCCTCGCCCCGGGTGCTCAGTCCCATCTCAAATGCTACCCGAAAGGAGGGTGGACCTTCCAAAAGGAGCATCCATAGGAGAGTAGGAGTTGACCTCACTGCACTGATGCACTCACTTGACAAGCATCAGAAACTTTTCGGAGAGCTGGTTTTGCTGAACCTGTGAGGAAGAACACCAAAGAACACCAAAGGACAACCTGGAAGTTGGGGCCACCACAGTCTAGCTGAGAAGAAATGTGCAGGATGGGAAAGTAAGCATCCCAAAGAGACAATAAACAGTGTTCACAGACTCTAACCCCTCCTGGAACAAATGAATATCCCAGGGCTTTGGATTGAGTATGCCCGAACCCCCAAAACTTCTACTCTGCTTGGAGGTAACATTTGTGTGAGAAGAACCGATTTCTGGAATTCGCAAAAGGAAACGAGCATCACTTAGGCCCTGTGATGGGTAAACTTAGGCCACGTACTTCTCTCCCAGAGTGTCACTTCTCTGTTCTCTCACTTTTGACATAAGATGCTAACCTCACAGAGACTGAACAGAGCCCCACTGCTGCTGCTGATAAGAATAATGGTGATATCAATCACTGTGGCAACAGCAGGATCCCCAGCTGTGAGAGCACTTGTGGCGCGCTTGCCTCTGTATTGTCCTCTGGGTTGAATAAGCCCGTCCTCGCCGCCGAGGCACTGGGAGGTAGAGATGATCATTATGCCTGTTTCGCAGGCAAGAAAGCCGCTCCACCATCACCCTGCATGTGGTGGCAGAGCCCATATTTGAACACAGCCCTGCATTTAATCATGATGTGACACTGGCCTGTGGTGGATGGTAAAATTATTTTGGGTGAGCTTAAATGATGTCTTAAATGGAAGATGACCCCTTGGCCGGGCCACAGCTTGCTTGCTGAGATTCAGGTGAACCACGAGAAGCCTAACCCCTCATTGCCTGGGCTGCCTCCATTTATTTTTTTAATGTGGGGGTTTTTGGTTGTTTTTTTTTTTTTTCCCACACACAGGTCCACTTTTTCTTTGCTTCCCTCCCTTCCATTATGAAAATGAGAAGCAGCTGGGAGCCCAGTGGATTGCAAATGGGATTGTGAGTGTCGCTACCTCAGCTAACATCTAATTCATTCTTGTGGCAGACGGTTTCTACCCCACTGTTACAACCAATTTGGATTTCAGTTACTGTATGGAACCAAAGCCGTTGGTTCAGAGGTGAGAGCTGAGTGTTTGCGTTCAGACAAAGATGCCCTCTCCCTGTGCTCCCCGGGGGCCACTCTGTTGAGAGGAGCCATCTCCTTGGGAAGGAAACTCTGAGCCAATGTGGTAGAGACTGGACTTGGATGGAACATGGTCTTACCTCCGATACCCTTCAAGAAATATGAAACAAATATTAAACAAATACTTGAGCATTCACAATGTGCCAGGTACTGCACCAGGAACTGGGAAATGCAGCAAAGTTAGGATAGACAGGACACCTGGACTTATTAGGGGTAGGGAAGGCACACGATAAGCAAGTCTACAAGATACAAGCAAATAATGGTGATGATTTTAATAATAAGGAGCAAGGAGAAAATAAGACTAAGTACAGAGAACTGCAGATCTAGGCAGGGATGGATTCTTTAGTTAGGATGCTCAGAGAGCAGCCAGCAAAAGAGGAGAGATATGATGAGATAGAAATGGTAAACAGGATCAGGCTGGATAATAGCAGGAAACAATATTCTATGCAGAGGGGACCTTAAGTGCAAAAGTCCTTAGGGGAATCAAGAAAGCTCAAGAAATAGAAAGGAGGCCCAAAAGTTTGCAGGGGTGGTGAGCCTTGGAGATAGAATGCCAGCAGAGATGGCCGGAGGACCAGCAAGATACAAGTCCTGCAGGGTCCCAGGGTCCTAGGGGACTGTCAACCAAGGCAGGGACTGCTTTCTGCATACTCAACATGTCTCAGAATCAAACTCTGAACTTCTCCAAAGCCAGGCTCATGTCTTCTTCTTTCCATCTCCCTATCCAAACTTCCCGTAGTGCAGGGCATGCAGAAGGTTTTCAGAAGAGCCTGATACTTGAAGGTGTAACTTAAGGAAGATTGAAGACCACAGAGACATATTTTATTGATACCCAAGGGAGAATTTACACTCAGTAAAAGGATGGACTGCCCCAGTAGGGACTGAGCTTCCTCTGGCAAGAAGCAGGAAGCTAAAAGGAGATGGAAGCAGAAGCAGAAAATGGCAGAGTCCTTGGTGAGAATGTGTTGTTCAGAGGTAGAAACCACAGTGCTCTGTGACAGAGACAGGAATGCTCGCTCGTAATGATGATTACAGCAATATTCCCATGTAGTATGCAGTCTATATATGCCCGATACTGCAGGTACATTATCTCACTTAAGCTTTCTAGAAACGCTACAACAAAGTACTGTTATTATCCCCACATCTAATTGTGGGGACTGAACCCCTGATGTTTTAAGAACTAGATTCCTGGGGGTTATGCAGTGAGTCTAAGGCAGAGTCAAGATTAGAAATCTTTAAAATGCTTTCTAGAAACACTTGATGATTAGAGACCATACTGTAACATTATATATCCTGACATCTGACTTCTAGCATAATTTTTACTGTGGGCTGTGTGTGTGTGTGTATGTGTGTGGGGGGAGGGGTTGTCATTCTCTCATAGTCTGTGAGGCCTTCTTACATGTGTTGGGTAATCATATAAATAGAATTTAATAGAGTGCGTTGGAAAGAATGGATGAAAGAATGTTTATCCTCCAGCAAATTCATCTCCGAAATATCTTGTTGTGGTTTCTCATCCCGCTCCCTTCTCCTCACTTTATTTGAACAATTTGTTAGCTGCCAAAAGCAAAGGTTAAGCCTTGTCAGTGGAGAAGCAAAAATAACAATTCACCAGCCTGGGAACCTGATGCTCCCATCACCTTCTTTTGCAATATTTTAACATTTTAAGAGTGCTTTTTGTTTTATTTTATTTATTTATTTATTTATTTATTTATTTATTTATTTATTGTATCAGGGATTGAATTCACAAGCTCGTTCCTGCCAGGTAGGCACTTAGGTCACTGAGCTAAATCCTGGGGCTATTTTAACATTTTAAATGAGGCCATAACTGTCTGGAAGCTAAGACACATCTGTCTGTCTGTCTTTCTATCTATCTATCATCTATCTATATCTATCATCTGTATCACTAAGGGCCTGGCTCACAAAATTATGGAGCCTGGCAAAATCTTCAGCGTAAGTCGTGGGCTGAAGAGCTGATGATGTAGTTTTAGTCCAAGTCCAAAGGCCTGAGAACCAGAAGAACTAACGGTCTAGTTTAAATCCAACAATTGAACATCTAGCGACCGGACAGAGTCACAGTGTTTCAGTCTGAGTCTCAAAGCACAAAAACGTCAACTTCCCAGTTGGAAGGCCAGCATTTCTTTAGAGGAGGTAAAGAATTTAAAGAATGAGAAATGACTTCTGCTATAGAAATGAATATATCCAGAGTTCACTTCATCCAAAACATTTCTGCTTCTCCTGGCCTTGCTCCATTCCCATCTCCTCCTCACAACTCTCTGCTCTGCCGTGCCTGAATCTTCAGGATCGTCCTTATCCTGGAAGAACCACTGGTGTTGAAACAGCCAGCCGACGGCTGAGGCTGACCCACTGCAGTGTTTCCCTAGGTGGCCAGGTGCCGTCAGAGACTGGATAGCAAGCAGTGTCACTAGGAGGACACCCAGGCTCCCAATCCCGTCTATGTCGCTCACCCAGGTATTTGTCTGACTCCCCCGTGCATTTGCTTGGTGACGCCTGCTGACAGTCACAGAATTTGGGATCCTCAAGAAATTTGTGGCATCCTCCTGCAAAACAATGTCTGAAAATCTTTCAAAAAGAAATATTGGCGATGGCTTTGTGACCTTGTCCCATGACCTTGCTAAACCTGCTTGTCTGTTCTATTGATTTTTATGTTGATTCTTTTGGTAAATAATCTATAATCCACATTTAAAAATAAGAAAAAAGAAATGCTGGATATTCAGGTTTCTGTCATTGGCCACATGTTAGAACTCACAAACCTAGAGTCATAAAAAGTCAGCATCACGATGCTTTAGAAATGTGCACGTTACTAACAATCATGCTTAATATTTACAAATCCTTAGGAGATTCTTCCAGGTCCTTGGCTAAGTGTTCTTTAACACTGCTTTTGTTCTGACCACACACCAATGTAGTGGAATCTCTATCTTCCCTGTCGCTTAGATGAAGTTAGGAAACTTGATGAAGGTCACACAGGAAGGAAGGATGTGACGCTGGTGTTTATCTGTGGGTAGTGACTCTAAAGTCTGCTTCTAGAAGAGGAAACAGGAAACTGTACCAAGATCCTCACGCAGGGGCCTCAAATCTAAATGTCCACAGAGACCTGGCTGATAATATGAAGAACAAAAATTGGAGGGTAAGTCACACACACACACCAAGAATTGTGATAAGTGATACATACACATGCAACAGCCTCAATATTGGGGACAGATTGCTGTGGGTACTGTGAGAACTGAACAGCATATGTCCCAACTGAATGGGACCAACCACTATTGTCCTTCTGCTTCCTGTAGCCGTGTGCCTAACCTTCTGGTTTTTGGGGACCGTCGAAAACCTAAATTTTTATATGGAAACAATCAACTATTTCATGGTGGCAAGTAATTTGAACATCCTGAAACACCTGTCCACCTGAACAACATGCACATGACTTGATGTCACCTTTGATCTTCTCAAGTCCCTTCATCATTAACTTGGGGAAATAAGGTTCCTCCGACACTAAATAACTTGCCGGGGATCACACAACCAATCTGGGACAAATGTGAACCTAATTGTTCTTTCATGAGAAAGCATTGCTTACTGTTTCCCAGTGTTGCACATCTCTGAGGTCTCAAAAACTTTTGAACTCGGTTTCTCCTAGGCCCTTTCCTGTCTCTCCAAGTGTTAAGTGGAGACTTGTCCCTCAGTGCATGGAGATGAAACTGTATAGGCTGAGGCACCACTGGGGACATCCAGCCAAAACTTTCCTTCTTGTTGCTTTTTCTTGGCAGTTAGACCAAGTGCCTCCTCCTCCTGTCTCTGAGGATAATGCCTGATGTCCCCTTGTCTTTCCTGGATGTAGAGCCAGTCTGCAGCCTCTTGAAGTGAGGCAGTCAGCAGGACCTTCCTCCTAAGCATCTCTTCCCTACTAGTATGTGTTATATTCAGGGTCTGCTGCCCCCCACAAGGAGTTAGCAAGGCCTAAAACAGCTCTGCCTGGATGGAGCTTGCAGGGGCCAAATTTACTCCACAAAACCATAATGCGGGAGAGTAGGTAAAAGAAGCCTATCTAGGTGCCAGTTTAGCTGCCAGCGATGGCCCAGGCTCCTGGCCTCCCTTGCTGCTTGGAATGACCTCTAAGGAAAGTGTATAAACATCTCAGAGTTATTTCTGGAGAGAAAGAAGTTCCTAAGGGCTAGGAACTCAGGGAAGTCTGTCACAGGGGCTGAGAATCCAGAAGCACACAAGAATCTTTGTTCATTTGCTTTTTCTATGTGAGAAAGAGAAGGGAAGTGGCTGGCTTCAGTGAATACAACCTCTTTTTTTTTTTTTTTCTAAACAATAGCGTTTTGAGATTGGAGCAGTTTTCCTTCTTGTGCAATGCTTATTTGAGAGCCAGAATCACCCTGGGAAGGAGGCAGGCTTGAAAACTGGCCCTGTTCTCTAGTTTGCCTGATAAAAATCAGGAGGCATGGGGCAGTGAGGGTGAAGCCACCCTCATAAATACATGTTTAGATTAATGAGTCCCAGGAGCCCATGCTGAAATAAATAGGGGCAGGGACACAAAGGCCCAGAAGTTCCTAAGGAGGACTTTGCGGTGCACCTGTCTCCTTGGGATGTATGGGGACATCTCAGCAGTCTCCCCAGGGATGGGAAGACTGGCCAGGAAGGAGATCAGCAGGGGATGCTGGCTTGCCCAAGGGTTCTGGGGACTGGAGCTATTTGGGCAGAAGCCAGCAGAGCCCACTTGAAGAAAGGGGCTTCCTGAAAGGAATTGGGAGCCTGCTTATCTCTGAGAGAAAGAGAAACTCTTTTCCTATTAATTGATTGCTGAGACCCTGCTCACTTCTTCCTGCCCTACTTCAGCAGTGTTAGGGTAGCAAGGATTCTTGCTTCTTGATTCTTTCCCCAGCTACTAAAGGGACCTTGCTGGAGGCTGACGCTTGACCATCATGAATGGCCCTGCATGGTGGAGAGGCATCCAGAAAGCCTTGGACCTGTCTAGATTACTTGCATCTCTGTATTAGTCAGTTTTTCCATCACCGAGACGTAATTCTAAATGCCCACAACTTGGAGGACAAGAGGTTCGATGTGACTCAGAGTTTCGTAGGATTCTGGTTCCCAGGGAATGATCTCCCCCACACAGGTGAGTAGAGCCTACCTGTCCTGGGCACATCAAGGCCTTTGTTAACCCCTTCAGAGAAAACTCGGAGCAGAGAGTGGCTAATGGTATATTCAGAGAGCACTGGATTCAAGAGTCAGGATATCTGTTCATATCTGATGCCACTTCTTATTAGTTCAACCTTTCAAAAGCCCTTTGCTCTTTTTCTGAATTCTACTTCTTAAAATATGTGAAATATGATTGGCCATACAACTATAATCTCAAAAGTCCCTGACTATGTCACTCCTCCTGGGCACCGCCCCTCACTCTTCTTATAATTGTCCACCTCTCTAGCATGGCCTGTGTGCCCCGTGAGATGTGACCCCTGCCCACCCACCACAGCAGTTGTGTTCTTGCCCTCTCTACCTGAGCTCTGCCAAGCTCCCTCCACCTCAGGCCTTCACAGAGCCGGGTCGCCCCTCTACCGCATTCCTCTCTGACCCTTTCCACTCAGCCCTGCTAACTTCTCTTCGGTCTTCAGCTCTCTGCTTCAGCACCATGTTTTAGGGTCCTCTTCCCCGACTTTCCTGCTCAGTTTAGATTCTTCTCCACATTCTTTTCTTAGAAGCATAGTAAAGAAGACATGTGCATGTGTAATCATTCCCCCAGCATTTTTCTCTACCAGATAGTAAGCTCATTTAAGTTATGAACATTGTCTGTCTTCTTCACGACTCTGTCTCTAGCACTGGAACCCAGAAAGTCTACAAACTAGAAGTACTAGGTGACTATTTGTGCAGGTAAAAAAGGCTGCCTGTGGTAAATCAACTCCTCCAGCTTCAGTATTAGTAGAGGAAGAGAACGGAGCTCTTGTTGAACTAAGAAAATCAGCAAACCCTGGCTCTCTTGGCTTGCAGGGAATCAGAACACCTCACATGATATTTATCTTCACCTTAGATTGGGCAGGATACCTGTCGTGTTGGTGCGGTGTGAAATCAACTCTCCTAGATGTGCAAGGACTATAAAGAGAGATGCTAATGGGGGAGATGTATTCCTTTTGACTCACGGAAAACTCTCCCCACAGAGCCAAGCATAATCAACTAGATCTACCAAAATAGTGAGAAGAGAGACAGGAGAGTGACAAACAGAAGTGTGGCCCAGGAGGGAGCACGATGGACAATTCATTTTAATGAGTATTCACTGAACACCTGCTCTCTACTGAGACAGTGTGTTTCGCCTGCAAGGTGTTGATGCAAAGGTAATGATAGTAGTTAATAGCTAATGTTCAAAGACTAACAACTTACCCAAATAAATATAAGTCTTAGGTACTGGGAATGAGATTTGAATTCATGTTGGTTTAAAATTAAAGGGATATATGGTTTCATGTCACAGAAGGAAACAATGTCTGGTACACGTTGTACCTTACCCATTATTAATTCAGGAGATCTACAGTCTTGCTTGGTCCTACTTATTTCAATAAGAACCTGGTTAGGTAACTGGATGGAAGAACAGAAGTGTGAATTACATGGCATAAATCAGAGTAAAAATAGTTTTTAATATGAGGAACAAAGATCTGAATTCAAGAGCATGGCTGACTTTTCCCCCTCAATGTGTTTCTGCATCAAGGTCACGTCTTCCTTTTCCACAGCTTCTCCGTTTGTCAAGTGAAGGGTGTTCCTTCCCTCAGAACTCATACACTTTGTAGGATCCAACCTTCGGAGACTTGCGGGGGCTCCTAGGATCGGCCTAACCATCTCTGTCCTGTCTTCATGCCTTCCACACATGACCTCCCGCCCAGCCAAGAGAGCCTGGTTCCAGGGATTCTCTTCACGTAGGATCACCCGGAGCTATTCATGTTTTGCTCAGGTTCAGCGCATAAGTCCTGGAGGAGCAGGAATTCATCTACCTTTCTTCAGGGTTCCTGCCAGTGCCCTGCAACCTAGCCATCTGCCTGCCTTTAGCCAGGGAGCAGAAGGATGGTTAGACCCCCTAAATATTTCCCACTGCTCAGGTGTCAGGCTGATGGTGTGACAGGTCTCCTCACACTTGCCCAACCCAGCAGGCCACTCCAGTGATCCTAAATGCCCCAGTCTGACTAGGCAAAATCACTCATCAGTTTGTCCCCAGCACAGATGACTAAGGACCTAGTAACCTCTCGCCCTGTCTTGTATTTAGATACTACTTGTTATGATGGTGCCTCTCACTGTAATTATTAACATGTTCAATTTCCAAGCCCAAAAGCCGAGGTCTGCAAAGCTGGGTAGTTTTCTAATGTCCATCTGCTGACCACAAACCTGTGATTCTTTGTCTGGTGTCTTGTCTGCTAAAGTCACTACTCCATTAGCTAAACTTTTTTCATCCTTGGCCCATCTGTTATTTCTTGAAACATTTAGCCTTGGGACAATCCTGGAGTAGTTGTTGGCAAATTTTCTTCCTTGCCATGATTCATATTTATTCATTACTGCAGATAATGTAGATAAGTCTGCTCTTGAGAAACTAGCTAGGGGGATAATTCATAAACACATGAGTGGTTTCAGGCATTTCTTCATTTTTTTTGAACAACATCAGTCACCCACAGTATGCTGGAGACTATGCTAGGAATCTGACAATAGAAAGAGATCAAGGCAGCCTCCTGTTCTCTTGATGCTTACTGTCCTTTAGCAGTGGGTGAGAAAGATAAATTGGGGTTAAACCCACCAATAAGAAAACACAGGTAGTGATGAAGTGATGGATGAAGATGGTACAAGGCAGGGGGCAAAGGGTGATGGTGGAGAAGAATTAGCTTGACTTGAGGGCTCCTTGGAGAGAAGATGTCAATCACACCAAGATTTAGGGGAAGACAATAGCAAGTACATGACTCTGAGGAAGGAATAGGCAAGGAAGGTTGGAAAAATACTGCAGAGAAGCCTGTACAGAAGAAAGTAACTCAGCAAAATGAGGGCGAAAATGGTAGGCAATATGGTCATCAAGGCAGGTGCTACAGGACTTTAGAGACCGTGGCAACTTGAACAGAGAGCTGTAAAAGCTCCGTTCAACTGCGGATAATGGGCATACAGCCTATAAGTATAATATGAGCTCAGGGAGAGAGACTGTGGATGGTGGGATCATTCAGGGGCATGTCCAGCATTTGTAGGAAGAGGAGGACTTGAGGGTGCAAGATACTGCAAAGTGACGGAGGTTAACTCGGAGGAAGGAACTGACCATGTGCGTGTGTTGTAGGAATTGACCATGTGTGTGTGTTGTAGAAAGAAGTCTGGGAACCAGGAAAAAGGGCAATTTTACTGATTTAGAAGAAGACAATGGAACATTATGAAGGTGCATTAGGAAAATCAAGGCAGTGCCTATCAAGGATGAGATGAGCAATTTCGCTGAAAGCCAAAGTAAGGTTCTGGGTTTCCTTCAAAGGTATCTCTATTGACTGAAGATTCTTTATCTCCCATTCCTTATTCTGCAGAGGAAATAGCCCGACTGGAAAATATCAAGTAGCAAAGGGTCAGAGCTAAAAAATGTCTTTAAATTTGATCAAATCCAACCACACGCCAGACTGCATTTAGCACTGGTGGTCCACGTGACGGTGACAGGAATGCTGGGTCTCTTGCCTCAATGATGTTCCTAGGTCTTTACCAGGAGTCACTGGGCTCTGCACCCTCTGTGCACCTCCTGTGGGTGGGGTGGAGATGTGGGGAAGATCTGCCTGTTTTCTTTCTGGTCCATTCCTCCTGGCAGACCCATCCCACTTTGTCAGATGGTGCTGGGGAGGAGAAGTCATTTAACCGCTTCTGAACACCAAGTACTCTGTCTCACATGCTGAACCCACAGCTTGAGTATTAGCTCAGAACAGATTTGAAGGGGCTGCAGTGAGAAAACAAATGCCAGCCTCTGAATGGAAACTTAATTGCAGAAAACAAATCTATTTCCAACATTTCTCACCCTACCCCAACCTTTAGCCTGCCGCCAGTCGCATTAACCCGTTCCATTTGGGATTTTCACGGAAACTTCAAGGTCATTTAGTCCTGATCTGTTGTCACTACCAGAAATGAAGCTCATTTGAGGGGACCGGGGAGCATGGTATGTGATTTGGTTATTGAGAAATGCAGCATGAAGGCTTCTTCGCCTCTAAAGTTTCCCCCTTGCATCTTCAGTCTTCCACTCTACACTTCTGCCTGTTATTATCCTTCCACTGGGTTGATGGGATTGATACTTTTACATGATAAATCACCTAGAAAGGACTAATAGTAAGAATTACTTATTGGTCTTTTATATGAGTGTGAAAAATTGTTAACTTGCTGTCCATCTGAGAATGAAACAAAATCATATCAGGCAGGAATATAGTTACAGATTTTAATGAAGCTAGGAGAGGGACTTTTCATAAAGCTGAGACTGTATCCCAAAAGAGCAGAGGAGATACCATATACAATGCTCCTTATCTGCTTGACAAATGGTAACTGCTTCTCTTTGACACAAATTTCTAATTATTACAAGTTAGGGACCTCCCTTTACTCATAGTGCAAATGTCAGAGAAAAGTCTATGGCAGGAGCAATTTGGCCCATAGATATACTTTTTCTTGACAAGTAGCATTTTTAAAAACTAGAATATGAGAGCATTTAAAAGAACCATGTGCTCATTAGTTATCTAGTGGCCTTGGTTTTCATGCTGTACAATCCCCAGGTCTTTTCACTCATGCTGGTCATCCACACGGCTCTCAGAGACATTTGAGTTTGTGAATCCTACCATCATTCATACTGATTTGCCTTTTGACAAATAGCAAGGATCTGCTATGCGTCTGGCACTCATATCTATTTGAAATAACTGACATGTTCTTTTATTCATTTATTGATTAGATTAGTGTCCACTTGGCACCTGTCTTTTGCAAGATATTAGAATAGAGCTCAAGTCCCCGTTTCAAAGACAGACATTGAATCACTGGAAGATGTGATAGTGCGACCACGAGAAAATTCCAGAGGACCATGGGAATGCCTAAATAGTATGCAGCAGTGGCACCTACCCTCAAGTATTCTGAGGGGTAGTGTTGTAGTCAGGAGCTGCAAGGAGAACAATTATACACAGCACACAAAACATAGTATTATTTTGTGACGGTCACCCAGAGTTAAATACAACAAAGTGCAGGAAATCTGTCCACAACACTAAAGACCCAGAATATTCAGCCAAGGGCCTGGATCCCACAGTAATGTCCTGCATGAGTCTAGTTGAAAACCAAGAGCCCAAGACAATGCTTCCCACGAGTCCAGCTGGAGGTCTACAGCCCACAACAAGGACTCATGCCAGTCTGTTTTACGGATCTGCACTGGGAAGGCCCAAAGGTCAGTGGTGGAAGCTAGAAAGTCTGTGCCAGAGACGTGAAGGATCTGTGCCAGTAGGGTGAGTGCTGGAACCAAGAAGTGACACTCAGAATATGGACCAGAGCCCCCCTAAAAAGTACCAGAGCCACCCTCAGCGACAATGCAGTCCCAAGCTTCTCTGACAATTAGAACAGTCGAGTACAAGTGAGGAAACCAGTGTGACAAGCTTCTCCTGGAGATTAAGCAGTACACATTGTCCCCTCCAGAGCTAGGAAGCAATGTTCCATGAAAGGACCAGAGGTTCCCCAAAGTAAACTACAGCCACTCTCAGCATCAAGGTCCCAAGCTCCTCCAATGGTAACAACCAAATTCATATCAGGGAAACCAGCATGACAAGCTCCTCCAGAAGAACCAACAGCTCCAAACAATGACACTTAGGAGACCCCACAATGCCTCACTCTTCCTCTCCACATCTCCCATTATGCTGGCAACTTTGGTGGGCCATCTACACTCAGCACCATGCTGATTTAATTCAGCTAGTATTAAGTTGACCACCAGTTTTTAATCCATAACAGGTAGAAATGATGTTTCAAATAAGAAAATATTATATGACCTGAGAAAGGCAGAGGAGGATCACTTAAAGCTTCAAGGCATTCACCACTTGCGGTGTATGTGTGTGTGTGGGTAGGTGGGTGCATGTGGGGTATTCAGCAGGACTACATGAGAGGAAAGCACTGGAGAGCATATCTGAAAGATGGCTAGATTTCTACTCTTGGCAATAGTGATGGGAAAGGCTATTTGATATGGAAAAGCCACATGCACAAAGGCAGGGAACCAGGAAGGCAAAAGACACTTGGCAAGCAGATTGTGATATTCACAGTAGCTGTTGTGTGAGTGCCGGGTACTCTGTGAAGCGCTCCTCATGTATAATTTTATACAGCACTCACAACAGTCTTCCGAAGCCTGTGCTATTTTAATACCCACTTAGAAACGTGGAGTTCATCTGAGACTTAGACTAGAGTAACCCGTCTGAGGTCACCGTGTGAGAAGGTGCAGAGGTAGAAATGAACTTGAGGTCCATCCTGTGTTGACACAGGAGCCTCTCCACTGCAAGCCAGCCCCACACCCCTCTGTGACAGGAGTCCCCAGAAGGTTTTAGGGCGACCCTGATGCTTTCTCACGATGCCTCAGAAAAGTCACCTCACCTGAAAACCTTGTTCATTCTGTTCGCAAGCAAACTGAGAGAAGAGAACCTCTCCTTCTCTTTCTTTCCATGCTTCTACTCCTAACTTTTCTCTGAAGCTTGAAGTTCCAAGCGGTGTAATTAGCAGACTGGCCTGTCTTGGTGAGTGCTGAATTACGCTTCTTCAGTATTTGATGCCAAGTGCCAGTTTAGCTGAAAGACTGACTGATAAATACCCCTCTAGAGGGAAGGAACTGTGGAAAAGCCTGGATCCATTGGCAGATACCAGGGGAAAAAATAAGTCCTTAGAAATTCAAGCTGAAAAATTACTGGGGAAAGTAAAACATCCAACTAGGCTAGTAAATGCTTCAGTGAACCTTGATAATGAAACTTTGAAAAAATCTTGCACGTTCAGTTTCGTTTCATAAACCCCTTCAGCAATGGGATGAACAGAGATTTCTTGCCTGGAAATGTAACCGGTAAATATTCAGCTGCTGACTTGCTGTCAGTGGTTCACAAAACCAGGTGATGGAGTAAGCCCTTGGATCAGGATTGTAACTTTTACCCATGGGGCTCTGGACAAGTCATGTGTTTTCTTGGGCATCTAAAAAGCAGGGTGCTAACTCCCCAGACTGAATGCAAGGACCATTCTTAATCAAGGGTCAGACATCTATCCAACCACTGTAGAATGCTTGTCAGTGTCTAAGGTGGAAGGGATATATTTTTAAAAATTTGCTCAATATTAAACATTCTAGAGCAGCTTGGGGTTCATCATCCCTTGGGGTTAAGAAAAGATCTAATCCCCACCAATAAGCTTCTAAAACTTCTTACCCTGATCCCCACAAGAATTAGCCTCCTGACTCAGACAGGTCTTAGTACTCTGTCCTAGGTCAGCAGCACTTGTACACATGACTGCCTCCTCTGTGAAACTGACACCTCCTTAGGGAATAGGGCTCTAGTGTTCACCTGTTCCTCTCTGCCCTCTCTTCTCCTTCCTGCTTCTCCAGTCCTTTCTCCAGTCCAAGCATCTAAACAGTGCATTTCACATCAGAGACATTCCAACAAAGCTCACTGAATAGAATCCATTACTTTGCATTCCATTTCTTTGGAAATAGCTGGTGGAGTCCTCTGCACTGAGGGTGAACCATTTCAACTAATGTGATACTGGAGAAAAACCTTAACTTTCAGACTCATACTCATTTTAGGAACGTTTTGCTTTATTCCTTTGCTCCTGCCTCTGCTAACTACTTAACTGGCTCCGTGGTCGCAGAGTGAAGCACAGCCTTATTTCCCTACCACTTTAATGTTTCCAGTCGGTTCTGTCTTCTCCTTTGGTATCACTGGTGTCTCCAGTGAGACAAAATTATTCCTGTGGTGAAATTTCAAGCATCCCAAAATCAGACTGTCTCAGTTTTAATAGTCGCAATGATAGACCTTGGGTGACTCAATTACCATTGCTGGACCTCAATTTCTTTAACCGTCAAATAACAATATTCATGCTATCCATTTAGAAGGCAGAGATTCCACAGGCCTGATTGGTGAGCAGGACACCCTGGCTAATAAGCAAAGGGACACCTGAGGAATGAGGAAATTTCCAAACTTTCCAAAGATACCTGCTATCCCCCTTTCAACCCCACGCAGCATGAGCCAGTAGATTATAAGCCACCTAAGCCAAGAGATCGCATGTGCTCTGCCGTGCACCCCTGCTTCCCAATGCATAAGAAGATCATAAGCAAGCTTTGCAATGCAAACACCAGCTCTGGAATTCTGCAGCAGCCTTGAGACCGGGCCCTGAACATCAAGACCCTGTGGAAAACTAATGATTTCTCCCCCGCAGATCTGCCTAGCCAAGGGCCCTGTGGAGTTTGGCTGGGGAGAGCATTCTCCATTCTCCACACGCCCCTGGGCCTCCCTCCGCCCTCCCCACCTCCACAGCCTCCCAGTCAATCTATTGTGCATCTGCGGCTCTCTGTGTCTCATCTCCTGGGTCCCTGTCTGTGCTGCTGCTGAGGCATTGTCTGTGATGTCTTCCGTGTGAAAGGTGATTCACAGAAATAAATTGCATTGTGTTTTAGGTCCCTGGCAGTCTACCTTTGTAATCATATCTGCAAGGGACTTCATAATAGCTTGAGGGCCTTAGTGTCAAATCCAGGGACTCCAGCAGCTTCCAAATAGACAAATGCTGCAACCAAATGCACATTCAGCCCGTGGAGTTGCAAGTCGGAGGTGAGGAGGGAGGGAGGCTCTGTGCTATGAACCCGGCGTGCTCCCAGCCTTTTTATCAGCAGGTTGATGGAAACCAATCGAAGGATGAGAGGTGGTTTTTTGATTTGTTTGTTTTTAATAACCACCGGAAAGCTAATACTTGTTTAACCTCACTTCAGCCAACGTCTTGTGCTCTTGGCAGCCCTGTGACTAGGCGAAAGGGAAAGTTCAGAGGGTCATCTGGGAGGAGACACAGGGCCGCCAGAGACTGGGGGGTGGTGCAGTGGATGGCGAGGAGGAGCCGTCAGAGACCTAGGAGGCTGGGGCATTGATCTGTGCTGATAATCACCCAATACAAAGGTGCAGGGCAGGGAACGTGGATGCAGGAGGGAAACCGGGGGAGCATGGACTCACCAGTGGTGGGTGAGAACTGACAGAAAGAGAAGGAGGCAGCCAGATAAGTCTCCAAAACTATTCAGACATGGTGCAGAGTAGGGGAAATTGTGTCTCCTGGAACACGTTATCCAGAAGTGACCCCAATCCTGGGGAATTTGAAATAGTTTTACTGAGACCGTATTTATATACTATGGAATTTAACCACTTAAGGTGCATAGTCTATGACATTTTAAGGCAATACGTTGCTTAGACTCTGTAAAAAAAGATTTAAGAGAAGCAGTGTAAAGCAAAGATGATGAGTAGAGAAGGTAGTCAGTGGGAGTGGGTTTTTTTTATTACTCTGTCCCCAGAAATAAATTTAAGACTCAGCCCTACCCTCTGCATCCCTGAGGCTCACCCTTCCTGCAGGCTCAGGTGATGTCAGGATGTGGCTCTCGGTCAGCTCGCAGGACACATGCACACCTGGGGGTAGAGGTACCTCTGGGAAGTCTCCTAAGGTCCTAAAGATTTATGGTTGGTTCCACTGGAATTTCCAGACCATACTAAGAATCCCACAGCCACCCACCACTGCTTTGCATGTGACGCCTACCACTGCACAGCACAGTGCTACCTTCCCTTCACGTGGGTCTCTACCAATTGATTTAGAGGCCATGTTCCCTTCCCCTCAGCAATCAGAAGCCACATCCTTCAGCATATGAATATGAGATCAATATGACCGTCCTTAACATCCAACTTCCTCTGGAGTGTTTGTGAGTACCATTTCTTGCCAAGCCTACAGACCACCTTGCCACCTACTACTAAAATATCCTAATCTACAACTGATGATCACCATGAAATCATTTTTCATGATGCCTGCTCTAGGTTTTGTTCTTACTTTTTGGTACCAGGAATCAAGCTCAGAACCTTGTGCTTGCTAGGCAGGTGCTTATTCTGCTGAGCTATATCCCCAGCCCTAGGTTTTGCTCTTAAATTATTGTCTGTCAGACATATTGGAATAAAAGTATCTGAATTTGAATACTTACACTTAATATTCCCTTGGTCCTGACCAGTTAAGTACTTTTCACAAGGCTTGAATAAATCACTATTACCCAAGTTCAGTCTTTCTATCTTCATAAGTTTATCATATCTGTGCATTTACTTACTTTTTTTAAACATAAAATTTCATTTTAATTCATTTATTTAGAAAGAAAGCATGCCAACTGTTACAGCCAGAAACACCAATACTACTTACCATTAATGGATAGAAACTACAAATACAACAAAATAATATCATTATACACTAGTCATATTCCATTTCTACAGAGAGTTGTCAACCTGACACTTGCTCTCATTTTATTTAAAGTAGAAAGAAAATGGCAAGGTGTGGAAGTTAGTAATTGCTAGAGAAGTCTTAAGAACTGCACAAAACTGAGTTTCTCTCTTTTACTTAATAAAAGGAATAAAAGGAAATTGAAAATGGTTGTAATTTTTCATTGTAAGTCTGTTCTTTAGTGATGTCCTCACTTTGAGAAATTCTACTCAGCACGCATAGGTTCCGGGTTGACTGTATAATTAAATTGCTATGTGGCTGTCTCGCGTCCTGAGCCCCATTTTGCACAGCTGCAGAAAAGAAGTTGGTGAGTTGAAGTGCAGTATCACTTTACACCTGAGTTTCTGAAGTGTCACATGTGGACTAGTTTCACTGGAATTATCCGGGCAGACAAGCTTGTCAGACAATGCCATTTCCCAAGCTCCACCTTAGATATTCTGGGGATAGACAGTTCTATAATTTGCCAAGTTATTATCATTTGTCTTGTTGACACTGCAGTACAGTAAAGTTCGAGACCATTGCCTTAAAGCCATGTGAATACCTGAAGGGTGGCACTGAGCTGTGTGTAGGAATCAAGAAGTCTGTGCTCTCACCTCAGGTCAGAGTTCAAGTCTGAACCTAGCCCTCCACTCCAATTTCCCTGTGGGAGCAGTGGGAAGGCCAAAATGGTCAGGTTCCAGGAACCTCCCAACCCTGTGAATAGGATGTTTTTGGAGCTGCTTTGTTCTAAGAATTCCATGCTCAACCCTGGAGCTTAACGAGGTTGAAGGTGGAGCTGTCACTAGGACAGCTGTTATTGGTGACATGCATTTTTTCTTGTGGGAATCCAACCAGTGCTCACTGGGATGAGCCAGCAGGAGCCCTGACTTCTCTGTCTTAACAACGTCCATCCTCCAGCAGGACCAGCCTGCCCAGGCCAGCGTCTGAGGAAACACTTAGTGAGCTCTCCTAGGAAGTCAGCTCAGGTTCTGCTCCACAGACAGGAAGGATGAGTTCTGTGAATACCAAGTGGATAAAAAGCAGATCACAGTGGGATCCAACTGGCTTGACTTAACTCTTCTCCCTCAGGGTGCCCCACACTGAGATCTGTGCCATGTTTGCCTACAGCTCTCCCCCTCCGGATGAAGCACGTGTATCTGTCATCCAGAGACTGAAAATCAAACATCTCAGCCTGACCTTCATTGCCCCTCTGGTCATGCTCAGCTTTAACCTCTCTGCCTCAACTCCCAAAACTGACCATTGGTTCACAGACCAACTGAGTGACTGGTTCGTTCACCAGTTATTTTTGAAATGAACACTCTGTGCTTGACTCAAAATTAATTATTGAAAAGACAGTTTGGGCTAAAATCAACAAGGCCTCTTTTCTTGAGAAATGTAAAGGGAAAACAATAACTCAGTAGACAGATAAACAAGACGATCCCAGATGGGGAAAAGTCCTGTGGAGAGAAAGCGAAGGGTGAAGAGATGGCAAGCAGCAGAGTCCTGTCACCAGAGAGGACATAGGAGAACTGAAGGAGAAAAGCCAATCCTGAGAAAACTGCAGGGAGAATGTTCCAGGGAGAAGGAAGGACCTATATAGGACTTGGAGGCAGGAAAAGGCTCGGAGGACTTTAGGAGCTGAGTGAAAATTGGTGTAGCTAGAGTTAAGTAAGAGAAGGTAAAATGGAGTGAGATGCTAGGGGAAGGCAAGCAGCATGGAGCACCCGCAGGCACTGTGGGGTTGTGCTGCCCGTGTGCAAGCCCTGGCTCTGATGAAACCAAAAGGAATAGATCCTCTGTCAGGAGCATATCACCAGCCTCTCTGCCTTCCCACCACCTTAGTTTTGGATGCTTTTGCCTGGAACAGCTTGATCCTATATATGAGCATAAGCAAATGCTTTCTCCATCCTTTCATTGCCCCTTCTAGTATCACCTCCTGCGCAGGAATTTTCTTGAATGCCACATTTATACTGAGTATACCTGAGTGTCTTCCTCCTCTGATTCTTCAACTCCCACTTGACAGTTGAGCCTCTTTCATGATCACTCCCAAGGTTAGCCTGGAGTCTGGAAGTTCCTTGTGGGGCCTAACATCTGAAGAACACCTTCTTCATGCCAGTCAGTACACGGAGAACTTTATATGTACCACTTCATTCATTACGCTACTCTGATAAGACAGGTATCACTAACCTCCTGTTACAGATTCAAAACTAATGTCGACTTATTTTTACTACAGCACAGAGGTGCATGAGCCAGTGTTACCTTTAAATTCTTCCCTGTAACCTGGCATGGCCCTTTGCTCATCATTAGTACTGAGTTTTCTAAAGTGTCTGTGTCTCAGTATGTGTTCTGCTGCTGAACAACACAGACGCAGTAAGTGAGAAACAGCACAAGTTTGTCTCCTGGTTCTGGAGCGTGGAAAGACTGAGAGTATCTGACAAGAGCTTTCATGCTGAGTCATTCCAAAGCAGGAAGAAAGAGGTGAGTAGAGTAGAACCCTCTTTTCTAGTCACTTCTTAGAGGTCTTACTTCTTCATATCATCACCAGAGCAGTTACATTCCAACACGCATTTTGGAGGTGATATTCAAACCATGACAACTTTTGTCTTCTGCCAGCCTCTAGTTTTCATGTAAGAGAAGGAAGTCTCACCACCAAAGTATTAGACAGACACCCAGACCTGTGTCCATTCAGCTTGTAACTTCAGTTACAGGCATCAAAGTGATCCCCAGTACCTGTTCCTCTTCAGCCCCAACCTGCTCTCTCCTTTAGAGTCATTCCGAGCCTCCTGCTGAGAAGCAAGTCTTGAACATGAACATTTTCTACCTTATGCTTTGGCTGAAGCATCGACTCCAAGGCCTTGATGTTCACAAAGCAGCTTCAACCAAAGAGAATAGCCACCAGAGAATAAACCCAGTTTTCCGATTCCAAGACATGGAGTCTCTGGAGGTCCAAATTTCATACTGCGCCCCTATATTCTTTACTTCTTGCTCATTCTGGCAGGCATCCAAAGGCTCTCTCTTCTTCTGCATTACCCAGCAACTTTGGAGTCAGCGTGGACCATGATTCTTCCTTCCTTTTGAAGGAATTTCAGGGAAGGAGGAGGTGTCACTTCATGGCCATGGACTTACTGCCTTTGTAATGAATGCTATCCCATGGAATGGCTTGATGGCAGCTAGCAGCACTTGGCTAAGCATTCTTTATTCACCGTAGGGTGAAATCACCACTTTGCTGAGAGCAGAGTCTTTAGGAGTAGCTAAAGATCAGGGCCTAGAGACAGTAGTTTCATGTTCTAGACTACGGTTTACAAAAGATAAGCAGTGGAGTAAACCAGCAGTCACAGAGTCCCAGCTTTGCTCTGTCATTTGCTAGTTAGGAGGCCTCGGTGAACCCCATTTCATTTTCTAGGATTTACATCATGATGCATTCACCAAAAAGCCTTCCTTAACCAATCTTCCTTTCCTAATCTGATCAGGGGTCCCTCTTAGCTGCTTCCATAACAATTTCCTGATCTTTTCAGTTATCACACTATACCATAATAGCCACTAGATTATGTACATACAGTACAGTAATTAACAGCTACAGTGTTACAATCAGGCAGACATGGGTTGCAATTATAGTTCTCCCATCTTCTAACTATAGGAGTTGCCATAAGGATTAAGCATGTACAAAGTGATTAGAGTAAGGTGTGGGTCATAGCTCAGACACCTGTCTTAGTAGTCATTTTGTTGCCTCTGAGGCTCAATCCTGGACATCCACAGTGTAAAGGTGGAAAGGTTTACTTTGGCTCGTGCTTCAACCCATGATCAGCAGGCTCCCAAGAAGAAACAGCATGGCACAGGGGCCTGGTAGAGGAAAGCGGCTCATGTCATGTTGGTTAGGAAGCAGTGCAAGAAGGGAGGAGATGAGGAGGGAGATACACCATTCCGGGCCACACCCCAGTGACTTCCCAGTGACTCAACTCTTCCTACAAGACCCCACCCCCTAGCAGCCAGTAAGCTATAGACCCCCTGAGATCCAATGCCTTCCAAAAGCCCTGCCACTGAGCACATGAGACTTTTGGGGAGCATGGAGATACGTACCATGAAGCGCCCATTACCTGTGACAGCCACAGTGCCTAACATGATGCCTGACACCCGCTGGTAGAGGTGATGGGGAGGATGTGATGATGCAGTGGTGTGACCTGGCAGTGGGAAGGGATGGCGGGCAGACTCTTATTATGACAACAATGCTGGTGCAATAATGGCGGGTTAGCTATGTGGCAATGGTAGTTATGTCGTAGTAGTGAACTGGTGCTAGTGGTGGTGCTGATGGCAATGACCTCAGTATGGTCTCCGTGGTGATATGATGGTGGCAGTGTAGTAGGGGTAGTGGTGTGATGATGTCATGGTAATGAGCAACAATGATAAGAATCAGCAACTTACATTTTTTAAGACCTTATTCTATGCCTGGCATTGTACTATTTGCATGTATTTGCTTTCATACTCTTAAGATCTTCCTAATACTACCAGTAACCCTCATCTGTAGGCAAATAGTTGAAGTCTCAGAAGTTACAGAATTTCCTCAAGATCCTACAATTAAAGATTAATTCAGGATCGGATACAGGCTGTGTGACATCACCTCATATATATAAAGAACCCAATTATTGCTTATGGGAAGGAAGGAAGGAAGGAAGGAAGGAAGGAAGGAAGGAAGGAAGGAAGGAAAGAAAGAAAGGAAAAAAGGAAGGGGTAGTCTTATTTTCTGACCTTGACATTTCTTTTCCAAATAAAGAGATAATAGCCCTAACTAAAAATCAAATGAGATAAAATAATTCAAAGCTCCTTGAACACTATCAGGTATTCTCTGTGTCTGAAGACTGAATTATCAGCAGCAGCTTCCTAGCAACTCTTCCATTCATTCAGCAGATACTTGGTTTTCTGTTCCTGGCCCTGGGAATAGAGTGAGTAAAGCAAACTAAAGTCCTTGCTCCACAGAGCACCCAGTCGTGAAAGACACCAAGCAGGAAATAAGTAGGATTTAGTGCTGTGGGGAAGATAAAGTGTGGCGGGGCTAGCGTGCCCATGTTAGGGTGGGGTCTTTGTAAAGGGGATGGACAGGGGAGGCCTCTAAGAGGACACGTGGGCAGAACCTGAGCGACATGAGCCAGGGAGCTGTTCAGAGTCTGGAGAAAACTGTTCCATGTTCCACGGGAAAGCTAGAGTCAAATCAGGAACTTCAGAAGCGGCAATGAGAATGAATGCTGGGAATAGGCTAGCACAGAAACCTCAAGGCCTGCTGCCAACAGAGACTATAGAATCCAATTCAGTTTTTTCCCTGGAAACCCCTCTAGCACTGTACCTAAAGTCTCAGTCAGGCCATGATGTCCTGGAGGAGCTGTCTGGAAGCACGGTTCCCTTGGCAACAGCCAGTGGGCTTGGAGGACATGGCCTCCGCTCACCATTCAGTGGTCCATGGGCAAAGTAACATTACACAGCTCCTCTGTGCTGATGGTCTTCCTTCTCCCAGGTATGAGAGACCAAGCAACATCAGGGACTCTCACCACAACAACTGGAGAAGCTCAACTCCACGAAAGTCTATCATAAGACAGTGTGTTTAAATTTATCCTGATCTAAAATGAAGCTGGTTGTACATTATTCAGATTTAGAGATGATGTCAAATTGCATAGGACTGCAAGCACAAGAGGAAATGACTAAAGAAATTATCAACTAGACTTTGAAGGGCTTAGAGGAAGAGGTAAACCTACTCACTAGAAGAGATTTAATTTAGATAAACCTAAGGCAGGGTCTCCGGGAGACACCGAGGTAAGGAGAAAGCAGACAGGAAATGGTAGCGAGTTAGATGGAAGGGGCATGGAAAAAGTTCTGAGGACTTTGGTGGAGATGTGGCCACCTGTATTATGCTAATGGAAGAGCAAACAGGCACAACATTACTGAACAGCGTAATTTCTTCTTAGAATAAAATCAGAGCACAGATAGTGTGCAGAAAAGCGCACCAGATGGGAGTCTGGAGGCTGCAGTCTATGCCTGACTCTGCTTGGAGCTGCCTCGGTGCCTTCAGCTTTTTCTAACCTTTTGCTTCTTCTTCTATAATGACACAAACTGTGACTCTTGGTGAAGGCACGCTTGGTTCTCTTCTGTTTAAGGAGGGCATCCTGCACTCTGAGGAGACTCGCAATCCATCCCCGCTCCATCCCAGCAGACTTTAATGGGAACAGCAAGAGACAAGGATTTGCGACAAGAGGCCTTACAAGAGGGCATTCATCTTGGAGATGGATCACAGGTCCAGGCAGCCTCTGAGGCATTGAAAGACGTCTAAAGGTTGCAAATAGCGGAAGGATGACAGTTATGATCATTCACTATACCAGAGGTTGTAGGAAACATAAAAGGGAAGATTTATTTAAAGTGGCTGAAGGGTGAGTGCAATGCGGAATGATGACTGAGTTACTGACGAGGACAAACCATAGGCTGGGTGTGTTTAGGGACTGGGGTGACATTTGGGTAACTGTAAAGTGGGGTGGCCAGCTAGCATGCAAGAATGTGTGTATGCTTCTATAGTCTTTAGCATTCGGGGTCAGCCCAAGGAGAGAGAACACTGGACTTGTCCCAGTCACTCAGATCCTGGTTAACTAACCACTGTAGCAACATGAATATGAAGTGCTTATGAAGCTTGATTGCAGAGTTAGCAAGCACTTGAGTAAGTATTTTAGATTTTGTGGGCCATGGTACCACTATAATTCACCTCTGCTTTTGAAGAGTAAAACCCACCACTGACAACGTATACATGGATGAACATGTCCGTAGTCCAATAAAACTTTATTTACAAACCAAAGCAGCTAGCTTTGGCCCCCATATCATACTCTGTTGACATCTGTTTAAATGCATGAGCTTTCTGTGTCTCAGTAACCTCCAGTTAGTCTCATTTTAAGAGTGACCCCTCCATGTTGGGAAAAGGAATGTAGATACAAGAACTCTTTTCCACTAGGTGGTCTGAAGAATGGAATCACTTATTGTGTCCCTGGAAAGTGCAATTCAAGATGACAGGCATTTCAGGTATTTAACATAATCTGTGCTGTGCAAGGATGAATTGGGATGCTGACATGATTGGCATGTGTGGAAAAGAGACTCACCAAGGTAAAAGCAAATTTTGACTTCTTTTAATTAGGAAGAGTTGAAGAAATAGGCTTTTTTTTTTCCTAGGGGGAAGATAACTAGGGGCCTAGCAGGGGAGAAACAGAGAAAAGTCAAATGGACAGACACAGGGCACTCACAATGTTGCTAATTGCAATATGGGTTATGGTTATGGTGCTCTATATTTTATAAAGTATGTTTAAGAAAGTTTTTTCTAACTTATCCAAAGATGCCCATGCCTGTTTCCTAAGTTCCCCATATGTGGATAAGTCCAATGATCATTATTCACAATGATAATTTATGCTTACATCAATGCTACAGTAGTGACTACAGCTGTAGATAGTCATTGAAGCACTCTACCAAGCACTGCATGTGCCTCGCCTTACGAAGTCTCCACCCCTGCCTCGGGAAGCAGATACAAGAAAAATTTCACAGATGCAACTGAAGGTCAGGCTCGGTAGCTGGCCCAAGGAAGCACAATTTATAATAAATGCTAGAGTTAGACCACAGATTCATCACTGACCATAGCTGACATGCCTGATCACCACAGGGTTCTACCACACAGCAAGAGGATTCCTCTGTTAGTGTCACAGTGGTTCCCATTACCATGGTTGGTGCCAAACCCTACACATGTATATTTTTGTCTGTGAATGCAGACCTGTGGTAAACTTTAATTTCTAAATTAGGTACAGTAAGACATGAACAACTTTACAATAAAATGGAACGATTATGTCAATATACTCCAATGGAAGTTAGTGAATGTGTGCTGTGTTTCTTTCTCTCCAAGTATCTCATTGGACTTTACCCTTCTTGTGATGATGGGAGGTGGTATGGTGTCTGCATAATAAGATGCAGTGAGGTGAATGGCAGAGGCACCATGATGAAGCATTAGGTCACTGTGTAACACTTCGGGGGCACCTGAACATCAGCACTGTGAGCAATACCTCCATAATCCAGATGGCTAGTGACTAACAGGGGTCACGTGCATGGCATGGAGATGCTGGACAAAGGGGTGATTCATGTCCCAGGCAAGTGGAGCAAGATGGCATGAGATTTCATCACACCACTCAGAATGCAATGGAATCTTAGATTTATGAATTGCTTACTTCTGCAATTTCCCACTTCACAGTTTCAGACCAAGGTTCAACATGGATAAATAAAACCATAGAAAATGAAAGGATGGGGGAGGTTAATCCACTGTAGCTGAAGTCAATGATCAGTACTTGGATCAGTGCCCCATGGGATCTTTAAACTTTTATTGTGGTTGAGGGTCAGAGAGCCAATCATCAAAATCTGTGAACAGAGATAGAAAACAGAAAATAACCTCCATGAAGGTAGTATGCTCGTTTGGGTTTTTTTCCATCATGTTATTCCTAAAGTTTACTTATGTCTGATAAATTTTTGAATCACCAGGGGCTGGGGATATAGCTCAGAGGCATAGCACCTGCCTGGCAAGAACGAGGTTGTGAGTTTGAATCCCAGTACCGAAAGAAAGAAAGAAAGAAAGAAAGAAAGAAAGAAAGAAAGAAAGAAAGAAAGAAAGAAAGAAAGAAAGAAAAGGAAAGGAAAGGAAAGAAAAGAAAAGAAGGAAAAGAAAAATTAATAACTGAATCAATGCATGAGTATTTTGGATTTAAGCATCAAAAAACACATAGCCAAACATTACGGACTATGAACAACATAATTACGTAGGCTGCTTCTCCATGATTTTATAAATATGCCTCTTTCTTCTCTCCCTTTTTTCCATTTAGTCTGATACCCTGGCTCAATGGGTACTTAGTGAGTACAGCAATAGCTAATGATGAGCATGACAGCTAACTCAGTATATAAAGAGTGCTACACAGCTATGGTAATCAGCAACCTTTTACCCTTTCTAGCTCTTGTGACAGATACTGTGACTTCTTATCTGTTCTTGGGAGTTCTGACTCAACCCTTTTTTTTCTCCCATTTATGAATGCAAATCAGAAGATAAATCAGACAAGAAAAAGCTAACATGTTCTCTGATTTATAAACAATGTTTTGGTTAACACTTCAGTGACTACATAATCAAGGATGAATTACTTGTAGCACAGTTAAATGCCACAAACAGGAGGGCTGAGGATTTAACATGGATCCACATGGCAGAGCTCCGAACTGTGGCACATGGGGAAAGAGCTGGAAGGGTACTGCCACAGTTGGCACTGCCCAGGGTGTTACTATGCAGCCGAGTGATGTAGTGACCCCCCTGCATCAGAATCCTGAAGCAAAGGTGGCCAGGGCCAGGGTATTGCTATTGGATGGAGGATGGCTATATTGGGTGGAGGTCTGACATAAATGTCACTAAAACTCCTCTAAAATATGAGCTTCCTGGGTGTGTGTGTGTGTGTGTGTGTGTGTGTGTGTGTGTGTGATGCCCTTGTAGTTCATTTGTGTGTGCGTGGCATTGTCCTTTGGTAAATAAAATCCTCTTTAACTTTTACATAAAATGCAGAACACACCACTTTCTTGCTTTTTTACCCTCCTTGAGTGGTCTGTGTCACACAGGTAACCTTAGTAGGACCTCAGTCTATGGCAGATGTATCCACTCTTCCCTGGCACTTGGAGGGCATTGATTTTCAGTGAGTGAACTTCATGCTGCACCATACCGCACACTTATATATCCAGGAAGGAGTCCCACCATGACAGTTAGCCCATAAAAATTAGCTGAGCCCTGGCTTGTGAGCCCTGGCTTACGCTGTAATGACCTGAGGTGGAATTTAGCAGTGTATATTTTAAAAGTCATCTTGATTGTGAAACACAGTCCTAAAATGAAATCCATCATTTGGAGTTTACAGGGTGAATGAAATTATCCCTCATTTTACCCACAAAGAAACTGAGACCCAGAGATCTTGGCCAAAAGAATAGCAGTGATAGAGGCAGACTCAGAACTAAAGCCATGAGGCTGCACCTTACAGGAAAATTCTATTAAAAACCTTTTTATGCAAAACCATAACTTCAGGACTGATGGTTTGGCTGGTTGTCAGTTTGCTATGTGTACAGACTTGTGCATAATTGTTACTGAAAGCAGTATCCTTATAAATTATATTGATTATATGTGTTTATTGTGGGAAAGCAAATGGGAATAAAAGGACCCATCACTGCGTAATACTGAGATAATCCTGTTAACCTGTTGGTATATGTTCTCTTAGACCTTTCATTCATGTGTTGGAGTTTTTTTTTAATTATTTTATAAGACAAGGCTATGATGAGTGTACAGTGTTCCATTCTTCAATATTCACTGGCTATGGTGTAAGCATCTTTCCTGCTAACAGGTAAATGTGCATACTAGTATTTAAGAGCCATATGGAGTTCTTCAATATAATATATTATAATATGTTCAACAGAATATTATTGTCAGACGTCTAAGATAGCCATGTGTTTTTGTAATGATATGCTTGAACAAATAGCATACAACTTCCCAAGCTCTAAAGTGGGGTGTTTTGGTACTAAAAAGTTCTAAAGAACTTAAAAGTATTAGCATTCACTTAAAGTGAGTTCTCCTACTTTTCAATCAGATTGAAACTAGGTTCCCTCGATCAGGTTGGATAGCTGAAGTTTCACCTACTAAGGCCCCCAGTGTCCATCATTATTTGGTGTCGAGGGTGACCAGCATGTTAACATATGAGTTCTCAGGTGAGTTCATTTTCCAGCTTGGAATCAGACTCCACAAAATGCAGATATCATTACTTTGGGTCCTAGAGACTTCCCCACCACTTCCAAGAGCAGCTGGCACTGAATTTTCATCAGAAGGAAAGGAAGCATCAATAAACCCTGAAAAGCCCAGACCTGCCTAGAGACAGCAACAGAATCAGAGTGGAACCTGGAAGCCAAGTTCCCTAGACTCAGGAAAGGTCAGACTGAACTGGGTTGCTGTGAGTCTGAGATCAGAAAAGAAGAATTCTAAAGAGTTCAGGGTAACCACAGCCAAACAATGGGTAAAGGAGGCAAAATAATGACTCTGGTATTTGGGAGAAAGAAAACAAATCTCTCCCATTCTTCAAAAAAAAAAAAATTCTAGGAAATAGATTTGACAGGCAAATAATTTGGCAAATAATAGAAGCAAATTTCAAAGTGACCCAGAAACTCCAAAAGCATTTTTTCTTCCACTGCTATGGTATTTAGGTGAGACAACAGAGTGGTTTGTAAAGTGACCTGAGGCTCTATTCTAGATGTGGCTTCAAACTTTTATTTGCAGGACTAAGAAGATTCTATTCTCTGCCTAGGTTTTATTTCCCATTCATTAAATAAGAAGTGGAAAGACATTATAGCACTCATCAAAGATTCCAGCTCTGTCATTTACTAGCTGAATGATATTGAACCATTTCTTTAATCTCTTGGAGTCTCAATTTTCCAGTCTTTAAAATAGAGATAAAAATATGTATCTTACAAGATTGCTCTGAATATTAAAATAAAATGAGATACATAGAAATCTTGGCCAAGGACTGTGACACAGCGGATGCTTTATAATTGCAGGATTTGGCAGCTGTTTATTTTCTTTGTTCCTTTCCAGCACCAAAGTATTATTCTATTGCAGGTGTGTGGGGAGGGGGTATATAGATATGCCAAAATATGTTCATTTCTCCCAAAGAGTTAAAAGTCCACTGTAGGGATAAGACATGTAAATACAGCTGCATTGGAAGATGAAGTAGAGATGTGTAATTCAAGCTCTCCAAGGGCAAGTGGGAGAGACTTCACAGTAGAGGCAGCCACTAGAGGCTTCACAAGATGAAAAAGAATTTTTTAAGGCCAGGTAGGAATGCAAGTCACAGAAACCGAAATAAAGTGCAAACTAGAAGAATTGTTACTATTGTTGCTTAAACTCCTTCTAATGGACAGGGGCAGTAGTTAAGATAGGAGATATACAGACGGAGAGCCCGAAGTAGCACCGATTGTTGGATGCTGCCTCAGAGCTTCTGAATCAACAGGTCTAGTGTGGGATCCAGGATTTGTATTCTCAACAACTCTCAAGTCATATTCATATAGTTAGTAAGGAAACACACTCAGAATACTACTGCTTTAGGCCAGTGTGGCTGCTTTACTTTTTACAAGTTATTCATACTTGGTTCAAGAGTAAAATAAAAAAATTTTTTAAATGAAAAATAAAAAAGAGTAATGTAAATATTTATCACATTTTACTTTGCATCTAACCCATTAATAGACTATAGGGTATATGCACAAATAAAAGACATAATATTGACTCTAGAAGTCCCTATACTTCATTAGCCTGGGAAGTCTTAAATTATTAATGCATGTGTTGATTTGACTTGCCCATGTATAGCTTCTACTCTCAGTGCAGAGACATAAAGAATTTATTGGGATGAATTAGAATATCGTTCGTTAGAATAAGGTTAGATCTTTTTCCAAGTGTTTTTGTTTTCTTGGCAAGCAGGCCTATGAGTCCTAAAGGATATTTTATTTTCACTTAACCCTTGATGTTCTTATTGCATCTTCAATACAGCCACCATCTGTGTGTGTGTGTGTGTGTGTGTGTGTGCGTGCGCGCGCGCATGTGTGTGTTTTTGCTCCTATCACCAAAACTTTCAGTAGTTTTTAAAGACCCAGGTGGAGCGGGATTTTGACTAGTGGGAAAGAACAGGGACCTGTACCAATACAGCCTGATGTCTTTTACAAAATCTGAAACGGACTCTCTGAATCATCAGTACTTTGAGACCTCAGATGTCTTCTGCCAATAGTAGTCTTTACTGTATTTAGATCCCCAATGCTTCGAGGCCTGACCTGGCCTTGGCTTCCCTTCCCTTCCCTTCACTTCCCTTCCTTCATGCCTTCCTTCCTTTCTTCCTTTCTCTCCTGCTCCTTCTTTGCAGTATGGGGGTAGAAGCCAGGACTTCCTGCATGCTTGGCAAGGGCTCCAGTGCTCACCTGCAAGACACCCTTGTCTCTTACAGGTGACAGCCGAGCACCAGGCTTCCATTACCGGCTTCCTCCTGTGCCCATCCCCCTCCTTAGCCCGAGTTTTGCAAGCTGATCTGTACTCTCCTCATACTCTTTTCTAAAATTCTTGGAGGAGCTGTGATTTCCAGGACCCCGTCTTGCCTTTCTGTGATCATGATACATATTAAAATGTATGCTTCTTCTTTGAAAGAGGAAGAGAAGCAGTCATCTGAATTCCTTCAGGCAACAGGGCAGAGAGAGTCTACCCCGTGCGTGCTGAAGGAGTCACTGGCTCTCTTCAGGAGAATCACCACTTTGTGACTGCTCGCCAGGGCTCTGAGGATGAGACTTGAACTCTGTGAATCCAGATCGGCCTACCCCGATTTTCTCTCAGGCAGAGACCCCAAGGTACTGTCCCATGGACCATATCCAGACTATAGGCCGTAAGTTAAAAAACAAAAAAAAGAAGGAAGGAAGGAAGGAAGGAAGGAAGGAAGGAAGGAAGGAAGGAAGGAAAGAAAGAAAGAAAGAAAGAAAGAAAGAAAGAAAGAAAGAAAGAAACAAAGAAAGGAAGGAAGGAAGGAAGGAAGGAAGGAAGGAAGGAAGGAAGGAAGGAAGGAAACTGAATCTGTGATCAGTATTACAAAAAATAGTAACGATTTACATAAAAATTTGGATTTTTAACTTCATGACAGTCAGAAGGTTTGGCCTCCCTGAATACCTGCGAAGGGCAATCCCGGAGGAATGAAGCGCGGCTCACCTCTTCCCTGCAGGGCTCCTGCTCTCCACTGGCACTGCACAGCCTGCCGGGGTGGCCCCACTATGCTGCCTTCCTAGGCTACTTAAGTGTTTGCATTCATCACCTATTTCTGATTTTTCTGACAAGCTCACAGACCTTCAGAGCACAGGAGCTGCAGAGGTTTCTTAGATCAGGGACTTCAAATACCACTATATATCCGAATTAACCTGGCAGTGTCTACAAAGCCCTCTGCCCAGACTATCCAGTGCCAATTAAATGACAGTCTTTGCATTGGACCCGCCCTTGAGCATTTTTTCATGATTCCCTAGATGATTCCAATGTAGATATATTTGAGAAGCAAGACCTTGGAAGAGATCTACTTGAAATGTATTGTGCATATAAATCAATTACTTGGGAATCTTGTTAAATGGCAGATTCTGGGCCCAGGGTTCTGCATTTCTTACAAGGCTAACGCTGCTTCTCCCACATTTCCCATCACAAAGGCCTCAACGCATTTTGGTCTGGTCTGGTGCATAGGTTTTAGATGCTTTCCTTATTAAGTGTCTAAGCTTAGAAAAAATTATGTATTCATTTTTAAAAATTACTTTAAAAAACAAATGGCAGCAATGTCAAGTGGATATTTTTATAAGAAAATTTTGTCTAGTTTCAGTTTTATTTTCTTCTTTCAAAGAGAAAAAACAATAAAAATAATGATATAGAATTTCAAAACAAGCTAATATGGGATTAACAATGGTTAGTATATTGTGTATTGTTATCTTCAAAGTAGTTGCTCAGATTACAAAATATAGGCTTGAAAAACTGGTCAAACAATAAAAGCACAAACCATTCTTTTCAATGAACCAATAGAAATTAGTAGTACAATCGTCTTAGGTATCTTGTGTGTGTGTGTGTGTGTGTGTGTGTGTGTGTGTATTCTTTTCCCTTCCTTCTTTTCTCCTTTCCCCCCTCCCAGTTGTTCTTTCCTTTTAAGCAGTTTCTTCCCCTTTCACAGTATCTATTGTACGTTTTGCATCTTATTTACTCTTTCAGTTTCTTACACTAGGGAGACAATACAACATTTTTACAGGCAAGTCTGATTTATTTCACTTATGAGTATGATCTCAATTTGCATACATTTACCTATAAAAGCCTTGAGTTTATCCTTCTTTATAGCTGAGTAGTACACCATTCCTGGTAAAAGCTCTACAGAAAATCAGAATAGATGGTATTTACTTTAATCTGATAAAAGCCACTTATGACAAACCAACAGCCAACATTATGCTAAATGGACAAAAACTGAAAGCTTTCACTCTAAAATCAGGAACAAGACAAGGACGTCCACTATCACCGTTTCTATTCAATATAGTTCTGGAAAGAACTATTTTTAATTCCCTTCATTTGTTTACATTACAATATACTCTCATAGCTGATAGAGAAAGGGGTGGGACTTCAGTCAATGGAACATTATTTTACCAGCACTCTACTCATATAAGATTCCCATCTTTAGTCTTCAGTGACATTGGATGGGGTGTGGATTACAAAACAGATCTTTACCCCCTCCCCCAGCTATGGCTCAAGATCTCATAATATTTTTAGTACATGTTTGCAATGCATAATGATTGCATTCACGTGGGGAGTTGGTACGTGTATATAACACGTCTTACTTCTTTTACATCCCCTTCCTTCCCATTCTGTCCATCAAGATCGTATAACTATAAATCAGAAGAGCTGATATACTGAGAAAAATAGTTCCATCTATCTTTATAAGTGGTCCAAAACCTGGAGAGCTTTTTTGTTTGATGGAGTTTAAAGTCATACAGTAACCTCTCGTTCCAGGTGAGAATGAAGCAGTCAGCCAGGTCTAATTGCCTAGTTAGATGAGTGTTCTGAGGAGGAAACTCTTTCAGCAATTTTTTTTTTTAATTTGAAGACTGAAATTGGAGAGCTGATGAAGAAACATTTCCCCAGGATAGAGGTTTGCTTTTGGGCTGGCTGTGTCTCTGAGCTGAAAAAGTCACCATGGTGAATTCATTCTGCTAAGTCTGTCTTCCTCAAAGTACTATCAAAGGATAGTGTGTGAGAGAATCTTTTGAGATTTTAGTTGATGTATATTTCCAGACTCTACTTCCAAAGATTCTGAGCCAGTAGGGTTGGGACTCAGGATGTGGCATTTTTAGGAAAACTCATCCAGGTGATTTTTATGCATATAGAGGACCAGATGGAGAGAAATATGATGGGTGGGTAAATGTCCTTCCTTCCCTATCCAAGAGAATGGCCATTTTCTTCTGAACCAAACACTGCACCCTAGGAATCAGCTGACACCAGGGCTGTGTCAGACACCTGACTTCAGTAGGAGGCTCTTTGTTGAATTATGACAGGGATCGTGCGGGATCACTTTTGCTACCAGGATATGCATCCTAGGACTGCCAGTTCTCAGTAATTTTACCATTTCTTCAGCACAGGGCATCCCAGAATCTGTCCTACTGTGCATACTATAGGAAAACATGAAATGGTCAAAATTTCTGCCTTTATCTATTGAGATCTCACTACAGCAGTGTTCAGCAGCTTTTAAAAATCACATCATTGCATTCACATACAAACTACGCCTTCTGCTGTCCCATACTGGATTCTGATGTATTTGAAGAATGCTCTTATATTGAGTATCACTGAATACAAGGAGCAAATTTCTGTATAGAAATAAAGAGAAATTTGAGACATATTACTTCTGAAAATAAGTACTTTAAAAATCATAGATATACACAAAGTCTTTACAACTTGTAGTGTCTTAATTATGCATATGCTAGCACTGGTCCAGCTGCACTGGAGAAATATTGTGAGATATGTGATTATAACAGCCCCTCCTCCAGAAGGTAGCTACCCCTCTCTGTCCCACGCCACTGAAACTCACTATCACAGTGCAGAGGCTAAGGATGACATCACAGAAGAAGGCAGCTGGACACAAGGAAGCCCAGGGCGGGAAGTAATCGATTGGTCTCTAGATGCAGAGACTGATCTTGGAGGCTTCAGTGCATCTGAATTGATCTGTCTGGGCTGTAGTTTCAGGCCATCTGATGGACTGCTACAAGGGACTCAGGTGTACCCTTCAGCAACTTGATAACTCTTTGCCAGCTGAATGTCAAGTCACTTGATCCAAAGGGAAAGAGGCCGAAATTGCCCTATCTGACAACTAAATTACAAGTTGGCCTTTTTGATAAAGAAGAAACTTTGATATATAGAAAGTGAACATAGAAGCTGGAATGATACTATTGATGATGGTGTCTTTTAAAGCAGCAGGTACTGCCATTAATTAAGAAATTGCAGTGTGCTGGGCACAGGTGTTATTCCATTGAACCCTCACACCAACCTTGGTAGACGTAGGTATCTTTGCCCCTCCCATTTTACAGGAGGAACCTGAGGTTTAAAGCTGTTCAGTGATCTGTCCATGGTCTTGCCAGTTGCATACTTCCTGTGTGAGTCCTTGACATAGCTCCTATTTTTCAGGGTTTTTAACTGTTGAACAAGACAATACTTCAGGGATTACTCTTGGTCTGTTTCTTCTTTTTGTTTTTCTGAGACAGGGTCTTACTGTGCTGTCCAAGCAGCCTTTGGGCTCATGATACTCCAGCCTCAGCCTCCCAGAAGCTGGGATTACAGGCCCGCAAGCACACTCAGTTCATTCTTGATCTTTGTGCAGTGTGGGAGTTGAAGTTTAGGTTCAACTATTATCCCATCCACTTGTGAACTAGAAAGAAGGGCTCAGAGACCATTCGTTACCTGGAAAGGTCACTCTTTCCCACTGCTCATCCAGTCCAGCTCAGTTCTCCTTGCTCCCTTCCAGTCCAGTGATCCCAGAAGATTCCAAAACTAAACATTCCCTGGAGCCTTTGTAATCTACTGGGAATACACTTACAGAGACAAAGACTTGAATTAAAATTCCAGATCTCCAAGGCAGTAAGTCTTTTTTGTTCTTTAAGCTCAGATACCTTCAACACCAAGAATAGTATCTAGAATGCAGTAAATGTGCAACTAGTATTTGTTGCCAAGAATGGAAATCACTAGTAAGAGATGTGATCTTGGAGGCAGCATGTATTGTATTGGTCCCCCAGTTTTCTAGTTTTGAAATAAGAAGGATGGTCTAGATGCTCTAGAAGATTCTTCTGCTTTAAAACTTAGTTAACTCTAGAGCAGAAATTCTTTACCTGAAGTCTGAAAATTGGTTCATGTACTCTTGGTAACCCTATACAGAATATCTTTAAATTTTTACTTATTTTAGTATAATTTACATGCAATAAGATTCACTCTTTATATACAGATCTATGGATTTTGACCATATATAATCATGTAACTATCACCATAATCAAGATACAGAATATTTCAATTAAGCCAAATTTATACACATTTACAAGCAATTCTCTTGTCCCAACCCCAGCTTCTAACAACCAGTGATCTGTTTTGTTTCTATAATTTTGCCTTTCCTAGAATGTAATAGGAGTGAAGTCATACAGGATGTAGCATTTTCAATCCAGCTTATTTTTTCTAGATTCATTTTGAAATCCATTCACCATGCCATGTGCATTAGTAGTTTGTTTCACTTTACTGCTGAGTAAATATTCCATTGTATGGATGAACCATAATGTGTTTATCCATCCCCCAGCTGATGAACATTTCAGTTGTATTCAATTTGGGGCAATTATGAATGAAGCCATTACAATATTCGTGTATAGGTTTTCTGTGAACATATTCCCTCATTTCTCTTGGGTAAGTATTGTAGGGAGTGAGTTTATTTAGATTTATCGAGGGACATGTATGCGTGCATTTTTTCTAGGATGATTGTTTTGTCGGATTCCCAAAATGGCCCAAAGCTCACAAAATGTTAAGACCCACTGATCTTGTTGCTGCTTCCTCTGGCTTGTGTTGAGTCCCTTAAGCTTAATGCCTAAGTTTTCAAATTGAGAAGTACCCTGCCTCAGTAAACGACTATTGTATTAGGACTGAGCTGCTTTCCCACCATAGTCCAGTATTTCACTGTGACCCTGCCAGTCTTCTTCCCCTTTCCAGGATCTTGCCTGCCCTATTGGTAACCAGCATGATGGCTGAGCTCCATTGCTCCATCCTGTGTTTCCCAGGCAACGCAATACAAGATTCCTCTCCACTGGAGCTTTGGCTCAGATGCTGATCTCAGCCCCTACAAGGACCCATCACTCAGGCCTGCCCTGTTTCCTGTAGTGCATGGAGCTCTCTAGCCACTGCTTTCTTTGTTGTCATTATTTGCTTCTTTGTCTCTACCTAGGAGGTGGCATGGCAGGATGATATTTATCAAGGTATGGCAAACTAGAATAGGGCACTAGATTTCCAGTCCTGGTTTTGCTAACTGAGGCGCACCCCATTTGGGCAAATCATGTCAAGCTTCCTTATCTAAAACACTGAGCAGCTTTGTAATGTTTTGAGGATAAAGACCCAAAGCCTTTACACAATACGACTTTAAACAGTCTGGGCTTTGCCTGCCTTCCCACCCACTACTTCCTCCCTGGTCTTTGCACTGTCACCCTACTCGTCGATTTTTAATTGTTTTGACCTACCCTGTTACCTCTGCTGGCCCTTATGCTGAAAAAGCTTCCTTTATGCCAAACCCTGCAACTACCAACCCCACCACCACCAATTCATGCTTACTTATTGCTCTGCTCTCGGTTTATACAGCACTCCCTCAGGGAAACCCCTTTTGCCTGTGTTGTGCATTCTCATGGTGCCATTTCCTGTACTTTATGGCTCTACTGTGGCAGAAAAGTAATATTTGTTTGTACAAATATTTGATTAATGCCGGTCTGTTTCCCAAGCCTGTAAACTCCATGAAGTCAGGGGCTTGGGTTCATTAACATGTATATGGCTGGTGCCTGACCTGTAGCTTTCATAAATGTTTGTTCAAACCATGAAATAAGACATTAATAACCTCTGATCTGTATCTATCTGAACTGTGTGACCACACCATTCTAATGTACTCTCCAGATTTGTGTGTGCACAGCCCTGTGAAATATAGACTATTGTCATCATTATTTTGAAGCAGAATAACCAAGGCACTGGGACTTAAGTGCTTTGTTCAAGTTCACATGACTAAGAAACGGCAAAGCTGGGGCAAATCCATTGCATTTTGTCTCCAGAGTCCATGTTATTGACCCTCTCTGCCTCCTTGCACTGCCAGACCTTACTGTGTGGTCATGAAATACAGGGTGCACTAACGGTGTGACACAAGCTCTGCTGGGTTATTTGAACTGAAACCGCACCTTGACTGTTTAATAGTAACATCGCTGCCTGCTAGAGCTCTTTGCCCTAGGGTGTTGCCTTAGTCCAGCGCATGGTTTCCTACAAGATGATTTCTCAGGAATTCAGCATTTCCACCCAGGGGTGGGAATGTGATAGCTGGGGAAGCTGGCAGACGTTGGGTTCTCTGCTGCCCACTGCACAGCCTCCAGCGGCTCTGCTCTAAATGGGTGCTTCTGGGAGATTCCACAGAAACTTCAGACCTAAGCTGTGGAGGTTTGGTTCTGAAGTTCTCCAACATTTAGCTAGGCAATTTTGTAATACTAAGTGGAGTTTTGACGAAGCCCTGTTGAGAGTATGGAAGCCAGCAAAAGAGAACAATAAAGACTTGTATGCAGGTAAAAGGCGGAATAATAAGGCCACATTTCAGGCTGTACCTGCTCCAGAAAATTAAGAAGGGAGGTCTGGAGTCAAGGAACGAGATCTTTTTTAGGGTGTGTGTGTGTGTGTGTGTGCGTATGCGTGTGCATAGGATTGACATCTGCATTCATGTAACTACTTCATTTCATCTCATAGGTTTCTTCATGACACACAGGAAGCCCTAGAGCAATAAAGGATTTCTCAGGTGGCCTTGATTTACTCAGTTGTCATTTACTAAATATATGAGGAAGGGATCAAGATTTTACCCAAGATCATGGGCCCTAAGCAGCTACTCTAGTTTTGGATCATGATAATAAGCACCCTTCAAGTGCCATCTCTGGGCCTAGCATCTTGCTCAGAGTTCCATATCTGTTACCTCACATTATCATTACAACCAATGAAATACTATCTTACGGGCAAGAAAATAGGGGGATCCTGAGGCAGTTACTTGCCTAGGGTCAGGAAACTGGCATCTCTCCAGTCTGGCCTATGACTCAAGTGTCTGTGATGTTAAAATCCATCCATACAGTTGCCAGAAGCCAAGTAGGAACTCCAGGTCATTACTTCACTTTATTAAACTTCAGTTTTCTCTGTGAAATGAATAAAGCTGTTACCTTGTTATTATTACAAGAAATGAAGGGTTGATTCGTGCAAAGTGCTTATCCTGATTCCTGGAACACTGAATCTCAATATAGTCTAACAGCTGTTATTTTCTCTTTATCATCACCATTGTTTGCAGGGAGAGAGAGAGAGAGAGAGAGAGAGCGAGAGAGAGAGCGACAGCTAGCCATGGTGGTTCAAAAGAGGGGGCAATCACTTACCAGGAGGATGATGATGGTTGTGTGAGGATGATTGAAAGGAGAATATGGAGAATGTGAAATGTCTGTGCTGAGTGGGGTTGGAATCAACGTGGCACTGAATAGAAGCAACAACTGGGTGAAAGCAAAGAGCTAGGAGGACCCGAGGGGTGACAAGTGGTAAGCACATCACTTTGGCTCACTGATATATACTGAAACGAAGGTGAAAGTAGCAACATGCCTTGGGATGAAAGTTTTGAAAACCAAATTGAGCAGTAGGCTTAAATTATAGGAAAAAGGGAAATACTGAATATATTTTTAGCAGGGCAGTGACATGAACAAAACTATGCCCCCAGGAGGGTTTGGCAGGCCACTTATACACAGTAGGGCTGGGAGTATGAGAAAATTGCAGGACAGAATCTATAACAAGTAACATGATACTGTGCCCAGTCAGCAAGATCTATTTTGGCTTTGACTGAAAAAAAGAATCTGAGGAGCCCTACATCGACTTCATGGAATGCCCAGGACCTAACAGATCTTGCCAGGTATCCCCTCAAGCAGGCCAACATTCATTAATGTGAAATTCATGAGCACATTTGAAGTTCACGTAATTCTCAGAAGAAAAAAACTGTAATCAGATGTGGGAAATATTTTGACTTGTGAGTTTATCGAAGGCGAAAATGTGTGTGGTAGCCAATTGCTCGATTTGCACGTACTCAACCAGTGAATGCACACACGACTCCATGAGTGCCCGAGTACTTATCCAGACATCTTTTGACTTTTGAGGCAGCCGAGGTGGAGGGTACGGTGAAGAAATCCCAAGTTCTTGTGGTTAGTGACACATGGAGCTGTGATTTGGCCTCAGGACTTTTTCTTTCTCCAACGTCCTGCTCACACACTTCTCCATTTATACCTCGTCGAAAGAGTGCTTTAGCCAGGTGTTGTGGTCAGGGTTTGCAAGGAAAACAATTTACTACCAGACACACAATTTATGGGACTATTTTATGATAGTCACCTAAAGAATCAAATATAAAAAAAACTTCAGGAAATCTGTCCATACACTAACGACCCAAAGAATTCAGCTGAGGGCCTGGATCCCATGGCAATGTCCTGCACAAGTCTAGCTAAAGACCTAGAGCCCATGACAATGCCCTCCACAAGTCCAGCTGGAGGCCTAGAGCCCATAACAATGACTCATGGAAGTCTGTTTCATGGATCTGCACTGGGAAGGCCCAAAGGTCAGTGGCAGAAGCTAGAAAGTCTGTGCCAGTGGGACGGAAGGATCTTTGCCAGCAGACTGAGAGATCTGCACTGGAGCCAGGAAACAATACTCAAAGTAAGGACCAGAGCTCCCCCAAAAAGTACCACAGCCATCCTCAGTGACAACGAGGTCCAGAGCTCCTCCGACAAGAACAGCTGAGTTCTTATCAGGAAACCAGCATGACAAGTTTTCTTGGCAGTTGAGCAGCACACCATCTTTCCCTCCAGAACCAGGAAGCGATGCTTCAAGTAAGGACCAGAGCTCCCCCAAAGTGAACCACAGCCATTTTCAGCAACAAGATAAACAGCCAAATTCATACCAGGAAAGAAGCTCAATGAGCCCCTCCAGGAGAACCAGTGGCAACAGGAGAACCAACAGCACCCCTCTTCCTCTGCAGTTCTCTTTTTTTATGTCGCTCGCAACAATCCTCAGGGGGGCCACCCACACCCAGCACCACACTGAGCCAGTTCAGCTGGGTGTTACAAGTTGACCACCAGTTGTCAATCCACCACACCAGTTCATCCCAGGGCTTAGATAGCTGAGGCAGAAAAATCCTCACAATTTCCAGATCAGCTGGGAGTACACAGCAAGACCCTGCCTCAGAAACCAACAATTAAAAAGTACTTTACGAAGGTATGCACAACTTAGGCATTTGGAATCCTACTCGCTTTTTCTTTTTTTATTTACTCCTAGAAGAAGAGCTTTACTTCTCCTTCTCTAGTCAGTCATGGAGGGAGCATTTAGCATTGTGCGCTCTGAGAGATGATTTTCTAGCCCAGGAGCTTGGTGCTCTGATAGTGATGTGAGATAAAGGAGCTTGGCCTTCAGAGTTGGAAAAGGTACCAGTTGTTTTGTTCTCCAACCACTCAGAGGCAACTTTTGTTTTCTTTTCTTCCTCTTCTTTTTTATTTTCTTTCCCCTTGCAAGACTTTCTTTTTTCATATAGAAAGAAAAGCGAGGGAGGGGAGGTAGAAGGACTCAGATTAGTCTATGGCTCAGAGGTCTTGAAGAGTTTAGGGGAAAAATAAAATAATGCAAAACTATAACTTCTCATTATTCTCCACTGCTTCCACGTCCCACTGCCAATCTACTCTTTCCATCAAATATGTATTATAATGGTTGTGGAGCAGATCAAAAACATTCTCTTTTCTGTGGAATGTACAATCAGTCCATTTTAAAGGAGCACGGCATCAAAGACGTCCATTGTCAAACACCCCCCTTTCTGTCCTTCTTTTCCCCTTCACCAGGAACAAAACGTTTGAATTACAAAAGGCACCTTTCATCTCAAATTGGTCTCTTTCCCTTTGTGTCTTGACTTGCAGAGGGGAAAGTGTAGTAAATTAAAAATAGCATTGTTGAGGACAGTAAGTGTTAATTATTGAGATTTAATATTTGAAGAGTGCCACAGTCATCACTTTTACAGACAGAAACTTACATGGATGGCTATTGAGATTTGAACAATTAAATGACGGGCTATTTTGTTGCACTATGTAAATCATGACTGCTTGATAGATATTCCAAGGTCAAGGTATGAACTATGCAAAATTCAGCATCCTTGCATTAGATGGGTCTAAAGTCCCAGCCCTTCCAATATTTCAAAGGTGATTTGGTTCATGGCACCTATGTAATAGCACTTGAACCCAGAATGCTACAATTATTGCAGCAGCATAATTGCAACTTCTGCAAACAGTTAGTCATATTGGCTGAACCCTGGAACCTTCAGACAGTGCAACTTTCCTCATAGGAAAATTTGTCTGGAGGCCAAATCCTGACAAGTTGTTTTTATTTGTCTATGTTTGCCATCGCAGAACAGTGACTAAGAATTTGGGGTTTGAAATTAGCAGATTGTGGGTATTAGTTACTTACTGTCGAATATTACTCCAAAACTTGGTGGCTTGCAACAATCATTGTTTATGTCTCTTATGGTTCTGTGGACCAAGAATTCCTACAGAGTACAGAGGAGATGGTTTGTCTCTGCCCTAGAGTGTCTCAGATCTTAGTTGGAAGACTTGGAAAGTAAAGGTGAAAATCATCTGAGAATTCCTTTGCTCTCCTGGGGGCTTTGCTGGAACTGTCAGCCACAGCTGTGACACCCAGCCTACCCTTGAAGCCTGAGCTTCCTCTGCATGTGACTGGGTTTCAAGGATCAGCACAGCTGGAGATATACAAGACCGTGATATCATGATGCCTTTTAGAAAGTTATATCAAGCCGGGCGTGGTGGCGCGCGCCTTTAATCCCAGCACTCGGGAGGCTGCGGTAGGCAGAGCGTTGTGAGTTTGAGGCCGGCTTGGGCTACAACGCGGCGCAAGGCCGACCTGAGCTACATAGTGCGACCCTGCCTCAAAAAGCCAGGGCTGGGAGTTTGGCTCAGTGGCTTAAGCGCCTGCCGTGGCAGGCGCAAGGCTGTGAGTTCAATTCCCGGTGCCGCAAAAAAAAAAAAAAAAAAGTTATATAACAATGGAAGATGGATGGTTAGGCGGCTGGGAGGGAGGGAGCAAGGGAGGGGAGAGAGACAGGAGGGAGGTAGGGTTGAAGGGAGTGAGGGGGAGAGAGAGTGAGAGGGCAAAGGTGGCCATGTTTCTCTAACACTGCTTCATGAAAATACCAGGTTTAAAAAGTTGCAGCACCATCTCCTCCTTCCACTTTGGCAAATCTGTGTATTTGTGGGAAAATGCATATCAGAAAGTTGTCACTTAAGGATAACTTATTCAACAAAGACCCTTCTTCATTCTAGTTTCACCATTACTGTCAAACTAACCTTACCTGAGCAGCTCTTTGACCCAAACATTTTTGTAAGCATGATCTCACTGGATCCTCACCACCACTCAATAAACCCAATGTGATAGTTTTCATAATTTTCCCCTCCAAATCAAAACTCAGAGAGTATGGAAATTTCCCTGCTGCACATGTATTAACTGCCATGAGAAGGGTTACTTTTAAAGATGTGAAGTCATAGAGCTGGGTTGTAGCTCGGAGGTGGAGCACAGGCTCGACATACATGAGGTCCTGGGTTTGCTCCGTGGCAACCCCCTCAAAAAAAAAAAAAAAACATGCAAAGCTATTATTCATTGCCAGATATTCATCTATTCAAGATTCGGGGAGCGCATCTATGGTAGTCCTACCTAGTACCTATGGTCCTATCAGAAAGCCTTTTGAATGACTTGTTAAAGTATTCTTAACACACACTACCTAACTTACATTTTTTTTTCCTGCCTGGCTTGTCTTTGATCTCTCACATCATTATTCTTCCAAAGCCATCCCCAACCAAAAACTACACTAAATAAGAAAAGGTACTTCAATAGATTTATATTTCTAAGCAAATGCAATCTCTTCCCCCAAAAAAGCACAATGGCAAAAGCAGTTCTTTCAAATAAAAATAAAGATTTTCTCAATTTCTATAGTCACCTTTTTTCTTTTAAAAGCTTTAGTGACATTTGTCACATACTGTATCATTCATCTATTTAAAGAGTTCAATACAGTCTTTCAGTATATTTGAGATATACATATTCATCACCATAATCTAATTTAAGAATATTTCTCTCTCCATAAAATGAAACCTTGTACCTATTCACCACCCCTTTCCATCACTATCTCACTATTTCCCATTCTAGCAGCCACTTATGTACCCTATGTCCCCACAGATTTACCTGCTCTGGACACAATGGTGTCACACTACATGTTGCCTTTTGTGACTGTTTTTTTCACTTAGCATAATGTTTTCAATATTTGTTCATGTTTAACTTTTTGAAAAACTACCAAATTATTTTTCAATGTGGTTTGCACCATTTTATAACCCCACAAGTCACTTAGAGGGTTTTGTTTTCTCTACATCTTCAGCAACACATGCTATTGTCTGTCTTTTTTTTCCTATAATCATTATAATTGGTATAAAGTGGTATTTCACTGTGATTGTGATTTTGATTTGCATTTTTCTAATGACTAACAGTGTTGAACTTCTTTTTAATGACTTTTTGTTTGTCTACATTGGATAAATGACAGCAAATTACTTGCCCATTTTTGGTCATTTTATTGTTGAATTTTAAGGATCCATTATATAGTCAATATACCAGTCTCTTAACAGGTATACTTGTGAGCATTTTTTTTTATTCTGTGGGTTGTCTATTTAACATTCTTGATGGTATCATTTGTAGCACAGTTTTTAATTTTGATCTTCTTTGGTTGCTTAGTGGATTCATTTGTTTCACTTTATATTCGGTAGATACTTCTGTATTCATTCATTCTTTCATTCATTGTCTATTATACCTTAGAAACTTTTGTGGACACTGGAGATATATCAGTGAATAAGACAGAATAATGCCCTTGCTTTCATGAAATTAATATTCCATCAAAGAAAGAGAGATGGCAACTAAATAAATATATCAAAGAATGTTAGACTGTGGTAAATATTTTTAAGAAAATGAAGTGAGATAATGGGCAAATGTCTGAGGAAGGGAAATCTGCCTCAGGCAAAGTGGCACTATTGGAATTTCGGGTCAGATATGTCTCTGTCGTTGGTGGCTGTGCTGGCTCTGTGGGGTATTCAGCAACATTCCTGACCAGTACCGAGAAGATGGCAGCATAACTTCCCACCCCAACTACAACAATAACTTCTGCCATTGCCAAATGTTCCCTGGGGATCAAAGTTGTCCTAACTGAGAACCCCTGGGATTTGATGGCTGAGGAAGTCATCTCTGAGCAGAGAAAGCATCTTTCAGTGCAGCCCTGGAGAAAGAGTCCATCTAATAGGAAGCTATGGGTAAAAGCATTCAAGACAGATAATAAATCATGGGCAAAAATGAGGTGAGGATATGCATCGTGTGTTTGAAAACTAGAAGCCAGGTTTTTTAGTTGGAATATAGTAAAGGGGAGATTGCACAGGAATGAAACCAGACAGGTAGTCATGAGTCAGATTATGAAGGACCTAGTGCACAGTAAAGGAATTTGGAATATATTGCAAATATAATTGAAAGTTAGAGAGTTTGGAATGAATAGATCCTCTTGAATTCAGGAATCAAGCAGGATTTGGTTTCTTGGTCCATATTTTCATTTGCATTTTGCTCAGGGATCTATAATAAGATAGTGATAGAGCTAGGGCTGATGCTAAACTCCTAGGCCATTGGTCATCCCATTAAACAAAGGCGATAGAACAGTCTACATCTTTCACCTGTGAGGACTTCAAATGGTCATTCATATAACTGACCTTTTCCAGATCCTATCTTGTTAAAGAGTTTCTCTTATAACTGTTGGCATCTGGTATGAAAATCAAAGAAGAGAAACTCTACCAATAGGTTAATCAGAGTCTGGTAAACTGGCTAGTGGTAGGAGAAACACCAAGCAATTCACAAGAAATGCACAATCTCAGGCTTCCTCTCAAACCCACTGAATTAAGATTTGCATTGCAGCGAAGCCCTCAGGAAGTTTGTATGCATGTTAAAGCTTAAGAACCACTGATCTAGTTTATCAAAATATGATCAGAAACAGTTGAGTAAGTCAGAGGATTTTTGAGGAAATTCTATGAGCAAAAACACTAGTGATTTTGTCATCTTTAAGATCTTATTATGTATATAGTACTACCTGTGTTCCTTTTTGCTTTGGTTGCCATTTTAAGCCTTTACTCACAATGTCCTAAGGAGTCATCACTAATGATATCACTGATCACTTCTTTTCCATTTCTAAAACAAACACTTTTTCTTCACTCTCACTAATCTGTGCCTGGACTACTACAACCTTATGAAAATTTATCACCCCTTCCCCCTTGGCTCTTCCATCTGCCTGAAGCTCTCTGACTTGCAAACATTCTTTGACTTTTTTCTTACCTTCAAAGTAAGGTTCATATTTCCATCTTTGACTTTGAAAGGTTACATTCAATTCCCAAAGCTCTTTTCCTAGAGAATGTGCTCTACGTATGCTTTAATATCCATACCTTTGTTCACATGCCCTTTCCCATCCTTCCGCTGCCCTCAAGGCTCTGCTGAAATCCTACTGCCATCCTAAGCGTCCTATCTACCAGATTTCTTCCTCAGTCCCAAAGTCCGACAGTACCTGTTGTCTATACCAGCACTTTCTTTTGCAGCATTATAATTTCTGGTACAAGCACAGGTTTTCACAGCTGGATCATACATTCATGGAGAACAGTGGTTACATCATTATCCTTTCATCTCTAGCACCTGACTAGGCATGAAGCACACAATACGGACTCAGTAAATATTTTGCTTCTGAGTCTGATGAAATTGTGGAGTAATGCTCAGATTCACAAGCACATCATTCTTATTCATTTATTTCTTCTAAGGGTGTATGCTATAGTTCAGCAATTATGTAAATAGCATAGTTTATAAATCAGGCTCTGGGTAGGCAGCCTCAGATCAACTGGGTAGTCGGCACTGGATGCAGTCCAGAATTCCAGACCAAATAAAAGCTGTGAATCCTTATTTTAAGAGCTACTGTACTCCATGGGCACTCAGGCATGAAACCCCATTTGAGCCTACTCCATCTGATCCTTGGTTGTCCCAGAGACAAAGTGCAGGTCACATTGACATCAATTGTATATTTACCACATTTTGGTATTTTCTTAGTATGTCCTCCTTACCATGGTGGACATAGCATTTGGGGAACATTTTGCACAGTGACTTTTCTTTTCTTTTTTTAAAATATGATTAATTTTCCAATTCCTGGGCATTAAATTGCAAATATTTTGTCAGTAGACATTGCTACCCACAACCTATTATATGTCATATGCTAGCTTTTTGCACCTCATCATAAATCTCAGGGGTAAAAAGAGAAGTGGCCATCATTCTTATTTAGAATTGCAGAAGCCAAAGCACAGAAGAGTGATCTCACTTCCTCGCAATCCCAAATGAGTTACAGCATTGTAACTATAGTTTAAGCCTTCTGCCTCTTAGGCTAATATTTAGGCCTGTGGCAAGATGGCACATCATGGTGGGAGCATGTGGGAGAGTAAAGCCTCATGGTTGGAAAGCGAAAAAGAGAGAAAGAGGAAGGGATTGGGTCCTTCCAGGTCAGCTCCAATGACCCAAACACTTTCCCCCAGGTGCTCCACCACTTCCTGATAGCAAAGCTCTCGGGACCACGCCTTTTCCATGTGGACCTTTGGGGGACAACCAAGATCTGAACTCTAGCAAAGTCTTATCTACTTTCTCTCCAAAGTTATGTCTTTAACAACAGTTGTTCAATTCTAATTGTATCTGGTAGAGAAAAAACAAACCTACCCGGAGGTTAAATTGACTTTCCTGTCTCAGCAAGTCAATAGGCTCTCACGGCCTACAAGAAGCCTCTAGAACACAGATCACACTGTCAGTGAAGAGTTTTGTTAGCTCACCAGTTTCAAAATGGCTCAGTGCATTTGAAGTTACAAAATAATTGTTCGACAATGAAGGATATCTGTGCTGAGACCAGTGCCCTGAAGTCAGTGCTTTGGGGATGGCAATTGTTTTCTGGCTGAGGCTGCAGGATAAACAAATTAAATTCTCTTGCCCATATAAAATCAGAGAAATAGAGTTACTGTGTATTCTAGGAAGTTCATGGAATACTGTAAACAGATAAATTTCTTGTAACTAACTGCTAAGTGATAGTCACTCCTCTATAACTATGCAGCTCTAGCAACTTTACTTTTCTGAGCCTTAATTTTCCCATCTGTAAAATGGAGTCCATAATAGTATCTTGTGTTACTTTCAAACGACTGAAATGATCACTAAACAAAACAATGGGCATAAATACTAAGCTTAATATCTAGCATATACTAAATCCTTCATAAAAGCTAATTAATAATCATGCATTAATAACCCCTGTAGTCAAATAGAAAGAGAAGTAGTCTTCCTCATTTTTTCATTAATATTTAGAGTGACCTCTCAGGCCTAAATGAGTAACGCTTTTAGATTTATTAATATCCAGAGTCCATTTGTGTTAAAGTGAGATGGGAAAAAAAATAAAGCTTGGGTGGAGGAACCAGTCTTACCCCAGGTGGTTTACACAAGGTTTTTAACCTCAGAATTATCGACATTTTATATGGGATGAGTCCTTGCTGTCAGGGTCCTCCTGCAAACCTGTGACAACTGAAGAATTTTTTAAGGGAAAAGCTGTCCCCATTTGACAGCTAATTTACACAATACCTTCTTCCAAGGTGGGGAGATGTATACGCATGAGAGAGCAAATAAAAGGCCAAGGCAAAGGGGGACTTTTTTTTTTTTCTGCTGTGAATGGCCAAAGATTATTTTAAACTTTGTCTCTGTCACAATTTCCTAACCATGTCATTATAGCTTACAAGCACCCACAAACAATATATAAACAAACATCCTACGAAACTCCATTGATGAGCATTAAATTTTGAATTTAACCCCAGTTTCACATATTACTGCATAGCCTTAGAATCTTTTCAACCACTTTAAAAAGTTAAAACCATACACCAGGTAGTAGGCTGAACTTGACTCAAGTGCCACCATTTGTTGACTCTGGCTAAGGAAAGATAAAGCCCTAAATTCATGCTTATTTTCAGGACAAATGTGGGATAACCTGGGATAATATGATACTTTTCCTGAAGCTATCGAATTTCCATAAAAGCTTGGGAGGAGACATATTTTATTAAAACAAGCATTGAAATATTTTAGAGTAGAGCTCAAACCCATATAAATTTTCAAGGTAAAATGCTATTTTAATATTTTGCTCCCCACGAGCTGCCTGGTATTACTGTCTGGATTTCCAGAGGACATCCTTGTTGTCGTCCTCCTTCCATTTGAAGCTACGAAAGAAAAACTGGTAGGAAAATTTGAGAAGTTGCCATGGTAGTAAGAAAGTAACTCACATTAGAGCCCTTTCGACCTCTCATACCTAGTCATCCTTGGATGGCATCCAGTCGACACTCAGAAACACCCTAAATGGCTTAGTGGTGGCTTCGTTCATCCATGCAAAGAATAGTTATGTGACATGTCATTTCTTAATCCAAATCACTTCCTATAAATCCTTCCTGAAATTTCAAGTGTGTCCACATGCTTGGGGTCCTCTTGCCTACTCAACGGCACAGATACCACTCAGATAACGCACACCCAGCAGATTGGCAAATGACCTGGGTCCAGCTCTCTGGAAGCTGCAGACATGACTGGGGCATCAGGACCTGCTCATAAGAGATGACCCTGAGTCACAGGCTGTGGCAGGAATGGCAGTGATGAGTCAATTGCAAGTAGGAGGCTTCTACTGCCTCCCCTGGCTTTTATTGTGAATGAGAAAGTTACTTTTGCTTTTAGAAAAATTTTGCTTTCTGCTCAGAGCACTTTTGTAAGAAGGATGCTGAGGACCCAGCCAAGTTCAGCTTGGAAGAACACTGCATTTGATGATAGCAGTCTGCTGTAGACGCCAAACCAAGGAGTGGCTGGTACTGGTACGGCAATATTGACATGCCCGTTCTCAATCATCCCTACAGTCTCCCTGCCCAGAAATGAAGATGGTTATATTTCCCTGATTCTATGTTTTTATGGTACTGATTAAATCCAAATAAGGAGGACCATTGTGAGATATAAAGGCTGGGCAAAGATTACATGGTGGAGCTGAGAGGGTGGGCAGGGGGCTTTGAAGAAATTATTTCTTCATCTTCAGAGCTCGGCTCCAGCAGAGCAGATTTTGTGTAGAGCTGGAATTTGGCTTCCTGTCAGCTGAGTGCCTTCTATTGTGGTGTTGGCATGGGAAGAGGGAGGCATCTAGAAAATACTGTGTCCTTGCCATTCTCCCCAGTCCTTGTGAAAGGAGATGTCTTCCTAATGAGCCCATCCCAGAGAGTCTGGCCTTTCAGATAAACAAATAAGCATCAGCGGGAGATGCTCACAAGGGGCCTGGAAAAAAATAAGGCCACGTTGAGTGACAGCTCAAATAAAGGAGACATAAGAGGGCTAAAGTTAGCAGCTAATGAGCACATCTCCTCTTCCGTGCTTTCTGGTCCAGGACATGTATTGTTGAGGGCACCAAGAATGTGTGTGGTTTATTCAAACAGGAAGGAGTCTTTCTGGACCCTGTTTCAGTGCTAGCTTTGCTTTTTACATATTGGAGGCAGGGAGCTGCCAGTAGGACATTGGTAAGGTGAAGAGAAATCTAAAGCTAATTTCTTATATTCCAATAAAAAATATATATTTTTTGTCGCTTGCTCATTGGGGATAAAAATATAACTTGATTCCTGTACTGTTGAAAGGATTAAAGGGGATCACGTTCAGAAAGCACTTAGCATGGCATCTGGCATACAGTCAGCATCTGAAATAGACTGATTGTAATCATGATTAGTGGTAATATCTTCATTACCGGCATGCATGAAAGACACTAAGAAGAAAGGAGAGGGATCTAGTCCGAGTTCTGCTATCAGCGGGCCATGAAGTTTTAGCTAAGTCGTCTGTCATGCAACTGTGTATGCTGATCTGAAGTCTCAACTCATTTCATGAATGCAAAAGAGGGCCTCCTAAGTAGCAGGCTTTCTCGGACACCAAACATCTAAGGATGCGTATGACACACTTTCTGCCCTCAAGTTACTCCAAGCGTCATAGGGAAGACAGACAGGGAAGTCATGTAACCATGACAGTTGCTATTACTATGAGTGTATGGGACAAATGCCCTGAAGTCCTGGGCAAGGAACTAGCAAGACTGAAGTTCTGCCCACTCCAACCTTCTGTGCGTCTGTAACAGAAGCATCCCAGGGATGCACTAGGGGTTAAGGGGAGAGAAACTCACCAGCTGGTGAGGGACCTAAAACCAGGTCCTTCCCTTTAACCAAATGAGCAAATACCAAGATGCCTTAAAATAAAAATATTCAAGAAAAAGTGATATACAGGGAGGTAATGTGATGATAATTAAGTTTCTGGAGTTTGAAAACAGGAGACTTCAATTGAGTTCTAGTACTGTTAATTGGGTAGCTTTGATTTGGGGTAAATTGTTTAAACTCTTTGCATCTCAGCTACCTAATTAGCAAGAAACATTATTATAATGATATCTGCTTGACATGGTTATCTTGTGAAGAGAGGAAGATTTTATCCTAAAGCCTTATAAACTTGACTTACATAAATTTAAGTTTGTGGATATCTCTGTTATTATTAATAATAGCAATAATGAATACTCTGCTGTGTTATTTAAAAATGTTCAGTGGCCAATAATTGAATTCAGGTGTCCAGAGAAGTTGGCAAGCTTTAATTTCTTTTGATATTTTTTTCAAGGATACTAGGCTAAATGTAAACCTCTTTTCAATTTTAACAGTAAGAATTTTAATTTCTATAGCTAATTTGTGAAAAAAAGGAGGGAGGAGGGATGAGGGATTGTCTATTTCTCCTTAAAGCTAATCAAAGAAATAATTCCATGTAAGACTTGTGACCTGGTCTCTGATTAATTAAAATTTCATTATTCTGTTGTAATAGGAACCTCTGAAGCAGGTAATAGATTACATATTTGTTCAATAAAAGAGTAAACAAGTGTAGTAAACAAAAGATTATATTTGAGGAAAAATAAAGGAGAAGAAATGGAAGAAAAATACAATAAAGGTGAAAAAGAGGGAAGAAATGAATCATTAATTCTTCCAGGAGTGTGAACTTGAACAAGTTTCTTCTCTCTGCCTGGTCTCTGCTTTCCATCTTTATTGTATTTCTCAGCCTAGGGCTTGGCCTAGACAATCTGTAAGATCCCTTTCAGGCCTGACACACCATGATATTTTTACTTGTATAATACTGAAACAATGATCAACAGAGAAAGAGAGAAACACACAGAGAGAATGCTCGAATGCCCGACTGATTAAAAGGGGGACATATCCATAAAACACCCTGATTCAAATGAAGTGAATTCATATCGATTTAGAGCTGGCAATCTCAGGCTTCTAAATCACAAGGAAACTCAATTTAATTCTGAGAGGGTCTCTTGGGTCTCATCTTCCTCAGCCAAGTAGTGCTAAGCACTAAGTTCCCGTAAGGGGAGACAGAGCTGAGGGAGGGAGAGGGAGAGATGGAGAGAGGAAGTAGAAAGGAGTGGAGAGGAGAGAGGAGAGGAGAGGAGAGGAGAGGAGAGGAGAGGAGAGGAGAGGAGAGGAGAGGAGAGGAGAGGAAAGGAAAGGATTTTAAAAAGGAAGATTAAGAATATATTGGAATTATCTAGAGAGCAGTTCCCAACCCACCCCCTACATACAGGCAGAAGGGTTCATGAATTCCTGGATCAGGTCTTGAATGTTAGTTGCTGCTATAATTAATACATTGTGTCAACTTGAGAAGTTTAGAAGTTTAACTAAGAGACTCAGCAGGGAGCCAGGGTTCTTACTTTGTAAACTTTCCTATCCTGTGCAAGAGGAGGGCAGGGAGATTTTGTGAGGGCTGCACTGGCCCTGGAGGGGAGACGGTCTGTGTACAATAGAGAGGAGGAGAAGAGGCTTGCTTTTCCCCCTTTTCGCTCCTGCTGCTTTTGCTGGCTGCTGCCTTGAAGTGTTGCCCCTCAGCCATGCCACCCTGCTTTGGAGCCAGCTGATTATAGACTGAATCCTTCACAAATACAAACTGAGCTAAATAAACCTTTCCTTCCATAATTTTGCATGTCTGGTATTTTGTTCCAGGAATGAGAGAAAAGTAAACCAAGACAGGTGCCTTTGTGAACCGATTTTTGATTCCTAACAGATATCAGAGTCAATGATGAGGAGATAAATAACAATTTACACACCATCTGCTTAGTGAACTAGGACCTCTGAAGAGTAAAGAATTCAGCAGAGCCTTAAGTCAGCACTTCAGATTTTGGAAATTTGTCCCTCATGAGTGTGAGAACCCCTAAAAGTTGGGAAAAGTCACTGAATGCCTCAATGATAGGAGAGATCATAGACTACTTTCAAACTAGAGTGCTACAAGTAAGAGACTGAAACCTACAGAAGGGCTTCCTCAGAGGCCCTGAGACTAGGAATCAGGACCCTAGCCTCTGATGCTCAACCAGGTCTGACAAAGTCACCTGTGGCCCCTCCCAGATGAGGGTCAAAACCTTCCTTACTTTCCCCAAAATGACTATAATGGCACTAGGTGTGCTGGTTCCTTGCAATGTGTGTTAGAATTGAATTTAGGATTCACTTTGAGTACAAGGATCATCAGACTGGTGATTAGACAATGAAGCGATAGATATAGGAGACTACGTCTACCCTTGTATAGAGCAAATTTTTATGTCTTCGCATGAATGTGGGGAAGACTTCTGCTCTTCCTGGGATCCAGCTGCTACTGCCAGTTCCAATGAGGCCAACATATTAAGAAACAAATACACTGTCAGGGGAATGGGGCTCAGATGCTGAACACCTAGTTTTTATTTCTGATTCTGCCACCTTCCAGATGCCTACCCTTGATGCACCATTAAAGATCTGTGAGCCTCGGTTTTCCCATCTATAAGGGAGGAAAGATGAGAATGACATCTTTTGAACAAAAATTAATTTGGACTAAACGAATGAAAGATGTGATATGAAGTATGAGAGCTTAGATTTTAGTTTATACAATGTATGAGGACTTAGAAGAGGAAAAGAAGTAGGTGTTCCATGGCCACTAGAAAATACTTCCTGGGAGAGAGCTTACAAAGCAGTTAGGCCTTGAAAAGGAGGATGGATTTACATCCCAGGAGAGGTGGTGAATCCCAGAAAAATGTAAAGTGAAGCCCATAGTCTAAGCAAATGTCCAGAGATGGTTTCTAGGGGTTCAATTGCTTTGGGCTGTGTACTTCTGCTTTAAATAATATTTCAATCTGTAATACCATTTTTCAACAGTGTGTTCTATTTTAATTTCCTGAATTGTATCCCTGGGGAGGCATGGGGATTATTTGCTGCAAGAAATTATATCACAGAAATATCTTTTTCCCCTTATATTGAAATTTCTGTTAAGATATATTAATGGTTAAAAAAAATTGAAGGCCAGTTTCAGGTAATCCCCCAAATGAGCAGGTGTAAGCATTAATTACATTGTGGCTCCTTCTTCCTTGCTCTTCATTTGTTAAACTGCACTGGGTAATCATAACCCCTTCTATGTGTTTCGGAATTTGAGTTTCATTTATGTTGTCGCCTTTGGCCTTGAAAATGAGCCCATGTAATTTAGGTTATGATTGCAGTATCCTTTATATAAACAAATTTCTTAAGTGTCAGAGAGGTTGCTAATAGTTGGCTAGATCAACTGACACATGGCAGGCTCTCGATAAACACTGAATGGCTAGATAGGTAAGTGGATGATGGTTGGTTAGAGGAGAAAGAAAGGATCAGTGAGTGGATAAATAGTTGCAGTAAGCATCTACCCTCTTTTGTCTTTTTCCATTAATAATAATCCCAGATTCAGCAGAGGTCCCTGGTCACAGAAAGCAGACACACCCTCAGTCATTTACCACTGGACAGCCATGGCGCCCGTCACATGGGGATGGGCACTAAGCTATGTGCTATAATTCTGTGATGCAGAAAATCTGATAAACAGCCATAAAGCACTGTCCCAAACCACTAGAGCTGCGTGTAGAGGAGACCGTCACCTTCTGCGCTCTGTTAGAGGTGCTGCGGTTTGGAGTCTTTCCTCCACTTGAGAAAGAGAGAGTCCTTACCTGTTTCCATCCTGAGAAATGGGGTTAATGGGATACTGATGATTGGGTTGTGAGAGATCATGCAGATGTGAGAGAAGATCAGAAAACTGTAAGTCAGAACACCAGGTTCAAGACCCAAGTCCGAGCTCATAAAGCTCCCTTATTCGTTCATTCTGTATTGCTCTCCTCACTCTGTGCCAGGCTCTGCCAGATATTGAAAGTACAGCAGCAGATAAGAGGAGTGAGGTATCTGACTTCATGAGCCTCAGTTCTGTGAGGGCAAGAAAAGAAAAAACAAATAGACTACTAAGTGAATATAATATTTGTAACATGATGGTCCTTGAGACAAAAGAACACCAAGATGCTGAAGAAAAATACCTTCAAGATACTTGTTTAAACCATGAACTCATGAAGGCCCTATCTGGGTAGTGATATTTAAGCCCAGACTTAAGGGATGAGGAGACACTAGCTCTACAAAACAGTTGAAAAAGAATTTTTCTAGAAGGGAGAACAAATTTTCCACTGATAAATGGAAGAACAATCAGGGGTCAGGGTAGCTGGAGTGTTTTGTTTTTGAACAAGTGAGAGAACAATAGGGAGACAAAAGTGAGAGACAGAAAATGTATCTGATGAGAGAGAGTATGACAAACTGTGGGAAGAAGTTTGGATTTTATTGAAAGTGCATACCGGAAGGTTGTCAGTAAAATGGGAAGTGATCTCATCTCTGCTTTAAGAATTCAACTTAGTTCCAGTTACTCAACTTCCTTACACCACCCTCTGTTTGCCTAAAAGTAAGAAGGAAACTACTGATTCTGTTGAGTGTCAGGTCTATCATAATGCATTGGTCCATGCAGTACTTGATAAATACTGGATTGTATTGCTTACTAACAATATAAAAATATTTTACAAACTACAAAGCATCATGTATGTATTAGTGGTCATCAATTCCCCCAAAACCTTGGTTCCTTCTCTGGAATTTCTGTGGGACAAATAATATAATTAGCCATAAAGTATTTTCAAAACCCACCTCAATAAAAACTGAATAATGTGTTCGTTTGTTTAGATACATTTGTTTGGTTTCTTTACTCCACAGTACCAGCTTACTTTCTACTTCTAGCCTTGGAAGCATGAACCAGGTTCAAATGTGTTAATTGACCCCAAGAAGTGGGAATGACAAGAGAGAATGTGATAGTCAAGAGTCAAGTCAGTGCATCTTTGCCTGGATCTCTTTTGATGTAGGCGGAAGCTTGTATTCATTAGTCATAGGTCCCCTATTACCTGGGAAGGAGTTATGAAAAATAATACCGACAATGACAGTAATATGAATAACAAATGATTAGTAATATGTATGGGGGTGTATATGTAGCCCTTTGCTACTTTTCTCAGCGCATTTTCCCCCACCTATTGTTTTAATTTAGCTTAAACTTGCACACAGAGGTAGAGTGGGAGTGCTGTACTTAGAGAGATGACCACGAGGTGATTAAGTGGTTTGCCTCAAGGTCACAAATCAGTGAGAGAAGAGGCAAAACCAGGTCCCAGGGCTCCCCAATACTGTGCCAACACTCTGTCAAGACCCCCTGGCATTCATGGGGGTCTTGCAGAAGAAGACAAGGATCCTAAATCCCAGATTAAGCAATAAAAACGGGAGTATTTTGAGACCATAAGGAATGCTGGATTCATGTAGTCTAGCCCTTCTCCCCAATTTTGCACATAGAGAAACTGAGGACCACTTAGGCAAGTGACCCTTTCACCATCTGTTCAAATATCTATTGATGCTACTGCAAGCCTGCTTTTCAGCCCCAAGCATAAGTGGGGAGCTGAGGGGGGTAGAAAAGACATAATAGATGGCAAGGAAGACCCTAGTGAGATGCATTGCCAGAGGAGTGATCACAATGTGTAGATAGCTTTGAAGGTAATCAAGAGTTTACTTGGGTCTAACCTTGAGCCTGCTATACCTTTGTCTTGGGCTTCTCTTGCTCTCATCTCAAGGCTTGAGACATGGTGAATCTCAAAGGTCCTACCAACTCTAATGGGTTCTCAGTTCACATGAGATCTAGTTAGCTATTCTATTTGAATTATTTGTAGCATAAAATGTTCTTATATTTTAACCCATACAATATACTGTATCAAACACAGAAATTCTGTAACAGTGGAACAGAAAGAACCCCTCTATAATTTTCTTGAATCACCTCCTTCTCCTATACCCCTACCTCTACCTCCAATAACTGAAAAAAAAATCTCCACCAGAAAGCTTGCTTTATCTGCCCTGGAACATTATCTCAATATTTAAAAAACTTGATTGTGCACAAAGCAGATACATCCTGAAGACCAGTCACGCAGTAGGTGTCATGAAACCAGACATAAGCAGCTCATATAAAGAATAGTGGGCACAGAAGCCAGCACACGGAAAGGATTTATTAGATGCCTGTTCTTGTATCATCACCATCATCATCATCACCATCATCATCATCATCATCATAAGTTATAATTCATAGAAGTGTATTTGTCTCTCCAAATCTCACGGCAACTGAGGAAGGTAGAAGCTATTCCTTTTTATACCTTATGGAAATATAGAAGCTACTACTTTTATACCTTATAGAGAAATAAACTTCCACTCTGGCCTGAGTTTACACAACTGGTCCTTGACTGAGCCCATTCTTTAGGCTGCTAGAAAGTTTCTTTGGCCTTCTATGCAGTTTGACAGCCCTGTCCATTATGTTACCCATTGTGTGCCAGTTTCCGGAGGGAGGCAAGTGGGCTGCAGAGAAGCTAGTTCAGGCCACAGCACCGCATCAGGTTCCGCAATGTGAAACGCGGATTCGGGGAGAGGAGAACAGAGGGGGCGAGCGCCGCTCTTTGCCTCTTGGCTTCCGGTGCAATCTGTATTCTAAGAAGCTTCCTGATACCTTGGCAGCGCTGCTCCGCTGGCTGTCTCTGCCTCTGATGTTGTGCCTGTCAACACCCTAATAGGGTGGCAGCTGAGAGCCGTGTGAGTTTGGAAAGACATCTTATGATAGGTTTTGCCGAAAGATGTTTCAACAGATAACCCTTCAGAAATAACAAAGGTCGTTTACGCATCACGGGGAACCTGGGGCCTTAGATAGTAGCTCAGCTCAGATTTGGCATGCAAGCGGCTTCCTCTCCCTTTTTGCCTCCCTGTACCTCCGTGAGCCATCACTTGTCACAGTAGTGCAGTGCTGGGCTTACTTCCATTGATTCTGACCACATTGACAGCAAAGGTGGAAAGATACAAGGCTCTTTCCTTCAAGAATGGTCACGCTGAAAGAAACTGAGATATTTATTCCCCCTTCTTAATATGTAAGATCACCTCATTCTATAGTTTACAAATCTGCTCAGGACTTTTTAACAACATGCAGCTGCTTAACATGACATGGATGGTAAGATTGATTTGACCTTTTCTGACTTCTCCAACCTCACCCTCCACATAGCTAACCTCGTTCACTGGGCCTGTGCCCCATTGGCTTTCTTTCTGTGCCCAAAATGTGCTAAACTTTTTTCTGCTTTAAGGATGATGCACTAAAAACTCTCCCTAGGACTTGCACCACTTTTCCTCATGATTTCTCTTGACTGGCTCCTTCCCATCCAGTCTCAGCTCAACTCGGAGTCTCTTTAGGCAGTACTTCCCTGACCTGCCTCCTCGTCCCTGTCCCCATGCCCTGATATATCTGCACTATACACCCTCTTGCACTGTCTTCTCAGCACATATTGATTTATTTACCTACTTATGGTCTTACTAGACTATTAGTGTCATAGAATCTTCTCTTATCTCCTGAATCGCCAGCATGGAAGAACAAATGTATTATAGCACAAAACCAAACCATTACCTAACGAATTCTGGATGGATGGATGGGTGGATGGATGGGTGAGCCACCTGTTTTACAGATGGAGACAGCAGGACCAGGCAAGATCAACAATTGTTGCATTCCTGGTGTTTCTCCCTAGAGATTTTAAATTAACATCTTTGGGCCATGTACGGCTTTGGCAAATTGTGACATCCAAGGGTTCTTGGGGAAAGGTTCATGGACCCCTAGAAAGTCAACAGATCAGAATCAAAATGTCTGGAGACCTAGGAACATGTGACCACATTTCTGGGGAGAAAGTTCATCGCTTTTATTTGAATCTTGAAATTCTTCACTTACTGTTAGCTGTTAACCACCATCAACTTTTCCTTTTAATTAGATCAGGTTCAGGGATGTAAGGTGACCCCGCAGAGGTCAATTGTTTATCTTTGCAACATTTTAAATATCTTTCTCTTTTTGACTGTCAGCCCGACTCCAATGTCCTGCCACAGAATACTTACTACAAGAATGCCTCGTCTCTTATCACTACAGCATCTCTTTCCTGAATTTATTGTCCCCATGATGAACCTCAGGGCCTGAAGCTGAAGTCAGATATCTGCATAAACCAAAGTATTTCAGAGTGGGGAAATCACTTGATGCAGTATTGATAAACCACGGGTTGCACCAGGAGCATCTAGGGAACTTTTTATAACTACCTGCTTCCAGGTCTCCTTTGCTATGAGATTTTCATGCAGTGGGTTTAGAAGTAGAATATATTAGATTCCTGTTGCAAAGGTTCCTGGTACTTCTAAAACAAAGTACCACAAACAAGGGGCTTAAAACAATACCCATAATGCTTTCACTCTTTTGTTTTGATTGGTTTTATACTATTTTGTTTTGTTTGAATTTATTGTGTGTGAAGGTATGGACAACTATTTCAAAGAGAGCAGGAGGATCCAGATGTGGTGGTGCACATCTTTAATCCCAGCACTTGGGAGGCTGAGGCAGGAGGATTGTTGTGCTTTCGAGACCAGCCTGGGCTACAAAGTGAGTTCAAGCCCAGCCTGAACTACATAGTGATACCTTACTTCAAAAAATAGGGCTGGGGATTTAGCTCAGCGGCCTAAGTACCTGCCTAGCAAGCACAAGGTCATGAGTTCAATCCCTAGTACCAAAATAAATAAATAAATAAAAATAAAAATAAAAGGCAAAGAGAGGAGGAGACATTGTGGTGGCCACTCTTGGTTTCCTGTTGTCTTGTTTTGGAGTCCTGTGTTGCTTGCATTGTTCTATCCTGATCTGATTTGTTCTGATTTGTTTGATTTTGTTTTGTTTTATTCTCTTTAAAATAAAAAAAGGAAAAAAAAACAGAAATGTATTGTCTCATAGTCCTGGAGACTTGATTTCAGAAACCAACATGTTAGGAGGGCCATTCTCCCTTTAAGAGTTGTATATGAGAATCCTTCTTCATCGTGCTCTAATTTGGTAGTTACCTCGGGCAGTGGGGGAGGCTTCCACATATCAGTCTCTGCTTCAGCCGTCACATGGAGCTTTCCTTTTGCTTGTGTCTGCTTATATTCTCATCTCATAAAGACATTAGTCGTACTGGACTAAGGATCCACCCTACTCCTATTTTACCTTAGCCTGACTAATTATATTTGCCATGGCCCATATCCAAGTAGGTCACCTGGTCAGGTGAAACTTTGTTTTTGGAGGACACTATGCAACCCATGGCACAATTGCCATCTCAGCCACATCTTTCACAGCGGATTCATTTCAAGTCACAGATCCTAAAGTAAGCAGATCTTAGGTGTTTATTATTAATCTGCCAGTTTCCAAAATGATGGTGCTTTGCGGAGGCCTGAGGAAGACATCAGTCCATGACATGGGTGTGGGGTTCTGCATACTTAAAGAGCTCTGTCAGTGATGCTGTTTGGGAAACACTACTCTCTGCCCCTTCACCAAACAGATGGGAAATTGACACCCAGAGAAGGGACAAAATGAGAGTCATACAGAAACCCAGTGGTAGTTGTGGACCATAAAGCCAAGTAACATGATTTCTCCAAAACACTTCTTGATGTTCCAAGCTACCTTTTGGTGTCTTCAGCTGAAAATGCCCTCCCTGGTCTAGATGGGCCAGCATGCACTGGGAATTCCAAGTTATCCTTGTCTTCTCCAAGGGGGCATTTGCCTCTCCAGTATTACATAGAGGGGCATCAGTGAATACATCAGTCACTTGCCTCCATTCCAAAAGGCATAAATGTCTTTCTTACAAGATGGACTATTCCTTAAGTCATGGATCTGCACCTGTTTCCTCCCATTTTTACCCATGTTGTCCCAAATTCCTGTAGGCATTAACCAGTATTTGGATAAAGTTCAGCATCGTATGAGTGGGAATACTTCCTTCCTCATCTGTTGCTTCCTCAGAACGCTAACATATGGTATAAATTAACCCAGTCCTCTCACTTGGTTTATCATGTGGGTGGGTTCTTAAAAAAGCGAAGTCAACATCTGGAGAGACAACACAATATTTGCATACGCCATTTGAGATATTACTCAGTGGAAATATTGGTTGTCATGCCCAATTTGTGTCCCCTCCCACTGTATTTTTATGTTGGAAGTTGGAATGATCTGTTGATCTCCATCTCAGTCACATCCCTCACAGCAGATGCATCTAAAGTCACAGGTCCTAGAGTAAGTAAATCCAAAGTGTTTAATCTATTATTAATCAGCCAGTTGCCAAAATGATAAAGCTCTAGGGGGGCCTGAGGAAGACATCAATATTTATGGCCTCATTAGTGAATGCCTAGCTTTTTCTCTTTCCTCCCCCCTCTCTTCCCTTAAAATGGGAATGGAAATATGAAGGCTGTTATGTTTCATGTCATCGTACAAGGCAGGAATGTCGCGTTTTGCAGTGAGATGACTCCACAGCGGTGTTGCCTGTTTGTTTGAGAATATTGCCTGTTGGGCCACGCCAGATTCAGCAAAACAAACCTGCAATCCATGACAGTGCAGCGGGAGACCTCAGGGAACAGAAGGGACCTGGGAGAATACTTTTGTAAATCATTACATTTTCTGGTGAGGTAACTGAGGCTCAGAGAAAGAAAGAGCTTCATCATGGCCATGTATTTATCACTCCACAAACCATACCTGGACACCACCTATGTTTAATAGTGCATGGGCTGAAGGGACACTGAAGTGATTTGCGGCAGGAATAACTAACCCTGACTCTCCATTTCCTAGGTCCTGGGTACATGTGATGTCCTTCTGATAATCTCATGCTGAGAATCTTCCAGTGGTTTCCAGGAAGCATTCATTCCCTGGACATGCAAGGCTCTACATGAACTTGTCCTGGCCTTGCCTCATTTCATTCTGCCCTTCATCCCCATGCTCCAGCCTCAGCAGCTTTCATTGTTACTGTGCCCAGAATACACACCAGCCTTACTGTCCTTTAAGTCTTTGAATCATCAGTCCACTCTGGTTACAGCACCCTTCTCTTTGTCACCTATGGCTGAATGTATATGTCTAGTCTCTATACCAACTTCACTTTTTCAGAGATCCCTTAACAATGAGTCGCCCTGCTTCCAAATCTTAGTCACTATCGCTTGATCACCATCTTTGAATATCTTCCCATGCAGAGACATGCTTAACATTTGGGTCTAATGGGAGACAGGCTTGGAATGGGTAAGAGCATGCTGATTTGCAGCATTTGCCAATTTCTGTGGTGTAAATAATTGCACTATAGCTGATTCAATGACTTAGCCCAGGGATGGCAAACCTTTGAGCTTTCAATGATACAAATGGCCTGCTGCAGTATGCGTGCCATAGGTTCGCTGCCACTGATAACCTATCAACATAATACTGGTGAAAAAATTGGGAACAGATGTACACAGTTATCTGTGAGCCAAGCACACACTTCTAAGTCTCTGAAATTGTCACATGTATTTATTTACATATAATTCTTTTCTTGTGCTGTATGATATAGACTACAAACAAGAGGAACCCTTTCTGCTTTGTTACAGTGTGTTCCCAGCATCTAGAACAGGGCCAGTAATATGATGACTATTTAATAAATAATCACTGTGGATCATAAATAAGTGAATAACTGATAGGTCAGTATTATTTCTGTCTTCATTTGCCAAAGACAGAAGCTGAGATGCAGACAGAGATTAAGTGATTGTTCATGCCTACTCAGTCAGCGTTTGGAATTACTGGGGTTGGAAACCAGGCAGTTTGCATCCAGACTGTCTGCTCTAGATCCCAAGCCACATAAACTTTATACAGTCCCTGCTCTTAAAGAGTTCACAGTCTAGAAGAGACAAGGCCACCTAAACTAAAAAGGAATAATGTGACCGAGCACAGTGGCACACATCTGCAATCCTTGCTTTCTGGGAGGCTATGGCAGGATTGTGAGTTCCAGGGCAGCTGGGGTTACGTAAAAGACTCTATCTCCGTTTTGTTGTTGTTGTTGTTGTTGTTGTTTTTTATAAGGAATACTATGCCCATTACAGTGCATAGTACACAGGAATGACCTGGGGTGGGGGACTGTGAGTGTGGTGTCAGTGCTGTGACAAAGGTGATGATTGATCAGACTTTGGAGACTATCCTCAGAGTCCTTTTCCCACTCCAAAGAGTTGCTTTCTGCCTGGGGTGGTTGACATTCTGAAATCTCTCTAGCATGAAGAAGAGGACTCAGCTTCAGTCAAACATAAAAGAAACCACAGAAGTGTCACTGAGATAGGTGGCGGGTCGGCTGGATGTTTCAGTGCGTGAGAAATTTGATGAGCCACGCTTGAAGCCACTTCCAGGCAGGGGCTGGTGCTGCTCTTGTGACCGAGACGCTGATTCAGGGCCTGTTTACCCTGGGGTTGAATTTCTCATGCATTTCTGCCTCTGATTCTTTGCTTCTTCCATCACAATTTCACTTGATCCCTCACCTAGAAAGGTAGGAGTGCCACATGCACTAATTCAAGCTCTCTAATTTGTGTAGTAGCCAGACTTGAGCAACCACAGAGCCATCACTGACCGCAGCCAAAGCCTTGGCACTCCCTGCTCTGACTTCTCTCATTTTCAACCCTAAATCAGTCCCTGGGTTCTTGGGCCAGCTGTTTTATCATGCCCTGCTTTTCATTTTTGCCACTATCCTTCTGCTTCAGGCTGTGTATTCATTCATCCACTCATCCACTCACTCATTCAACTAATTGCATGTCTTTCCTGTGACAGGCAGTGTGGTGGGCTCTGGGAATATAATAATGAACAAAAGTAGATGTGGCCTTGGAGACCAAACACCTTCTCTCCTAAAGGGGCATATTTCAGGGGAGGCCAGCAGCTATTAATAAAATAACCACAGGAATAAACTAAGTCAGAGTTTCACAAGGAGGAGGTATCATAAGAGTCTCTAGCAGGGCATTTGACATAAGCAGGAACACCCAGAAATACTTCCCAAGTGAAGTTCTGTTGAAACCAAAATCTGACAGAGGGCCAAGAATGAAGGTATAGAAAGAAAGAAGCATCATTAGAACAACAGTACAAACATTTTTTTGGTGGAAAGAAGTATAGCTTCTCCCAGCATAGTGGAAGAAGGCAGGTTTGGATGGGGACAGGGAACAAAGGCAGGTAGTGGTGTAAAATAAAACTGGAGAAGTACAGAGAAGCTGGTGTGGAACCATGGAAAGCAATGTCAGCTTCTGAGCCTAGATACCCGAAGGAATCAATGTCTGTATTCTCTGTACGTCTCCCCTCCTAGCTCATCCTCTACGCCCACGCTCGTATTCCTCCTTCTCAAGCACTGTGTGTATCTCTGTGCTCACACAAACGAGCACGCACGCGCTTTCCCCACTGTTGTCCTCCCACACTAAAATCACCCACTGTGATGCCACTCTCTCGGTGTGAAGCCTAAATTCACTGATACCAAGGTTGTCTATAATCCAGCATCAACTGAACTTTGAGCTGTCACTTATCACTGTTTGGAAACCATATAGCATAGTGTAATAAGATAATGAGAGCAGGAGCTTTGGCGTGGAATAGCTGATTTCAGTCGTTTCTCCCACTTTCTGTCTTTGTGATCCCGGACAGGCGATGTAATGTTGCTGAGCCTGCAAATATTTTTTCCCCTTTCAAAGGGAATCATACTGTAAATTTTAAGTCAAATAATTGTGTCAAGACTTGAAAATAATATATGGCCCATGTTGAGCATGGAAGTAATGATTGAATAATAACCTATTAGACTATATATTCTTCACTCACAGTCTCCCTTCCTTATTAGTGTTTTCTACACAATTCAGTCACGGCTTTTCATTCTATGTATCCAAAATATATAACTTTTGATCACTAAATCAGTACCCTTCTGAATTTCCACCAGCTCTGTCCCAATACTTCCTTCACCACCAACTTTCTAGGATAAACCCTTTATCTAAATTCCTAGATGAGATTATCAGATATTTGTATTGGCATTAAATCACTTTTAACAAATCATCTTTCTCTGTGTGTGTGGTCTTCTCCCTAGCAATTAGCTTCTTTATGCCAGGATGAATGTTTTATTTATTTGACTGCCCTTGCAATAAGTACTTAGTTCAATGCATAAAACATTGGTCCTCATACACATTCCTTAAGTGACTGAAGGGTGAATTAATAAAAAGCAAAAGAATTTCAATTTTTACTGTGCTTGAGAAGATAAGGTAAGCAGAAATAGCTTGGAAAGAAAAACCTATCCCCCTCTTTGAGCTTCTCATTTATGTATAAGCTGGGACCGTGGTGCCTACCATCTATGTAGTCTCGTGAGTATATTAACATCCTTAATGTGAGGTTTATGAAATACTTTGTACTGCCTGGGGTAAAGATGGTATAGAAATTTTAAAGTAGTACATATGATTCCAGCAGCAAGAAAAAGAGAAGCAACATCTATGTTGAGAGGTGCATCAATTTTGGATAGCAGCGGAAGTGCCTAAAGCAGTTTGTACATTTCTTTAAATATGAATTAGTTTGTACTTTCTGAGTCTGATGGATACCTTTCATTTTAATTAAGTGTATCTTGCAGACTTTTGGTTGAAAGAACTAGATGAAGTAGTTTTCATATTTGCCTTGCAGAATCTGTAGCATTAGGTATAAGTTTATTATAAAGGAGTACACCAGCAGCTTCTCAGACTCAAGTCTGCCACCCAGCCACTCGTCAGGGATTGAAGTACTAGTGTGCTTTTGTTCATTTCTGTAATTTGATGTTTTTATTTTTATTATTACAAAAATAGCAAATATATCTTTCCATGACCATTTTGTAAATAGGTATTGCCCAGGATTCAGGGTCCTTGCTTGTACCTGCAATTATAGAGTGCTGCTGTAAGTTCCTACAGCAATGAACTATTGAAAATGAAAAAAATTGAATTTAATGGCAAAATTTTGCCTCATAAAATAATTCTGGGTGAAGGCTGACTTGCTGTACTATCCAGAAAAAGAGGAAATATACTAGCAAGGAAACTGAAACCTCATAAAGTACAAGTACTTTAGACATGCTGAACTCAGTGTCTATGTGGTCACAAAATACCACACACACCTACAAAGAAAGACCTATAAAGTCCTGGAAGTGCCATTGATGAACTAAAATAACCAACCTCAACAAGCTATTGAGATATGTGTGCATGATGTGTGGAGTCACAAACGGTGTTCTGGGGTCAGAAAGGCCTTAGTTCATAGCATTAAACTATCGGTAGTAATTCAAGATGTGTTGAACTTTTTCCTTGTTTTTATGTTTTATAGTGCTAGTTATTAAAACCAGGGACTCCAACATGCTAAGCAAACACTCTACATCCGAGCTACATCACTGACACTATTTAAATTTTACTCTGAGACAGGGCCTTGCTAAGTCTCCCAGGCTGGCCTCAACCTTCCAAGTTGCTGTGCTTACAGGCATATGCCCCCAAGCGTGGCGTGAATCAGTCTTATAATTCTGCTTGTTTTGCTTGTAAATTTCCTTTGGCTTTATGATGCAAACATAGCTATAAACAGAGTTGATCTCTGGTATAATGTTTCTGCATTTTAAAAGTATCATTGTAATGAAAATAATTTGTCAACATAGTGGGTCTAGAGTAATACAATTCTCTTCAAAAGGAGTCACTAAATACATGAATTTGAGAAAACATTATTATTGCTAATATTATAGTGGTAGTAATATTAGTAGTAGCAATGTTATTAGATAGTAAAAGCCACTAAAGAACTGGTGCATGATAGCTAAGTTTCATTCAACCAAATTTGCAAAATATAATGGAAAGAATTAAAAGTATAGATATGAAAACAACAGTGTTGTAAATAATAATAAAATACTGACATTCTAGAGAGGTTTCAGCATTGAATAAAACTTTAAAAATCAATATTAAAAAAGATCTATAAAGTCCTAAAAGTGTTTTTGATGATCTTTTAAAATAACCTCAGCAAGCTATTGAGATGTGTGTGTATGGTAGGGGGCTGGAGGGTTGATATGGGTGTAATGTGTGTGTGTCTTTTTCAAAGATAGGGGATCTCCTTTCTATGGTAGTATTTCTCTAATATCCCAAAGAGAGACTCTGGATATGGTACTAACTTTAAAAAAAATTACACTCATAGTTTCTAGAATCTCTTGTAAAACAATCATTTCATTATTTCACCTCTGGAAAGCTGTTACCTCAACCACATTATTATATAAGCAGCAACTTGTATTTGCTAGTTTCTAAACTTTGTTTTCGGCTTCCTGTGTCTATAACGGCTTGATCCCATTTAGGATGCATATAGTACTCATTAGAAGGCAACCATTTGTGTGAGTATGTGTGTGTGTGTCACCTTTTCAAAGTTGAGATGACTACATGTGAGAGTGTAAAAAGGTCTAAGCATTGGCCTTTGGAATGAGGTAGTGTGTTAATTGCTAGCACTGCAAATGTGGTTTGCTATTTTTTTAAGACTTTTTTTACCCAGTGTCAAAAGATTTCATTCCATTTTGACCCACTCAGCCCTAGTTATTCAAGAGTCATTGAACAGAGATATATAATTTTAAATTGCTTTTTTCAGAAAAGAATGATACTGAGGAGTTTAATTTCTAAACTGGCTTTAATTTTGAAAACCACTCTAAGGATATTTGCTAAAGAAATGGCCAATGTTTGTTCAGTACAAATTCCTCATTCAGCATTGTGGCAAGTATATCACTGAATGTCATACGGCAGCCCTGACCAACACGCCTCACCCAAACTAGGTTAGGCCCTCATTCATAGGATTGCATAGTGATAATTATTGCACTACCTCACATGTGTGCAATAATTACTTCCCTTGCACCTGCCGTTTGCACTGCAGGAACCTGTCTCCTTCACCAAGTTCCTAGAATCTAGCTTAGTGTCCAGCAATGGAAGTGCATTGGAATGAAGGAAAGAAGAAATGGCTCATTTAGGAGGGGGTTAGTGGTGTGAGAACCACACTATCATTAAGGAATTAAGGAAGGCATTTAATGAGCCCCAAATTACATCAAGGAGGCCGCACCCAGAACGAATCCCACACAGGGCAGAAAGTAGCCCAGGTTATTAAGCATAAACTAAGAAAGTAGAAAAAATTTGTGGTTTTGACAGGAAAGCAAAAGCCCGATCAGGATATTTCTTCCCAGGCCCAAAACACGTTAGGAAAACAAGGTTGAACTGCACAAAGCAGAGAAAGAAACAGGCTCTCCCCTTTACTGGGTGTGAAAGGAAAGGACATTACTGGCTTTAAAAGTCAAAGGCAAGCCGGGCGTGGTGGCACACGCCTTTAATCCCAGCACTCGGGAGGCTGAGGTAGGCGGAGCGTTGTGAATTCGAGGCCAGCTTGGGCTACAACGTGAGTGCAAGGCCAGCCTGAGCTACATAGTGCGACCCTGCCTCAAAAAACCAGGGCCGGGAGTTTGGTTCAGTGGCTTAAGCACCTGCCCTGGCAGGTGCAAGGCTGTGAGTTCAATCCCCAGTGCCGCAAAAAAAATAAATAAATAAAAGTCAAAGGCATCTCAGGCTTTATATTTTTGCCCACCTGACTTTTTCTTGCCCAGAGAAAAGGCAGTTCTATTATAAAAGTATGTGGCATTAAAGTGAACCAGAGAGGAGTCTGGCAATTTGACACAGGGGAAAGACGAAAGGTTAATTCAGGAGTTGCCTGTTTGGTGCAAGAGGTCATTCCCCTTAAACTGGACAGGGCATGGTCTACTGTCCCTCAGGACACACAGAAGGCAGTAAAGTTCAGAGAGTGAACCTGAAACGAGCAGAGGACCCTGCGTTCCATGAAATCCCCACTAGGGTGCTGAAGGCACACATTAATTCTCCTACTTTCCTTTCCTCCAGCTGAAATGAGTAGATCGCTGAATCGGGTCAGGAGATCTGAGCTGTAGGACTGTACCATGGTCCCTCACTGTGAGTCTGTGCACGGCTCTTTCCCTTTTACATCCTTAGCAGCCTTTCAGCGAAATGGAGAAAGATTTTTCATGGTTCTTAGTCACTGGTTGCTATATTAACTTTGTCCCCCTAAATAATACTTGTATACAAATTATAAACCCAAATGTGATTTCAAATGATAAACCAAAACTTCATATTCCCTTCCTTCATCCCTTTCTATCATAGGTTCTGATTTTCTTAGGGAATTACTTTAAACTTTTCTAGCTATTTCTTCTGATGTTTTACCTTTGTATCTCTTATACTTCCTGTCTCAATTCAAGCTGCTGTAACCAATACCTTAGTATGGGTGGCTTAAATGACACAGAGTTATTTCTATAATTCTGTAAGTTGGAATTTCCAACATCAAAGTGCCCCTACCTTGGTTTTCAATGAGGCCTCTTCCGGATTTATAACCACTTTCTTCCCGTGTCCTTGCACGATGGGGGAGAAGAAAGAGAGCTATCTAGTGTCTACTTCTTCTTATAAGGATACTAATCCTAAAAAGAGAAATCCACTCCTATGACTTCATTTAACCTAATTACCTCCCACACTTTTGCCTCCTAATATTATCCCATTGGGAATTAGGTTTTCAATGGATAAATTTAGAATAGATGAGACTACAAATATATAACCAATAACAATGTCTTTTACTGATTTTCCCAGTTTAGCTATTTTTATTGACTTCTCCCTATGGTAGATGAGGACTGAACTTATCTGTCCTCTACCCATCCACCCCTAATCACAGGGCCACTATTTTCTCAATGTCGCATTTTTGCTAAATCATTATCAGTGTTTACATTAATATGACTAAATACCATCACAGCTGAGCCATATAATGTACTCTGAAAATGCTCGTTTTCCAATTCCCTTCTGTGTGTATATACTTATTTTTATGTGTTTGCTTTATTTTTGCTTTTATCATTGGTTTGGACCCAAACTTTCTGAGAAAACCACAGAACTCTTCTCAGATTCAAATGTGTTAGATAATCCCTCATTTTACTGCTTTCCCCAGAGGCCTCCCTCAGAGCAGCCTGCTTCCTGCTTCAGACTTTTGCTACTGGACCTGGACCTCCCCATGAGCTGCCTTTCTAACATCAGCCTTTATCTTGTCCCTAGCGTCCTAGAGTTAGCTCCTCTACTTTGCTTCTCAGCCCTCTTCATTCTCAGTTTATGCTCAGTTCTGTGGAACACATCTTCCAGTAGACTCGAGAAAGACTAGATGGGGAAGTAATTTTTAGATCTTGCATATGTGACGTGGTTGGTGCTCCCCTCTCAAACTTGCTCTGCAGTGCGACCGGTTTTCTTCTTGCCCACTCTGCCACCTCCTCTTTGCAGAACTTTCTGTTTCCTTTACCTTCTTAAATCAGTTACCCTTCAACCATTTTCTGTTTTCCAAATGTTTTACTTCTTTCTTCTGCTCCTGCCTATTCTGTTTTTCTTTATACATTTATACATATTTTGTTTGCTGTAATTTTTATAGGCTAAGGCGATAACAAAGACAACTATGCATATTCAGTATGAGATGCATGAGACAAGCAAACTGTTTTGAAGCTACATTTTCTAAGTAAGTGTTTTTGTTGTAGTTCCTGATTCACAGAAAGATTGCAAATATATTTCAAAGAGTTTTCATATCCTATACCCAAGTTTTCTCCTATAATTTAAATTTAACGTCTTGTAATGCATTTGTCACAATCAATGAACCAATATTGATACATTACTATTAACTTTTACTAAATATTTAATCCTTTGGAAAGAAATTATTCTTCTCAGCCTAGGTTCAAGGTGTAGGACCTATGTTCTACCTGTCTGAGGGTAAAATAACCATGCAAATTATTTTGAATTCTTCTGTTTAAGAGATTTATCTCTTCTCTAACTTTTTGTCAATACTAGGGATAAACCCAGGGTCTTCAAATGGAGCTAACATCCCAAATCATTTTTTTAATTTTTATTTTAATACAAGGGCTCACTAACTCACTAAATTGCCCTTGCTGGACTCAAACTTATGATCCTCCTACCTTAGCCTCTCAGAATTCTGGGATTATAAGCATGTGATACTATGTTTATATCAATATGTATTCATGAACATTCATTTTATACTCTGGGTCATAATCTAATAGCACTTATTTTATTTAGTTGCTCACAATGTGAGATGCTTTTAAATTATAAACTTCTATAAAAAAGATCATTTAGATAATATAAATATATCCTATATTTTAAATATGCTTCTCGAGTCCCTTACTACATAAAACAGTGCTAGACACATGGGATTGAGACATTAAATGGTTGTTTCACTAATTGACTGCTTTTAAATATCTATTAAATGTTTTCTAAGTGTCCGGTGTCATGTTTGATTACAGGTTATAGACCCATAAGGCTCTCCCAAGGACCCATAATCTTGTTAGGAAAATAAACACAGAATAGAAAAACATTGGTAAAAGTACTAAGTTGTGTCATTTTCAGAGTTTGAAAATGACAGATTTCAATGACCCAAGTGACTAATTTGGATATATCCATGATGACTGACAACCTAGAAGAGCCTGCAAATAAATGACTCAGACAGAGAGAAAGGGGTGGGTGGGTGGGCATATGCTTTAAGCATACAGGGCTCAACAAGTGTGCAGCCTTTCTGTATGGCATGTTTAAAAGATGTCAAATGAGGGACATTTTAGAATTCATTTTGTTTAAAAAGCAACCAACAGGCAGCTTCTTTATTTCCCACATACACACTGCGAAATTCGACAATCTTTTATTTACATGTTATGATGTCCAGCTAAGAAATCCTCCTTACCACTGGCTCAGTGGTGCCTGCAGCAGCCCTTGAACAAGAGAGTTACAACAGGAATTGCCTATAGCTATGGTTTTTAGTTAGAGAAGTAGAGGTCACTCTTTTGCAGGAAGTTATCCACGTTGAAAGTGCGAGAAGTGAGTCTAGAGTCCAGGGCTCCTCACTCCAAATCTAGGGCTCTGTTTACCAGCTTGGAACTCTGTGTGTTGTCTCTGGGGAAACTGGAGTTGAGGAGGGGCAGGAGAAACAAGACCCTCTGACCTCACCATTGTGGTTCACTGGTCCCTTGTGTCCCTGGTCTCTCTACTCACTTAGTATCACGACTGCACAGGTTAGAACAGGTCACCAGGTGTTCATCCTCCATTTTTTCAAAGGAAAAGGTCTTCTGCACCACTGCTTTTTGCCATTCGAAAGCTGCTTAATATAAACCACGTTTGCTCTCCAAACCTTGTCCTATCTGGTAGAGCAGGGGCTAGTGTCACTCAGGTGTCATGCAGACCAGTGACAGGCTAGCAGTGGAGACAGGGTCTCTCCACATGTGACCCAGCAAACACTCAGAGCAGGACCCTGGTCCTCTGCAGGCACCCTGCACATTGAACTGTCTGCACCTGGTCTGCTAGAAAAGGTGCAGAGAGAGCAAGGTCCTTTCAAGGATTCACTCTGCAGGAGAGTGATGGTTTTGAGAACTTCAGCTAAGCAGAGCCTTAAGCCCTGTTTTAAAGTGAAACTTTAGTTTAAACTCCCCCCTCCCCCCTTTTCCGCTGTGTTTCAACACTTAGCACATCTGGGTACTATATAAATGCAAACTGGCTACTGTTACTTCTACAAGCCTCTTCACCCCTTATTCTCATTTGTAGGACAGTTTTCTTAGGTTTGTGGCTTACGGGAGGATCACTGAATCGTTTTTGAGAATTCAGGCTCTGTTGTTGGACTGCCAGGCTTCATACTGTGGGTCCCACATTTCACATGCATATAGCCTCGGAAAAGTTAAAGTCTGCAGGCCTTACCTTCCTGATCAGAAAAAATAATAATAATAATGATAAGGGTTCATGCTTCCGACAATCATTAAGTATTCAGTGAGATAATGCATGGTCCCTAACACATAGAAGTGTCCTTAAAATGTTAACACTACTATCATATATCATTGAGCAAATTTTGCTATTTCTAAGCAGCATTTCTAAGAAATATTAAGATGGATAAAAAGAACACTCCTGCCTTCAGGATTGAAGTCTAGAAGCCAGTATGGAAAGTGGCATGTAACTGATTGTGTATTGTGTTTGTGCTGTGTGTGCACGTGTATCCACATCCACATATGTGGTGTCCGTGTGTATAACATATATATGTATATATAAAATGACCACATATATATATACACATGCACACACAGCACTAGGTATTAAGTCTTATCAAGGAGGTACAGTGAAACTACTTAGCAGAGGGAGGCAGCAGGAACGGGGAGATTACAGCCTGCTGAGACTGGCACCATTTAAGGTGATTCAGAAGGTTCCAGAGAGGACAGATCTGACTGTTTAGGTTAAATTATGGGTTAAGGGTACACATTTCAGATAAAAGAGAAAAATAAAAGTAAAGACAACAGCAGGGAATTAAAACAGATTTTGGTAACACCATAGGGTCCATTTGCAGGGCTGAATGGAAGAAAATGGGAGTAACAAAAATAGAAAACCAGCTTTGCTGAGAATGTGGAGAGTGTGGCATGCCAAGTCACAGAGCTGAGGAAGGATCTAGGCTCCTGGGGCAGCCTCTAGCGGAACTGGGTTTGATGGTCTATTGTCCTTACCAGCCTTCCTTTACTGCTCTGGGACCCGTCCCTCCTTCATTTCCTTTAGTTGACATTTATTGTACCCTTGAGTTAATGATATAGTCCACTGAAAGTCTACAAAGTTTTCTATCTGTTGTGTGGTACATTAATAGAGTCAAATGAAGGTCAGAGCATGTGACTTTTGGGGGAGGGAGGTCTCTGCTGCTAGCTAACATAGGTTTAATAAAGGACCACTGTAATGGGGCTGCTGATTTTAAATAATTTCCTTCCATTTGGGGATTACTTGTCAATTCTAATTTGACTCTGCCATCTCAAGTAGATTATTTTGTCTAGAAAAAAATGCAATGAAAATATCCTGGGCTAGACACCTTGGAAAGTATGAAAGACATTTAAGTCCCAATACTTATAATCTTGCCAGTTATGGACAATATTCAAGAAGTTATTTGAGAGTAGTCCCAGCCAGTCTGTGAATTTACCACAAATTGAAGAAAAACTAACCAAATCTATTATGTAGGGTTATATTCTAGATACTCAAGAAGGGTCAAGGTCTTGATGGTTAAAGGTTCAGTGACAGTAGGACTTTCAAGTAACTGAAGAGAAGGGAAAAAGAATGGTACACCTGGGAAATAGCATGAGACATATGGAATCAGGAGGGAAAAGGAGGAGGCAACTAGCTTGACTGAACAGTGTGAAGGGAGATGAAGTTAGCCAGATAAGACAGAGAACAGAGCCTTGAGTATCATCTAGGGCTCGTCACCAGGTGGGCTGCAGTGCAATCCATCTTGTCATGTTTGCTAGTGAAAGTATGGAGATCATAGACCTACGTTTGGAATCGGAAGAAAAAGGATGATGCTTTCTAATCTAGAATTTCTTTGGTAAAGAAATGTCTCACCCAGGTTTGTTTGGGTTTTTTTGTTTATTTGTTTGTTTTTACCATGGGATGTCAAAGGAGACATATAGAATTTCAAACTACTTTACCCAAAGGTCTGTCCCTATAGAAGATGGTAGTCTCCAGTCACAGAGTGAAAACTGAGCATCGTGAGGACACCAAGCAGGAAAAGTGCCTGTTTGTTCCTTGGCAGGCTGGGGGCTGAAGGGAAACCAGGAAAGGAAGCGGAGAGATGTCTACCACCTTGGAACCTTGCTGCTAAAATTTTATTTCAGAGCTTTTCTATGTCTGGCAGCCTAGGAGTTTGGATTTAGGTGAGCTGTGCACAGAGATTGCTAAGCTAACAGACCCAAAAGGTGATGCTTTCAGCTGTATATCAAGTTTAACTATAGCCTCAACTGTCAGGGTGGCATCATACCTTGGGGCCCCACCTGGACCATCCTCATCTTGGCCTTTAGGGACTTCCTTGTCTCAGAAGAAATGTGGAAATCTAAACTGATCAAGGGCTTCAAGACAAAGCTGACTCCCCTGAGTCAGCTAATGCCCCATCACCAGAAGTTTTCAAGCAGAGAACCACTTGGTAGGAATATTGTAAAGAGTGTTCATTCCTCAGCTAGGTGGTCAGAATGATGATAAGTTGCTAACACCAATTGAGCTTGTACTGGGCACCAAGTTCTGTATAAAACACTGCCCATACTGTCCGTCCTTTGTCCCCATGAGATAAGAGATGCTTTTCTCTTCATTTTACGGGCAAGAAACATGAAGCTCAGAGTTTGAGATCTTGCCAAAGGTTCCACAGGTAATAAGTGATAACCTTAAGATTGGGATCAAGCCTGTCTGATTCTATAGTTCATGCTGTTACTTTTTAAATTCTTACTTCCAGGAAAGTACACTGCAGCCCATGTGTGTCACAGTGATTTCATTCTGAAGATGAGTTTTTATATCCTCACTCCCTGCTCTTTTGTAACCCCGCTGCAAAAGATGAAAGATCCTAAGTCCCTGAAATTTTGCTATGACATGAAGTGCTTGAGATTAAGCTACATTTACTCTTGTATCTGTGAATTTCATGCCATCATGGTACTTATTCAAGGGAAAGGTAAAAATCAAGTCAGAGTTTTAAAACAACATGAGAGGGAAAAGCAGAAAACACCTGACCAGAGAGCCGGGCGTGGTGGCGCACACCTTTAACCCCAGCACTAGGGAGGCTGAGGTAGGCGGAGCATTGTGCATTCAAGGCCGGCTTGGGCTACAACACAAGTGCAAGTCTGGCCTGAGCTACATAGTGCAACCCTGCCTCAAAATACTAGGGCTGGGAGTTTGGCTCAGTCGCTTAAGTGCCTGTCTGGCAGGCGCGGGGTTGTGGGTTCGATCCCTGGTGCTGCAAATAAAAAAAAAAGAAAAAAGAAAACACCTGTCCAAACAACATTATTGGCTGAGCCTGAGCTGAAAAGCTCACAAATAAATTTGTATTTTACCAAGAAAATACAGAGCAAATCCTAGGACCCAAAAATGCCAGTTAGGCAAGGCCAGTTGGAAACCTGTGCTTACAAGACTGTGCTAACATCTGTACATACTGTCTAAACATCACAACATCTCTTTGCTATGGAAATTTTTGGTGCTATCATTCAGATGAGAAAGTTAAAGAAGAACTTCTCTAGAAAAGTCAGGTTCAATGCCCAATAATGCTTAGAAGATTAGTTTCTGAATTTAGGAGACTTTCAAGAGTCCTAATTCAGATTGTAATAAATTATGCTCCAAAGGATTTTGAATTCATGACTTACTTTTCAAATATTCATTGTGAACCTATGAATTGGCAAGTTTTAAGTGAGGCCATACATCCAAGGCTTCCAAAAAGGGGAAGGAGAAATACTGAGACAAAGCTGGCCTCTACTCCTTCCCACATTAACCATGCTCTCCTCAGTATGTATGTTACACTGCTGTTGCAGCTAAGATTTACTTTGAAGAGGAGATTGCATGGTTTAAATTCCCACAGATAACGAAGCCTAAAGACGTGAAGTCACTGGCCCAGGTCAAACCATCATTGCTAGTTCATGGTCTTCAGTGGAGTGAAACTGTTCCCATTGTGCTCGCATGCACCACACCATCCTGGGCCCTACTTCCAGATTGCTACAATGGAGGAAAGAGACCAGATCTCCTCCATGGTGGTCCTTTCCAAAACCAACTGTTTCCATTTTCTGAATGTCTTGAGCACTCATTATTTGGCCAATATTGCCCTTAGTTATGTAGCAGTCATGGTCCTTCAGACAATCATTGCACAAGCCCGTGTGCATGTTTTCTCTCCCTCTCTCTCTCTGTCTCTCTCTCCCCCCTCACCCCCATTCATCTTCAGACTGAAGGGCTGTCATGGGTGTGTACTTTGTTTAGTCATGCTGAGCTTATACAGTTGGGCTTAGGACAGCTTGTTATCAATTACACATTTATTAAATATTCAAGGTAGTGAGGATTTGAGCAGCTGGGTCCCATTTTCATGATGAACATTGCAAATACTTCCCACACTGCTAAGATCTTAATATGCCACTGATAATCTCACCAGTACGGTGTAATGGTCAGCAAAGGACAGGTCTGACTGAATAAGAATTGAGTCTCTGCCATTTGCCATTGCCTAACTGCATTTTTGGGAATAAAACCTGACTTCTCTGGTTCTTCTTCAACTTTCTTACCTGAATGATAGCACCACTAATTTCCATAGCAAAAGGATGTTGTGATGATTAAATAGTAAGTAGAGATGCTCGGACAGTGTTGGGTATATAGTCAGCTCTCCACAGATGATAATGCAGCATAAGTAGTCTATTTTTTATCTGGTTTATAATCTCTAAGAAGCCTTGGAAACATCAGAATGAGCCTGGCTCCTTGTCATGGTGTTGCAATGTACAGGCTCCTCAGAAACAAGGTTTTAAATGTCTCCCTGGAGCTATACTTCAGGAATCTGCTTAGAAGGACGTGGGGCCAGGCAGATAATCTGATTTGCTATTGTAATTTCCATATGCTAATGAAGGAGGTGGCTCCTAACTTTCTCAAGCTCTTGCACCAGTGTTCATAACTTCCTCAGTGAGCACATGCATTACTCTCAGAGGTTGTGAAATGGCATTTTATGAACTGTGTGCAGCCCACTGAGTTTTCTAAGTTTTTAGAGTTGCAAACATTTTCAAGTTTGGCAATTTCATTTGAAAATCTAGGTTTTTGTCTTTTACTATGTTACTTTTCACTTTCTTACACTGTAAAACCTAGCGTACATATTCAGGTTAAATCTATGTAGCTCAGTGATTTGTCAAAAAGTTTGTTCCCATGGGTCCACCACCCAGGTCAAGAAATAAAATGCTTTCACAGCCCTGGAAGCTCTCTCTTACCCACTCTCCACACGAAACATTGTCTCACCAAGGGAAACTGTCCCATTTGTTTCAGTCAGATTTCAATTGCTGGGACAAAATACCCAGTGATGTAACTTAAAGGAGGAGAGGTTTATTTTGCTTACAAGTTCAGAGGTTTCAGTCCATGAGTGGCTGATTCCAAAGCAGGAACCTGATTGTGGAGGAAAGATGCTCTACTCATGGCACACAGGTAGCAGAGCACAGGAGGAGACCCTGAGAGCAAGGACCAAGTGCCTCCATGGTTCCCAAATTCACACCCCCATGACCCACAAATACACACCCAGAAGGGTCCTTTACTAATTTCCCAGGAGACTCCCAAGCCAATCAAGTTGATAACCAAGATAAACCATTACACTTTCTTCTTGCCGTCATGTCTTTGTTTCTCTTTATAGATTTACCACCTAAGCATACATTGCTAAGTGTTTGGATTTAATTTTGCCTACTTTTTGGAATTTGTGAAACAAAATTATCCAGTATAATTGTGTGTGTGTTTCTGTTTCCCTGTGCTCAAAATTGCATTTATAGAATCCATCTGTGCTCTCCATAGATGTAGTCAACTTATTTTCTTTCTTTGTAGGATTCTATTATCTGAGTCTGCCATTGCTTATTCACCCATAATACTAGTGGTGATAGACGTTTGGAATGTTTACGTTGTTGAATAATGAGTCTGTAAATTTCCCTTTATGCATGTCTTGGTGTACATTTGCACCAATTTCTTTCACATATAAACCTCAGAATAGTATGTGGATGTTCATCTTTAATAGATACTGCCAAATACTTTTCCAAAGTACATAACTGTACCAATTTGTACTCCCACCATCAATATGTGATGCTTCCCATTGCTCCAAACCCTCTCAGACATTTGGGATTGTCAGTCATTTTAATTTTAGCCCTTTTAGTGGGTGTGTAATGACAACTCATTGTGATTTTAATTTATATTTCTTCTGATTGTTCCCAAGATTCAACTTCACTTCATGTTTTTATTGAAATATTAATATGCTTTTTAAAAGAGTAATAGGTAATGCCTTCTGCCCATTTTTCTACTAGTTTGTGCTTGGTGTGGGGGGTTGAGACAGGGTCTCACTATACAGTTAAGGCTGGCCTCTAACTCTTGGTGATCCTGTCTCAGCCTCCCCAGTGCTGTGATTACAGGCATGTGCCGTAACACTTGGCTAGTTTGTGCTTTCTTTATTGCTTTTTGGGCATTCTAAATGCAAGTTTTGGTCAAATACTATGTGTCAAATGTATTCTTCTTTTCTGTTTTGATGTAAAAATGTATCAGTCTGTTTCTTTATGGATAGTTTTATGTCCTGTTTAAGAAAGCCCCTACACTAAGGTCAAGAATATATTCTCCTATATTACCATCTAGTGACGTATGTCTTCCCATTTAGATTAACAATCCATCTGGATTGAACTTTGTGTGTGGAGTGGTGTATATAATGACCTGGAGTACATTTTGCCATTTAGATATCCAACTGAGAGCATCATTTGTTGAAAAGATCACCCTTCCTCCATTGAATTTCAAGAGTTCTTGACTCACAGAATCAAGTGACTAAGTACGTGTAGTTCTGTTTATGGTCTTTCATTTTGATCTCACTGGTTTGTTTCTCTTAGGTCTTAGGTGTTAGACTTTGATCTGTCTTGATTTACAGGACAAGTAGTTTTCCTACTCTAATGGTCTTCAAAAACTTTGACTTCTTTAGACATTTACATTTTCACATAAATTGTAGAATCAGCATTGAATTAAAAAACCAGGGATTTAATTGGAATAGAACTTAACTTACATATCAGTTTGGTACAATTGATATCTTTTCAATACTGAACCTCCCACTCCAAGAACATAATGTATTGCTCCAATTTTGATTGTCTTAGATTTCTTTCAGTAATGTTTCATAGTTTTCAGAGCAGAGATCTTGTACATATTTTGTTAGACTTATTTTCTAGATATTTAATGTTTTTGGTATCATAAAAATTATCTCTAAATATGTTATGTTGGGCTTAGAGGTATAGCTCAGTGGTAGACCACTTGACTAGCATATGTAAGACCCCTACCTTCAATCCTCAAAAGTGCTAAAAGTTGTGTATTCTGTTGGTATACACAAATATGATTTTTACATTGATTTTATGTCCAGGGAGTTTGCTACACTCACTTAATTCTGTATTTTTCTGCAGTGTTTTTGGGTTTCAATGAATATAATCATATTACTTATGAATAATGATGGCTTTATTTCTTCCTTAACAATTTAAAACTATTATCTCCTGTTTGCTAGTATTTTGTTGGAGATTCATTCACCCTGATTATGAAATAAATTCCCTATAATTTTCTTTTATCCCAATGTCCCTGTTCAACTTGGACACAGGTTTAGGCTAAGCTCAGAAGCAGAATAAGGGCATGACCCCTCTTTCTATTCTCTGACAGGTTTGTGAGAAGTGGGTGTTGCACATTTTTTTCCATGTTTCATAGGACTCACAAGAGGTAATCAGGACCAGAAAGGTTTTTTGTGTAAATTCTCGAATGTCTTTGATGGGACTAGCCTTTTTCTTTCACTTCTGTGGTAGTGTTAGTAATTTGTATTATTTTAGAATTTTGTTTCATCAATATTTTCAAATATCTTGCCACAAGTTTGTGTACAAGGCCTTTTACCTTTTTCGTACCTATAGGATTTGAAGTGATGACACATTTTATATTACTAATATTCATTGCTTTTTGCTTGATTTCTGTGAAATTTCAAGTTCTTTGTGGAGTTTGTTTTGGCTTTCTTGTCTATTCTATTGTACATCTTTTTATTTCATTAGCTTCTGCACTTTATTTCCTATTTTATGTTTGATTTTCTTAGGTTTTTTAAAATTTCTTGAAATGGTTGCTTAATTCATTGATCTTTTAAGGCCTTTCCTCTTTCTTTATGTATCCATTTTTAAAGCACACATTTTCCTATGAAAGAGGTTTAATTAGATTGATCTTTTTAACTTCTTTTTGATTTATTGAACCTTTTTTCAATTTTCTCATTTTTTATTAATTCAGAAAGTTGTCGCCCTTTAATACTTTTTTCATGGTTATATTGGAGATTGAAACATGTTTTGTTGACTTATCAAATGTTACCATAATTGGTATTTCTAGCTCAACCCCAGACAGTTCAAAGACTTTAGAACATTTTAACTTTACTGATTTACCTACTAATGTATTCATTTATTGTTATGTAATTTTTATTTCTTTGAACTCAACAATATAGTATTATGGTTGTTATTTTCCTTGGTCAGTGCTTACTCATATTTACATACAGATTTATCATTTTTTAATTTTTTATTCCATTGAGCATCTCTAAGTTTCCATGTGGAATAATTTTCCTTCTTGTAAATAATAGACTTTGCTATTTCCAGTTATGTGAGTCTGCTATTAATGAATACTTCTGATTTTATTTGTATGAATTTTTTTTTAATTTTGAAAATCAAGAGTTGGGATTTGTGGTGGGGGGGAGGTAATTTATCTAGGATATAGAGTCTGCGTTACAGTTATTTTCTTTCAGCATTTTCTAGAAACACAATAGCTATGGGAATGGTTGATAGTCTCCTTTGGTCTTTTGACAATCATTTGTCTATCACCCTCCCTCAATCTAGGTGCTATTGGGACTTTGCCTTTACACTGCAGTAGTTTTGTTATGTTGTGCTGAAGTATAATGTCTTGTTGTTTAACATGTTCTGGCCACACTGGGCTCCTTGAAATCATGTCTTGATTTTCTCAGATTGGGAAACTGGTTGACTACAAATCATTCAAACATAATTTCTGCGTCTCCTCCTCTCATTTTTCTCATTGGGAAAATCCATTTGCATATGTACCTGGGTTTTTCACAGTATCTATTCTCTCTCCCACATCATTTTCTGTATTCTCTATCCTTTTTTCATTATGTGCTTCCACCCCATATTTTCTTCTGATCTATCTTTAAGTTGGCTGATTCTGTTTTCTGCTGCATTCAGTCAGTTGTTATACTTGTCTATTAAGTTCTAAATATCAGTCATTATACTTTCCAAGTTTGGAATCTCCTTTTGATTTCTTCCCATAGTTTTAAGTCCTTGGCTGAAACGATCAGTCCTTCATTTTATCTCCATCAGAGTTGACTATAAAATCTCTATCTGATACATCTAATATTTTGCGCTTTTAAGAGTATATGCCTGTATTTTCTTCTTTCAAATTCATGCTTATTTTATTTTATGCTATTATGTTATGTTCTGGACAGCAAATTTGTATAATTTTTACAGAAAAAAGTGTGGGCCTAGGATGCTATCTTTTCCCCTACTGGATATATTTGCTTGTTGCACTAGCAACCCAATATCACTTCCAATTTCAGAGACTAAGACTATTTGAAGCTAAACTGGGGCCCCTACAACCACTGTCTGTTTCTAGCTCATTCTTGTTCCTTTTAGGCAACCCTTCTGTCTCAACACAAAGCGACCAGATGACAACCTCTTCCCTCTTCCTCTATCACCTTTCAGTCCCCAGTCCCAAGCCTCATTTTTCTATTTCTGGGACGCTCTTACATGTGCATCCTCTTAGTTGTCTAGCTGCTTCCTCTGAAGTTGGTAAACATCTCCAAAGCAAAACGATCTCCCTACGTAAGAGTCACCTCCTGACCTTCTTTCATTCTCAGATCCTGATCCTGCATTTTTTTTAACTTTCTTGTTAGCAGTCCCACATCTTCAAGCAGATCTTTAAAGGTTTTGTCCAGCTTTTCTAGTTGTCTTTACTGGATCCATTGTCCAAATTACATTGTCTTGGAAGAGTGACATCCACGTTCCAAATGAAGTTGCCAAGTGGTCTCCCCTCTGGATGAGCCGCGCCCTGTCTCACGCTGTCCAGCGGGCCCACATCTGATTTACAGCAGCCCATTCACTGTTGGCACTTCGGGCTGACACTCTTGCCCTAACTCCTTTCCAAAACAAAGCAAGAGATGAATATTCCAGTAAGGTACTGTTTGATATTCTTGGGTTTATTTCTTTTAAAAATTGCCTAATATTCTTCAATAAAGGTTAACTCTTCACCGTTTTTCTAGGGAAAAGCCTCAGAAACTTTTCTAAGCTTAGTATCATTCTACTTTTCATGGGTCTGGCAGATCAGGGTCCAGAGCTCCCTACTAAAAGGATAGACAGGCTGATGTCTTGTATACCAGAACATCTGAACAGATAACTCACTTTCCAGCCAGTTGGGATGCGAGGCCAGGAGTATAAAGACCGAGGACCGAAAGCCCAGTGACTTCCAAACAAAAGCACATATCCTACGGGGCCCAGAGTCCTGCCAGCATGAGGAGTTGCCCCTCTACCTACACGCAGAGTGAAAACAAACCACAGAAGGCGAGGTGAAGGACTAGACTCTGTCTTTCCTGATGGGGAAACTATGTGCTGGAGGACTAGCAAGTCCAGAATAGACCTTATTAAGGTCATTGGCATGGAAGAAAAACCTACAAAGAGTTCCAGACTCCCTAGGGAACACATGAGTCTTTCAAAAGTGAACTATACCTTTTTCCTTCTATTTCAGTGAAAAATTTCAGAGTGTAACTCCTCTATGCAAAATAATCTTCACCTTCAGGGGAAAGCGCTTCCCCCATTGTGGCTTAGAGCATACTCTCCACAGTTGGGCTACCTCCCTAACAATTTAGTAATGTTATGACCTCTGGCAAAGTTATTTAATTTCTCTGTATTGCATTTTTCTAACTGCGAAATGGAAATAACACTGATACTTACCCCACTGAATTGTTGTGAAAATTTTAAAAAGTGATGAGTGTAAAATCCTGGAATAGTAACTGGCACATAGAAGAATCCAAATAAATACCACTATTTGTAATTAATTTGGCTTTATTATTATAATTAGTTAATAGCGCTTTTGCTTATCTTTTCTCTCTCAGAGCCCTGGGTTTCTTATCTCTGCTCTGCACTTTCATTTAAAGCTGCAAACAAACTATCTTCATAAAACTTTTTCTTAGTTGGATGTGAGGATTACAGTGGATGTTTCCAAATTTTGTTGCTTATTTCCCAAAGCTCTTTGAAAACATGCACTCCCAGGTTTTCACCCACAGAGATTCTGATTTAGTAGGTCAGGAGTAGAACCAGGCAATCTGTATTTTTAAAGCCCATCAATAATTACAATATGCAACAAATTTGGAATCATTTTTCCAATTGCTAATGTATGTGAATTTGTTCAAATTGGTCATTCACCCATGAGTAGTAACTAGCCATTGTGAAATATTTATACCATGACATTTGTAAATGCTGCAATCCCTAGGAGTTCTTGGAGTGTCTCTGTTTGTCCCTCCTTTGGATGGTCTCAAAATTGCCACAGTTCTTTGAGATTTAATAGGTTGAAGTTTGGATTCCCCATACAGTGGACTTTCCTTTAGCTGCCAGATCTCTCTGCTATCATAATCCAGCTCTCTATCATTTCCTCAGTGTGTGGCAGAAGTGGGAAACTGGTGGCCCCATGACAACTGCAGTAGGCCAACTTGTGGAAACTGCCAACATGTGAAATTGGCAGAGATTTCAAATAAAAGCTGAGCAGTTTTTTTAAAAAAACCTCGGGTTTGCACATTAAAATCCAGATTCTTTGTTCCTCTTTAAAAAAAAAAATACATGGAAATATCTGGGCCTACTTTTCATTTGAACAAGTCTGGCTGACTTGGGGCAAACATTGGCAGGAATTACCATGTTCTTCCCCCTGCCCATGTGCTCATTGATGTTTCCTGCCTCGCCCCTGAGCTTACGGTCTCTCAAGGACTGAAAAGCAGTGGGCTTTGTTGGGCTGGATGGTGGTCTGAGGCCCAGGAGGTGTGGCTTTATGGCTGTGACTCTGTCTTCCACTCATTGTGTGTCTTTGGTCATGTCATTGCTCTTGTTTGTGCCTCTGTTTCTTTTCCACTGTGTAGGTAGGGAAGATGCTGGCCCTTTTCTTGCCCCTAAATGTTATTGGGAGGATCTGAGAGGGAGAGAATGTGAACCCTTGACCACCAGCTGTGGAAAATAAGGAAATATTGCTATGTGATGATTCCCTATTACCTGGCATTTGCACCTAAGTGGAGATGAATGATTCCTGAACAGGGGGAAAATTTTTTAATGCAATGAAGTACTGAAAATGGAGAGGAAAAGAGGGCCTCATGGTGAGAAAAACATCTAAAGATGAAATACTAAAGCCCCTGCTGAAACTTCAGGCTTCTTAAAGAAGCTTTGGGAAGAAGAGAAGTTGAAGATGATATTCTTAACAAGGGCTTGGGAACCTGTGTGCATATAAATCCTAACAAATACGCCTTTGAGCAACAACTTACCCTGTCTGAGCCTCTATTTCCTCATTTATAAAATGGGGATTTTAGAGTCTTTCTTGCAATGCAGTATGTAGATTTAGTGAGATAATACATGTTAAATACCTAAAACATATTGTAAATGTCCAATAAACTGCAGCTGCTCTTGTTAACTCTAGCATATGCTAATTGAACCACTGGCAAAGAGGGAAGTGATTGAGAGAATAAGACATATTGCCAGTGGATGTTTCCTTACTAGAAAAGAACTTTCCATCAACCATAAGGGGCACACTTTACTTTCCACTGCACTGAGATACGGTGAATCTAACTTTTTCCCAACATTTGCTGCAAGCTTCACCTAATACCCAGACACACATGCCCACAGCAAGAGCAAGTTCTGAGAGTCACAAGCAGCGTTAGCATTAGAAAGTTTGCAGAGTTGGACCCATGTGTGTTTCCCCTTCATAAATCCTTAAATCTTAGTCCTGCTCAGCTGGAAAGGAGAAATCTGGGCTCAAAGAGCACTTATTTATTTTTGATTTTCACCGCCTCAACACTTCTTTCCACCACACATCTGAATATCAAGGCCAAAAGAGCTCAGGTTCCTCTGGACTCCAGAAGGCTGGAACCAACCAATTCATATTCTTGGAGTCAGTCCTGCTTTGGGGACTAAACTTCCTTTTTCATTTCCTCCCTCAATAAAGTTTTCTGTTCCAGCGAGTACTTTCTCAGTGAGTCCCTTCCTAATGTGATTTTGTTTGATTTCCACCAAGCAGCTCCTGAAAAGAGATGCTGAATCAAGCATTTCAATTCCTGAACACTAGCTTTCTGGCAGGAGCTGTTCCAGATGCATCTTTATATCCAGTAATCATGCATTTAACTAAAATGATTGGCATAGCGCTCCTTCCCCCACCCCTCATCATTTCTAGCCCATTAGTCTTATTTGTCTTTCATGGACAGGCTCCTTCTTTGGGATCCTGCCAAACCAGTGAACGTACAAATACATGCATAAGTCAAACACACCTACACAAGCATAGATATAATAGGTACAGAGTCTGTGTCGGAGCTGAATATTCAGCATTTCATTTCCAGGCTTCATTTCCCCCACTGAAAATTTATTCAGCCACTTCGTTCCTTCTTTTGCGCTGCCCTCTTTCCTTCCTTCATGCCACTGCTCCCTGCCTCCTTCCCTCTACTTCCTTATTGTCTATTTTTCCCAGAAACAGACTCATTTTTTTTTGATTAGTCATTGTAGAAATTTGTGTTCTTCAGCATCAAGGGGACTTGACAGAGATTTTCATAAATCTTCTCACGACTATTGGACAATGTGTGGGTCCAAAAGGATGCCATGAGTCACCAGGGACCTTGATTTGCTCCTAGGAAGACATGGAGCCCTGTGTGACCCTGACCCTTGGCCCAGTGTATCCGCCACCTGTCTACCTCCGTCTCCCTGCTCCAACTACTGCGGCCCTACTTCGGGGCCTATCCACATACTCTTCTCTTCTTGAATAGCAGCTCACACAAGGACACAAACCCATTCTTCACCACACAACATGTGTTTAATTTTAGGTCTCAATTTAAAAGACACTTCCCAACCATACATCTGTCACCCTCTCCTGTCCATTTCCTCTATGACACTCATCATAACCTACAACTACGTATGTGTCTGGATATTTCTTTGTTTAATGTCTCCTTACCAACCAGAAAGCAAGTTCCAGAGAGAAAAAAAATTCTGTTTTTTTCTTTTCCTTCCATAATTTCCTCTGTGCCCTATATAGTGACTGGTATTTGAAAGTAAGCACAGATATTAACCATAAGTGCTAGTGTTTAACATTTATTGAAAACTTGCTATTTCCAGACACACTCCTCTATGAGTTTTACACACATTAACTCGTTTACTTGTAACAACTATCCTATGAAGTGCATATGGTTATCCACATTTTGCAGGTGAGAAAATGGAATGTTCCAGTCATTCAGCCAACACTGTAAAGTTGAAAAGGAGCAGAACTGGTTTCTAACCCAGGCATTCTGCCTGGAAACCTAAGCCCTCAACCAGCTTGTGCTAATCTTCTGTTAGGCATCCTATTAACATGTATTAAGAGAATAAATGAAAAATGTGCCCTCATTGATTTCTAGCAAAACTGAAGTTACAACTTCCATTACTTGATTGATAATCCATTCTTTCTACCAAAAACTGACAGTCTTTCAGTTACTAGGAAAATGCAGGAGAAAAAAAAAAGATAAGATTAACAAATTGAACTCTTGCTGATAAGGACGATGGGAGGGGCCTCTGATGTAGCTAGTGAAGTGGAAGTCATAATTTCAGATGCAGGTAGAACCCAGTGGCAGGTGGAAAAACTCTGAATCAACTGAAGAGGCCTTAAATAAGGAATAAAATCCTTCACACACATCAAGTGGATTTACAGTTATTGCCAGTAACAATTCTAGGTAATTCTCATGCTCTGGGTAACATTTTCCTGATCTGATTTAAAGTGTAAGTAATCACCAATTTTATGAAACTCCTGGTCAGAATTTGGGTATGAAAACTGCAGGAATGTGTCTTGTTCACTGCTGTATGCACAGACTGGGGGACAGGCCCTAGGACATAGTAAGTGCTTAATAAATATTTATTTAATGGGGACTGCATATCAATAACTCATCAGCTGGTACTCACTAAATATGCTATTAATAGTCTGTGCAGAGCAAGGGACATGATGTGTGTGAAGAAAAATGTCAGATTCCTTCGCACAGACAGATTAAACCTGGAAAGGCTCAGGAACACCTGACACAATCAATAGAAACCACCATCATTGAGGACTTACATTGTCCAGTGCTGTGCTACGTCTCTTGACCTATTCGATCATTTTCATACGTGTAATGACCTTAAAATGATAACATCACTACTAATATCCAGCTCCAGATGTTGCCACTGAGGCTAAAGATGCTACTCCCTTTCCCAAAGTAGGAAAGTAAGGAATGAGCAGAAGCAGAATTGAATGCAGATCTGGCCCTGACACCAACTAATCCCAAGGTATTCACCCGACCTTTTTGGGATCAATGTCTGTGGGCAAGGCACAGGAGGATGTCAGGGCAAAAGTGTGCGGCACCAAGGTTGGAGGCAGGGCCAGAGGGAACAACGTAAACAACACTGCTCAGCCTCTCCGGGTCTGTACATGCCACTTACCTGGGTCTGAAATATGCTCATCCCTCACTGCCATTATCCTATCTGCTATTTAGGGCCCAGAGTCAGTGACACTTCTTCCTGGCAGGTTTCACAGACATATACAATCAAGGTCATTATTCCCAGCTCTGTGTTCTCTTTAGCACTCTGGATGTCTCCTGCTCATGATACTTCTTACCTCACAATTCAGCCACTTGTGTTTTCTATCTACTTGTCTCTGAGTTCATCCAGAATAAGACTTCATCCTCCCAGGGTCTAGTACAGTGCCAGGCACATAGTTTGTCATTTAATACATATGCGTGAAAGGAATGAATTTAAGATCAAAATTACCATAGATGGATCCAATAATAAGCAGCAGAATTTTCATGGGCATTGGTTGAGGCTTCAGGACAAATTTCCCCTGAAAAGTCAAATTGAGAGCCATTTGATTATTCAGATTCATATCTAGGACACTTAGACTGACTGTGTTAGCCTTGAGAACTTGTCTATATTTTCTGCACCTCAACTTTCTCATTTATATAATCTATAGAATCATATGCAGAGTTATCATCCACACCCAAGCTCCTAACTGCTAATCAGCAGCCAGTTAGGTTTTTTTTGTTTTGTTTTGTTTTGTTTTGTTTTGTTTTTTTTGCAGCACCGGTGATTGAACTCACAACCTCGCACCTGCCAGGGCAGGCGCTTAAGGCACTGAGCCAAACTCCCGGCCCTGGTTTTTTGAGGCAGGGTCGCACTATGTAGCTCAGGCTGGCCTTGCGCTCGCGTTGTAGACCAAGCCGGCCTCGAACCCACAACGCTCCGCCCACCTCAGCCTCCCGAGTGCTGGGATTAAAGGCGTGCGCCACCACGCCCGGCAGCAGCCAGTTAGTTTATACCCACCACAATGAAACCTGAATCACTGGTGCCATGTAGGAATTCAGCTGTGTGCTTGCTTTGTCCTTTGTGAGTGGTCAGATCATGGCCATGGCCATGACTGCTGTCTTCTCAGCACTATTATTAGGGAAAGCTGGGAGAATAAGAAGCTTCAAACACAGGGATTCTTCTGAGTAAAAATAGAGAGAGATGAGATGTCCTACCCTATAGGTACAAAGATAATTGGTAGAATTGACCAGAAAAGATATAGCCCAAACTTACAAGTCAAAGAATCAAATGCTCAGAAAATTATTAGGTTGATAAATTGTGCTACATTCCTACTTTTAAGAGTTAAAAGAGCCCAGTGTGTCTCTGGTAGCTAAGTGTTTTTGTTTAAATACACTGGCAAGACCATGCCATGATCGGCATTTCATCCTCAGCCAGTGGGTGAATTGGCCACTTGGTCTCCTGAGAATGTGGGCTTCCAGTTCTTATTCTCTTTGAATAAGAGTGGTGTGTTATCAGGCATCTTGTGTATCTGGAAGGATGAAAGCAGTTTGCATGGTGATCCTAGCCACTGAGTCTTTTTCTAAGGTCGTCCAAAATAACTAGAGTTGGGGAAAGATGTTGCTTGGATTCTTTGGCTGGAATTAGGGAGACTGGGGTCACTGGATTAGTCTCCTTGCTTCTCATCTTCATTTAGCTACCTACTTTCAGGTCATAAGATTCCACAGAGGTAACCAACTAAAGCATGTCTCAGAGGCGGCCGTTGCTTTCACCTTGCCCCATGGCACTCCCCCATGAGTGTAAAACTGTCCTTCTCCTTATATCTGTTATCTCAGTTTCACCTGCACTCTGTCTATTTGCCCTTAATTCTGTCCAGTGCATTATATTTTCCTGTCACCCAGAAAGCAAAAGCAGTATCTACCGTGTCCTTCTCTTCAAAAAACTCAAGCGTAAAATAAAGAAGAGAGAGTCCTAGAGAAGAGGGAAGGAATAAGGGGGAGGAAAGGTAGAAGCAAAAGGGGATAATTAAGGGTGGAAATGATCAAAGTATCTTCTACACGTATACAAATGTGCCAAGATGAAACTCATTATTCTGGGTGACTAACAATGAAAAAGCATTTCATATGTACTAAAAAAAAACTCATAGGTACACTGTCCTTTTGCCCTTCCCAATTTTACTCAAAATGCTTCTTCAGTTTAGACTATCCATTTGCCTTTATGATTATCAAGAGAGCCTGGATTTGTGGGTTGTATGTAGTCACAACTGGGAAATAATAGCTTTATTTGGTTACTTATGTTTTGGGCTTTTTCCCTAGACATAAACTTTTTGGTTTGTCAATTTGACTACAGTGTATAAATGAATGGACGAGAAATCTTGGAAGTAGGATCAGAGGGTTCGATGTGGAGCCAAACTTCCTCCTCAAGGATGTTGCAAGCTATGGAGTTAGTTTGCCTTATCTTCTACATGCTAACTCATGTACCCATCTTTTAGACTTTAACCTTAAACTTTTGGCAATGCTTTTCTAATATCTAAATGCAGAATAGAAGCTTTCTAGGCCAGATGAGAGGACCGCCTCAGTCGTGCACCCTGTAAGCAAACACACACTGACTGTGAAGCTGTATAAATGTGACGTGAGTGATTTAACTAGCTCGGTTATTGAATTTGCTAACAAAAACATCTGAAAGAAAAACAGTGGGTGTAGGTGGCATAGGCATTGGCTGCTGGTAAAAGTAGGTGTAACAGCCGACAAGGACAGAGGATGCTGCAGAGATGAGAGGGTCACCAATGACGAGGCTGTCTAAGGAACAAAAATAAATGAAGAAATCTCCCTACCACCTCAGGAGTCCCTAGAGAGTTATGATATGCACCAGTGCTTGTGACTGTTAATCAGCAACCAGTTAATCTTATGTCAACTGTGAGCCAAGATCCATTCCAAAAAATTAATAGAATAGTCTAAAGTGGAAAATACAGCACCTAGCTTCAGACGTATTTATCGCCTGTGATACTGTCACACCAGCCAAGAGGTGGCATATATTTACCTCCTTATAAAAACAGGGGCATGCATGCAAACTGTTAGGAGGTTTTTCTCTTCAAAATGTTTAAAATTCTTAAGTCGCTTATAGAAGAATTGTTTACTACTTTCTCAAAGATCACATTTCTTGACTATGTTATTAATGAAGGTAATTTCAGGATAACCACCTCAGAAATTTCACACAGCTGTCTGTCTGTGTAGAAGCAGACACAGCCATGATTTCACTAAGGCCAAGGCAAGTTTTGTCCACGGGTAAGATGATGTCTGCAATACAGATTGGCTGGAACCATTTTTCTTCATTTCTGCTAACTCATTTAATGAAAAGAAGTGTCCCACTTGGTCTGCATACTCTTGTGACGAGGTCATGGCTTCTACGGGTCATTAGACAAGATGAGGATGGAGTTCTTAGCTATATCAGGAACCCTCAAACTCGTCACTGTACCTAATTTGTTTGAACACTTTGGCTGTTTTCTTTCATCAAGCCAATCATGCAGTGGTAAAGAGTTTGAAGCGCTGCCTCAGTTTTGAAAGACTAGTGTAAGGCATTTTCTCTGGAAAAGACCCCGCGAATAAGGGAACTTCAAAACCATCAGGAAGGCGATCTTGGCTCTGGGAGGACTGAGAGTGGGAGGGATGATCAGGCAGAGACGGCCTGTGGTGCCCGGGAGAAGGAGGAACTGCCGCCCACATCCCATGGACGGTGTGGGTGACACTGAGTGGAAGGGAAGCTCCGTAAAGGCAACCGCAGTGAGGATCCACCACTTGTTCAAAATATTATAGGAGAAAAAAGGGATGTGCATGTTTGTCTCACTGTCCACCAACTTTGCTTTTTTCAGGAAAAAAAAAAAAAAAAAAGAGAGACAGACCAGGAGGAAATTTAAAGCAGGAAAATGCTATTGCAAATTTTTTTTACCTCTGTTTCTTAAAATCTCAGGCTGCTCAGGAAAACTACAGTGAGAACACTGAATTTAGAGCTGCAAAATGCAAGCTCAAGTGTTGGTTTTGCCTCTGAGGCAGCCTCACCGTGTGACCTTGAGACCACATTTCCACCCCCTACACACCCACCCAGCGCAGGGCATCAGATGAGGTCTGTGTTTCTTTCCACTCCTGGCATTCTAGGGCTCTATAGTAAACTGACACACGGATACTGTTTTACATGTAAGATACACAGTGAAATGTATACCACAGACTGGCCTCTAAATTCTGATTAAGATTAACTGTGAATTACATGAAAATACAGAAAGCAAAATTGGGGTCAAAATCATTACCCCTCTGTAGATCAGGAGATATAAAAATACACATTTTCCACACCAAAATAAGCACCGGAAAAGATAGAACCTGAGGCTCTAGTGTGGGCTCTTTCCTACCTCTGTCTGTCTGCCCTTTCCTTCTCTCTTTTTTGAACTCAAAGAGGAGATGATGTCCTTGAGATTCTACTTAGGGCAATCAACAGGCGCTTTGGGGGTCCGCAGATCTGAGCACAGAAGCAGCAACATCAGCTGTTAAATCTTTGCGATACAGAAAGGCATGTGCCTTCCGGTCAACAGGAAGTAGTGGGTACTCTCAGGATCATTTGCCCTGAGACCTACGAAATTTTATCCACTTGTTACACATGAACATGAGCTCAGAAAATGGCTCAGGAGCTGAGAAATGCATGCTTACTCAGTGCCACAGCTTGTGTTATTGCTGAGCATGATTTTTTCACGGAATCCTAGACTAAAAGTACTCCATCCAACTGCAGCTTTTAAACATTATTTGATTTTCTGACTTTCATTTTTAAAATGGAGAAGCTGAGTCTTACAGAGGCAAAATGAGGTCTTACATCCAGTAAATGGCATTAGGCAAGATTGAAAGTTTTCCTGCCTCCATTGCCTGCCTGTCCTTTTCCCCAATTTCAGATTGCCTTCCACAAATTCTGCTTCCCACCCTAGTTCTGCCTTTATTTGGCTGTAGTGCTTGGGGAAAAAAAAAAAAAAAAAAACCACTAACCACTTAAATTCTTGAATCTCAAGATCTGGGGGAAAAAAAATCACAGAAATGAACACACGTTCTTGTAGGATTTGTGGACAGTCTTCACAAGGTCACAGTCAATTCATTGCCTAAAGCCAGGCACTGTAGTGGCCCTGAATTTTTAAGAATCCCTGTACACAATCTGAAACCATAAATAAATTGTGCTTAAGTTCTATATCCTCAGATCCAACCAGTCACAGGTTGAAACTATTCAAGAAAAAATTGCATCTGTAGGGAACAGATTTTTTTCTTGCCATTATTTTCTTAACAATACAGTAGAACAAGTATTTATGTAGTATTTACATTTTGTTAGTTATAAGTAATTTAGAGATGATTTGAAGTACAGAAGCGGATGGGCACAGGTTGTATCAAACACTATGCCATTTTGTATTAGCGAGTTGAGCTCCCATGTATTTTGGTATCTCTGGGGATCTTAGAACCAATGCTCCCAGTACATAAGGAAAAGTATATGTACTTGCACATCTGTTTTGTTCTTCAAAAAAAATGGGGGAATCGAAAGCTTTCCTGAGGTTGTCAGTACAATCTGTATCCCCCAATTTCTAAGAACTATTGGGTACTCAGTAGACTATTAGGTTAGGTTTTAGATCTGAGAAAAAGGAATATAACTTGTCCCCTATCTAAGTGGAAGCACCAATAATCATTTGGAAGAAATTAAGGTTTTCTTTGGTGTGTTTTTGAAAGGAGCTCGAAGTGAGAACCAACACTTGCGTCAGAAATCATGGGTGTCATGAAAGAATACATGACAAAGAATAGAAGAACCCAGAAGGATTCTGGCTCCTGGTTTCCTCAGTTGTGAACCCACTCCATGCATCCAGCCACCCTTCTGGTCTCCCATTGCTTCGTCAGCCACAGAGAAGTTGATTCCTGCCTGCTCCTTCTAACATACTTACTAAAACAATCAAATGTGATAATATGAATGGAAACACTCCAGAAAAAAATCCAAAGTACCCTGCAAAAGTAGGGTATTAACTGTGAGACATTAAAGTATCAAGCCATTTCACTAGTTGTCAACTGAAAAAGAGGGAAAATTGCAAGTTCTATCAGCAAAATGTAGATGCTTTGCTTTTTCATTCCTTTGCTTTTCATTCCTACAGCTGATGCTTATGTGTAAATTTTCTTGACATTAACGAAAATTGGTTGCAAATACACCTTCCAGGATTCAGACGGAGATCATTGC